>CM077181.1:34329458-34776958 GCA_039654105.1 Coreius guichenoti
CAAAAAAAAAAAAAAACATCATTCACTTGACTGAATAACTTGTGTAACTTTAATGAGGATTAATCTAAATTTGATGGAGGTGAATACTCTGGGTTTGGGCCACATTCTGAGCTCTGAGCCCTCCCCCAGGACAGCATGCCAGATACGCGTACTCTTCACTCTGTTTGATTATATGTAAGTGTGAACTCTTGAAATGCAACACAGTAGTTAATCTGTATGTGAGTGTGTATGTGCATGTAATTTATCTTAATAAATCTTAATCAATCTTTTGATCTGTATTTTGATGTACTCAATCATATATCAGATTCTTTAACTGACCCACAACTCCTGCTTTTCAAATGAATGTTTTGAATTTGGTTTGATGGTGAATAAAGGTTGAAAATCTCACCATGCTTTTGAGTGTTTAGCTTTCACTGTGAGCAGGAATTAAGTATAAATTGGTTAAAACTGTAATGAGTGAGTATAAGTACAGTCCGTGTGATGCCAATACATGTTTTTTGTTTTTTTGTTTTTTTGGTTTTTTTACTCCTTGAATTTGATAATTATCCACTTCATGTCTTGTAATGCTTCAGAATTGAAAGAAATAATTTCAATATTCAGAAAAGGTGCCATTTATCTTTTTTAAGGTTAAGGTTTGCCTGAAGTAAATCAATGGCTTTTTCTTAGTTAATTCGCAAGAAGCTAAATTTTTCACTTCTAATTTGTTTCCTGCCAAGTCTAAGTGCCTATTACTCGGTTTTTGTATGCCTTTTTCACATTTAATTTAATTTTTGGCCCCTTTTGGCACTTTTATTGAGAGCACAATAGAGGAGAGGAAATTACCCAGAGGAACATTTTATTGCTCTTTCATAGATTATAGATCACTTTTGGAGTTCTCTGTTATGCTTCTTTTAAGTATCCACTTCGTCTCAGATGTTTCTAATAAAACAGAACTAAGATAGACACAAGAAGTAAAAATAAACACAAATGAGACAATTGATGACGTACTGTAATATGAATATAGAGGTATAACATTTTGTATAATTTTAGGTTACACTTTATTTTAAGGTGTCTGTGTCACAGTGCAATTATACATTTAAGTACTGAGTAATAATAATTAACTATGTGTACTTACTATAGGGTTAGGTTTAGGATTAGGGTTTGGTTTAGGGATAATTGTATGTAATTATACATCATTTGTAGTTATTACTGCAGTAACTACATGTAACGTGTAACAAGGCCACTGTAAAATAAAGTGTTACCTAAATTTGTATAATTTAAATAAGAAATGTTTGAATTCAAAATTAAATCTGACTTTTAATAGCAAACTTTGACATCTTTGCAAATTTGAGTACAATTTGAGACATTTATATCTCTTCCGAAACACCAGAGGAGACACGTGAGATTACTGGGGGGTTTTCCTGGCCAAAATGTAATCTCATTGCTGTCTAAGAGAAACAACTGCTGGGAAGACTTAGGAAGACTTAAACTGCCACCTTTATTTAGCAGCATTGCTCAATGTGATAACCCCAAGACTGCAGCTCCACAACTTTTCATCTGTTTGGCTTTTGCCAAGATAAACCTTCAAATTATTCCAGTATGGCTATGACCACAGGTGTCTGATTCAGATATTTGTAGTTTTCCTCAGCGGGAATATCTCAATTACCAGGTCTCAGATAATCCCCCCGTATTCTGATGATTAGGTCAAGCTAATAGGCTTTAGCACCACACAGAAGCTTTTGCATCTGGATTTAGTTTCTCCTTCCCCTCTCTGCTGTAACGTCAAAGCTGAAAGAAGGATATTTATATTCATACTTTTTTCAAATCCTGTTAGTCCTAGGTTCAGAGGCAAAGAGCTTCACTCTTTAATCATACTCAAAGAATTTTCAATTTGAGCTCCACTCTCAGAAATGCATCAAGAAGTTTTTATTTTTTGCTTTATATGCTGTAAAGATTTATAGGTATTTTTGGATGTGCTGGCATTTTGCACGCACAAGAGAACTAAAATGCTGTCTGCATTGTTTGTTACATTTCATTAGTTGCATTTTTACATTGCAGGAGTGTGATGGTGAAAATTACTGTAATATTATAGTGTAAACACTCTGCATGGAATCCACAGGTGCACAGAATAACCATAAACAGCAGGCTGAAATAAAAGACCAGCAATACATATGTAATGTCTAGTGTTTTGGTTTTGTTTCATGTTCATGTTTCATGTTCTTATTTTGTTACAATGGGGAGAACAAGTATTTGATACACTACCGATTTTGCAGGTTTGCCCACTTACAAAGCATGTAGAGGTCTGTAATTTTTATCATAGGTACTCTTCAACTGTGAGTGACGGAATCTAAAACAAAAATCCAGAAAATCACATTGTATGATTAAGTAATTAATTTGCATTTTATTGCATGACATAAGTATTTGATACATCAGAAAAGCAGAACTTAATATTTGGTACAGAAACCTTTGTTTGTAATTACAGAGATCATACGTTTCCTGTAGTTCTTGACCAGGTTTGCACACACTGCAGCAGGGATTTTGGCCCACTCCTCCATACAGACCTTCTCCAGATCCTTCAGGTTTCGGGGCTGTCGCTGGACAATACGGACTTTCAGCTCCCTCCAAAGATTTTCTATTGGGTTCAGGTCTGGAGACTGGCTAGGCCACTCCAGGACCTTGAGATGCTTCTTACGGAGCCACTCCTTAGTTGCCCTGGCTGTGTGTTCCGAGTCGTTGTCATGCTGGAAGACCCAGCCACGACCCATCTTCAATGCTCTTACTGAGGGTAGGAGGTTGTTGATCTTGCGATACATGGCCCCATCCATCCTCCCCTCAATATGGTGCAGTCGTCCTGTCCCCTTTGCAGAAAAGCATCCCCAAAGAATGATGTTTCCACCTCCATGCTTCACGGTTGGGATGGTGTTCTTGGGGTTGTACTCATCCTTCTTCTTCCTCCAAACACGGCGAGTGGAGTTTAGACCAAAAAGCTCTATTTTTGTCTCATCAGACCACATGACCTTCTCCCATTCCTCCTCTGGATCATCCAGATGGTCATTGGCAAACTTCAGACGGGCCTGGACATGCGCTGGCTTGAGCAGGGGGACCTTGCGTGCGCTGCAGGATTTTAATCCATGACGGCATAGTGTGTTACTAATGGTTTTCTTTGAGACTGTGGTCCCAGCTCTCTTCAGGTCATTGACCAGGTCCTGCCGTGTAGTTCTGGGCTGATCCCTCACCTTCCTCATGATCATTGATGCCCCACGAGGTGACATCTTGCATGGTGCCCCAGACCGAGGGAGATTGACCGTCATCTTGAACTTCTTCCATTTTCTAATAATTGCGCAAACAGTTGTTGCCTTCTCACCAAGCTGCTTGCCTATTGTCCTGTAGCCCATCCCAGCCTTGTGCAGGTCTACAATTTTATCCCTGATGTCCTTACACAGCTCTCTGGTCTTGGCCATTGTGGAGAGGTTGGAGTCTGTTTGATTGAGTGTGTGGACAGGTGTCTTTTATACAGGTAACGAGTTCAAACAGGTGCAGTTAATACAGGTAATGAGTGGAGAACAGGAGGGCTTCTTAAAGAAAAACTAACAGGTCTGTGAGAGCCAGAATTCTTACTGGTTGGTAGGTGATCAAATACTTATGTCATGCAATAAAATACAAATTAATTATTTAAAAATCATACAATGTGATTTTCTGGATTTTCGTTTTAGATTCCGTCTCTCACAGTTGAAGAGTACCTATGATTAAAAATTACAGACTTCTACATGCTTTGTAAGTAGGAAAACCTGGAAAATCGGCAGTGTATCAAATACTTGTTCTCCCCACTGTATGTTCAATGTCATGTTTCCTGGTTTGTCATGTGATTCCATTATGCCCTCATGTGATCATGTCATGTGCTTCCCTAGTCTCTTGTCATGTTGTCATTGGTTCATTGTCTTGATTGTTCACAGGTGTGTCTTGTTTAGTCATTAGTCCTTGTAATAATAATAATTTGTTACATTTTATATAGCGCTTTTCTGGGTACACAAAGTGCTTTACATGGAAGGGGGGGAATCTCCTCAACCACCACCAATGTGCATCATCCACCTGGATGATGCGACGGCAGCCATATTGCGCCAGAACGCCCACCACACACCAGCTGATTGGTGGAGAGGAGACCGAGTGATGAAGCTAATCTGTATATGGGGATGATTAGGAGGCCATGATGGACAAATTTGGCCAGGATGCCGGGGTTACACCCCTACTCTTTTTCCGAAGGACATCCTGGGATTTTTAATGACCACAGAAAGTCAGGACCTCGGTTTAATGTCTCATCCGAAAGACGGTGCTTATTGACAGTATAGTGTCCCCATCACTATATTGGGGTGTTAGGACCCACACAGACCACAGGGTGAGCACTCCCTGCTGGCCTCACTTGTGTATTTAAGCCCTCATGTTTGCCTTGTTCCCTTGTCTAGTATTATTCCCTGTACCGCTGTTGGTGAGTTCTGTGTCTGTTCAAGTCAAGTCTGTTCAAGTCAAGTCCTTGTTTTTGTTTTGTAAATAAAATGCACTTGGGTTCTTAAAGCTTGCCTCCAGTGGATCCATACCGTTACAATATAGCAATAATTAAATTCCTCCTGAACTATTCCTTAAAGAAATCGTTAACCCAAAAATTATGTCATTGCTCATCCTCATGTCGATTTAACTGTAAAGGGTTGCAAAAAGGATTTTTTAATATTCTAAAGAATATTTTATACAACCACAGCTGTCAAGCACCTTATAGCTATATGGCTATACACCAGGTTTTTTTAAAGTGTGGGTTCGAAGAGTGTTGGGGAATGTTCCGTTGTGTCAAAAGGGAGGCCCACTCAGTGTTGCCAACTTAGTGACTTTTTCGCTAGATTTATGCTGCCTTCACGTGCTATCGGAATTATCGTAAATACTAGTTTCCTAGTTAAAAAATTGGACATGAACGCCCTCTCAAGTCAAAATTTGAATGGGATGAGCTCATAATCACGACTTCAGAAGTGGAAAATAGGAAATTTCAGATAGCACGTGAAGGCGGCATTAGGCCACATCCACACAAAGTCAGAGCTTTCCCTATCCGATCTTTTTTTTTTCCTCGTCTCAAGAAATATCTGCGTACACACAAAACCACTGAAACCGACTCTAAAAGATGTAGTATACATGCCAGACCAGTATGTGGCTGTAATTCTGCCACAGAGATGCACTAAAAACGGAGAAGAAGACTTGGAGCATGCGCGGGACGTGGGGTGATGACATCATCGTTTCACAAAATATACGGATTGGCTGTACACATGAAAACACAAGGGTGTCATTTTCAGATTTATCCACTCTGGGACTCGGTTTAAAAAAATAGCGGTTTCAGGCTTCCAAAACGCCGGATCCGTCTGGACGAAACGCCGATACGATACAACATTTTTATGTATACAACTAAACGCGTCTCCGTGTGTATGGGGCCTAAGGTACTTTTCAGACCCATTTAGTGACTTCTTGGACAAACCTTATCTAGCTTCAGAGACTCTCCAGTACTGAACCTATTAAACACACCTGTCTCAGCGTCTACTGAGCGGCTGAGAGGAGCAGCACAGTTGAGGCTGTGCACTCTCAGAGAAGAAAGAAAATATATATTCTGTTGCTTCTAACCCGAGGGATCATTCGTTTAAATATAGCCGAAATCACAGCAACTGTCTTTATTTTATGTGTATGGTGAGTTTGTCAGACAACGTCTCGATTATAATTCAGGATTTTAATGCAGAGCAGCAGCTTGGAAGTGACTGCTGGTTAACTTTAGTCTCAGCCTCAGACATCACGCGCAGGGACCACTGGCTGAACGCCTAATGCATAAGACACACTTACCTGGAAACACTTTCGAAGTCATCATCTGATTGGTTGAATTCTACAGGATGTTCTTTAATGGTCCACCTGGACATAGTTTGGACCTATTATTAGGTGGCCTAATTAAACTAATTCATTTAAATTAATCATTTGATACAATGCACTTATTGTGTACATACATGTTTTGTACATTGTACCTACATTTTGAAAATTACCTGCATGTAATTACATCTGTAATTAATTTCTGTAGTTACATTTATAATTACACTGCTAACCCATCACTTACACCTAACCCTACCCTTAAACCTACCCATACCACCACACCTGTCCCTAACTTTATCCGTATCCCACCTCAATATCAGCAAAAGTGTTTTGCAATACAATATGAACACAATAAGTACATTGTACTTATTTATTGATGTAAGTACATAGTAGTTAAGGCCACCTAATATAAAGTGGGACCCATAGTTTTACCGTTTTTGTAGCATAAACACCATCAAACCGATGAGAGCTTCGGATCTTCCAATGTTTCTCTATGGCGCTGAAACCTAAAGATGTCAGAGTTCCGGTCCCCGTGCAACTAATACTCAACTGCCATTGGCTCATCTGCATTCGAGGGGAGGGGCTTACCAATAGGTCAATTAGAGCATGACGTTATCTAGCGATTATTTAGAGACTTTTTGAACAGGCTTTAGCTACTTTTCATTGAAAATAATTGTCAACAGTTGGCAGACTGTCTTTGAAATTGAAAACCCCTGCTATGCTACACCAAGCAGCAAGCGCTATAATGTAAGTCTTCTGAATATGTAATTGAATTATCTTTGTATTTACTTTTAATTATGCAAGAGGACCCTATACCTCTTGCATAGAAGAACATGTGAGGGATATTTCCCTCTTCATTTTAACAAAACTAAAATCCACCTTCTACACTTTGTCATTGGGAAAATATGTTAGAATTATGTATTAGTATTTCATATATTATGTAAATGCAGATGTTAAAATTCACTGTCATTCTTCAGAATCCTTCCTTTTGTTTTAAAGGTTGTCATGAGGGTGAGTAAATAATGACTACATTTTCATATTTGGAAGAACTGTTCTTTTAAATCATGACTGACAGAACCTCACAAAACTTTAGCATTCATTTCAAAACTAATTTACTCTCTATATCATCAAACACCAAAAGCGAATCCCACACATCTGAAGTGCAAATGTATTAGTTCAGGGCAGATCACAGAAGATTTTCTCAATTAAAAATAAGAAGAAAGAAACTTACTGTCTTGTAACAAGCTCACAGTATCCAAGTCGATTGGCAAACAATGTCTCCCAGGGTGAGAGAGAGGGTCTCGGGGGTGTAGCGGGCAAACTTATTGGATATGTGTCCCCCATCACTCTAATCGTTAGTGACAGCACATGCAGCTGCTAATGATCTTTGCTTAATCACATTTAATCAGGTAATAATGATTCAGGGGCGAGCTCTGAAACAGCCTAGGCAAGAGATTTGGATGCAATTCCAGACATGTAATGGATGGAAGGTTTGGAATGAATGTTGGAAGAGTGAGAAAAATAGAGTGTATGAGGTGTAGGTTTTTCTCTACATTGCTGTTTCTCAGTAGGTCATAGGGTGTTATGGGTGGAGAGGTGCAGCTGGTCCCTGTGGGAGATCGCGAGGAGGTTTAGATCATGTTTATTCTGCGGGAGGCAGCCACAAAAGATGTTCAAAATACCTGAGGTGTGGGAATATGCATCAGGTTCTTCACCATATGGTTCTATTGTGTGTTTTATGAGATGAATCAACACTTCATTATTTTTTCTTCTTTTTTTGCTAGAGTGCAGTTGTCTACGGCATGTACAAAGCATTTGTAAGAGAAATAAAGTAATGCAGCTAGGAGCTATGGTGAGAGGCATAGGTGTAGGAAAGGGTGAACTGCGAGTGTACTCACAAGTTATGTAGATAATGTTGATTTTAAAGAAAAAAGTTTATTAGTTATACAGTGGTGAGAACAAGTATTTGATACACTGTCGTTTTTCCAGGTTTGCCCACTTACAAAGCATGTAGAGGTCTGTAATTTTTGTCATAGGTACACTTCAACTGTGAGAGATGGAATCTAAAACAAAAATCCAGAAAATCACATTATATGATTTTTAAATAATTAATTTGCATTTTATTGCATGACATAAGTATTTGATCACCTACCAACCAGTAAGAATTCTGGCTCTCACAGACCTGTTAGTTTTTCTTTAAGAAGCCCTCCTGTTCTCCACTCATTACCTGTATTAACTGCACCTGTTTGAACTTGTTACCTGTATAAAAGACACCTGTCCACACACTCAATCAAACAGACTCCAACCTCTCCACAATGGCCAAGACACTGAGATAAAAAACTTGAAAGGTGAGTTCCCTTTCAAGGGAACTTGCACTGCGTCGGAACGACACTTTGGGGGGTGCTCCCTTAGCGTTACGCGTCTGAAGCATGAATGAAACTAGACCGATCTTGACTGGTGCTACGTCATGACGTAGTATGTGACGGCATACCCGGAAGAATAAAGGGACACCGGATCACAACAGCGCTAGCTTTTCGCTCTTCAGCAAGTACGCTGTGTGTTGTGTGCTTGAAAGAGACTTTTCTAGTATTGTAAAGTGTGAATATGACGAGTGAACAGTTCAAGAGATGCGTGCACCCCTGCCCTCGCTACATCACGGGTGGGGACACGCATCTAATGTGTGTGAACTGTTTGGGAGCGCAGCACGCTCGGTCAGCTCTCGAGGGAGCTGGCTGCAAGCATTGTGAAGCACTATCCACGGCTGCGCTCCCGCTTGGCCGTGTTTGACGAGGCCGGACAGGCTCGCGTTCCCCGCAGTTCAGGTCCCGCGTCCGCTGAAGCAGCGCAGCGGCGGCTTAGATCGTGGGGATCGCAAAGGGAACTGGCTCATACACGCGTGAGTAACGTGTTAACTGGTTCTGATGCCCTTCCTCCCCATGCAGAAACCCGCGCTGCGGCTTCTTCTGCTCGAGAAGAGGGTCCAATGCTCGAGCTATCTGCGTCTGAGGATGTAGATGTGCCCAGCATCGAGGCGGGTGACATTGAGGCTCACTCGTCACCTCACTTCCCCACTTATGAGGAGCTCGTAGAGGTTGTGACTCGTGCAGTGGCCAGACTAAACATCAGCTGGCCATCAGAAGTGCAGGAAGCAACAGTTAGAAAAAGTAAACCTAATGAGTGCTTCCATGCCGGGGTTGCATCAATGCCGGGGTTTGCCATTTTTTCCGGATTTGCACAATGAGTTGTGCAAATCTTGGAATAAACCTCACTCTTCCTGCCTCTCTAATCCAACAGTGTTGGATGAATAAACCTCACTCTTCCCGCCTCTCTAATCCAACAGTGTTGGATGAGGCGGGTGACGTTGAGGCTCACTCGTCACCTCACTTCCCCACTTATGAGGAGCTCGTAGAGGTTGTGACTCTTGCAGTGGCCAGACTAAACATCAGCTGGCCATCAGAAGTGCAGGAAGCAACAATTAGAAAAAGTAAACCTAATGAGTGCTTCCTGCAGCACAGGTCCCAACTTCAATGCCGGGGTTTGCCATTTTTTCCGGATTTGCACAATGAGTTGTGCAAATCTTGGAATAAACCTCACTCTTCCCGCCTCTCTAATCCAACAGTGTTGGATTATAGTAACATTGTGGGGTGGGAGAGAATGGCTATGGGAGGATGCCGCTTTGGAGGAGGCTTTGGCTAGCTACCTCTCTCCTGATGCAGCGTCCTCCCTAAAAACGCCGGTGCTGCCCACCAAGCCATGTAGATATACATCTGCTATGGTGGGCAGGGCATATATGGTGGCAGGTCGGGCTGGTGCATGTCTGCATACCATGGCTTTGTTGCAGGCATACTAGGAGGCAAAGAGGCAGTCTGCGGCGTTTCAGCAGTTCATCCCTCGCCGCTCTGTCTAAAGCAACAGAGGCGGCGCTCTCACCCGAAGCCGACCGAGCAGAAGGTTGATCTGAGGACCATCCTTCAGGCGAGGAAGGCTTTGGGAAAGAGGTCCTAGCTGTGGTAGGACCTCTGAGGGCAGTCCCCTCCGGGGAAAAGCGACCAAGGTCGTTTTCTCCGCGGAGCCCTCTGGAAATCGATGTGGTACTGCCGCCGTCCAAGACGCTTCAGGCCACATCGGTTTCCAGCGAATGTGCGCTGCCTCGTCCGCCCCGGGGGCTTTCGAACGGGCAGCGATGGCGTCCGCACACCAAAAATCATTCACGACCTCTCCCTGCCGGTCAGCCACTTCAGGGGGTCAAGAGCGGTATTCAAAAAACACCCAAGGTCAGTCTCGAGAGGCTGATTCCCTTGGTAGATTTCTTCCGGGCGTGGCAACGCCTGTCGAATGTGTCTCCATGGGTCCTGCGGACTGTAGAAAAAGGGTACAGACTGCAGTTCGGCCACAGACCACCAAAATTCAATGAGGTGGTCTGGACTGCGGTGGTCCCAGAGTGGGCTCGGGTAATGGAACAGGAAGTACACTCCCTGTTGGTAAAGGAGGCCATAGAACGTGTTTCTCCGCCAGACAGGGAGTCGGGGTTTTACAGCCGGTACTTTATAGTTCCCAAAAAGGACGGAGGGTTGCGTCCACTTTTAGATCTGAGATATTTTAACCGGTCTCTGAGGAGGTTCAGGTTCAAAATGCTCACAATACCAATTATCGTGAATCAAATCCGGTCCGAGGACTGGTTTGTCACGATAGATCTAAAGGACGCATACTTCCAAGTTTTCCATCAGTCCTTCTCACAGGAAGTTCCTGAGGTTCGCTTTTGGGGGCGAAGCATTCCAATATCGGGTGCTTCCGTTCGGCCTAGCTCTTTCCCCTCGCACATTCACCAAGTGCATGGATGCAGCTCGGGCTCCATTAAGACTCCAGGGCATCCATGTACTGAACTACATCGACGACTGGCTCATATTGGCCCAGTCGTGAGAAATGGCAGTTTGGCATCGAGATGTCGTCCTTGGCCACATTCAGAGCTTGGGGTTGAGACTCAACACGAAAAAGAGCATGCTGACGCTTTCTCAGAGAACCACTTCCCTGGGAGTCGTATGGGATTCGACGACGATGCGGGCACAAATGTCTCCTGCACGGGTCGAGTCCATACGGGCGATGGTCTCCAGTATAAAGCTAGGCCGCAACATCACTGTGAAGCAGTTTCAAAGACTGCTGGGGCTCATGGCAGCTGTGTCCAACGTAATACCTTTTGGCTTGCGGTACATGAGACTCCTGCAGTGGTGGCTGAAAGCCAAGGGGTTTTCCCCGAGGTGAAATCCATTCCGTATGATCAGGGTTACGCGCAGATGCCTTTGTTCCCTATCAATATGGAAGAAACCTTGGTTTCTGTCCCAAGGGCCAGTGTTGGGAGCGTCATGTTGCCGGAAAACCGTTTCGACAGACGCCTCCCTCACTGGTTGGGGCGCGGTCATGGACGGCCGCTTTGCCCAGGGTCTGTGGCAGGACCATCATCATTCATGGCATATAAATTGCCTGGAGATGTTGGCTGTGTTCAGGGGTCTAAGGAGCTTCCTCACAGATCTCAAGGGTTACCATGTTCTGGTGCGATCCAACAATATGTCAGTGGTTGCATACCTGAATCATCACGTGGCCAAGGCTACGTCTGTATGCATTTCCCCCGATAGCGCTACTCCTAGGAGTCCTGGAGAGGGTCCGGCAGGACGGGGTCAGTCTACTCCTAGTAGCCCCATATTGGCCGGCCCGAGTATGGTTCTCAGACATCATAGCACTGCTGGCAGGCCCTCCATGGTAGATCCCTTTGAGGCTTCCTGGCTTCGGCCCCCTTCAAACCGCTCGAGTCAGCGACAGATCGAGTTCTGTCACTCAAGGTGGCGCTGCTCCTAGCTATCACCTCGCTTAAGAGGATGGGGGACCTCCAGGCCTTGGCTATAACGCCGACTTGCCTGGAGTTTGCCCTGGCGGAGTTAAGGCTATCCTTCATCCGAGGCCAGGCTATGTGCCCAAGTGCCATCGAGTGTGGCACGGCCTACGGTCCTGCAGGCATTCCATCCTCCACCTCATGTGTCGGCAGAAGAGGGGGGACTTCATCTGCTCTGCCCAGTCAGAGCGCTGCAAATTTACTTGCAGAAGTCTTCGCAGTGGAGAAGGTCGGACCAATTGTTAGTGTGTTTCAGGTCTCCTAAGAAGGGGCTGCCCGCTTCCAAGCAGACAGTCAGTAATTGGATTGTCCAGGCTATTGCCTTGGCCTATCAGGTGCACGGTTTGCCTTCACCTTTGGCCTTGAGGGCGCATTCCACTAGGGGCATGGCCTCTTCTAGGGCCCTTCATATGGGGGTCCCACTTCAGGAGATCTGTGAGGCAGCCGGCTGGGCTACCCCACACACTTTCATCAGGTTTTATAGTCTGCACCTCTCTGCGACGCCAGGCGCTAGGGTGCTCTTGTCCTAAGTGTGCCTGGGTTCCAGCTTCACACTAGGGCAGGCATGGTTCATGGTGGCATAGTGGGCATTTCGTTTCCCAAAGTGTCGTTCCGACGCAGTGCAAGTTCCCTCGAAAGGGAACGTCTCGGGTTACGACTGTAACCCTTGTTCCCTGAGAAGGGAACGAGACACTGCGTCGCCTTGCCACACCTCTCCATGCCTGGGAGCGACTTGCTTCATCGCGAAAAGCTAGCTCTGTTGTGATCCGGCGTCCCTTTATACTTCCGGGTATGCCGTCACATATTACGTCATGACGTAGCACCAATCAAGATCGGTCTAGTTTCATTCATGCTTCAGATGCGTAACGCTAAATTGTCGTTCCGACGCAGTGTCTCGTTCCCTTCTCAGGGAACAAGGGTTACAGTCATAACCCGAGACGTTTTTTTAGTTTATTTTAACATCCTGATCGCATGTGCGTTGTGAGTATTTGCAGCGTCTTTCTGTATTTGGGTGTGTTGTGAACATTTGCAGCACATGTGTTGTCAAACTGATGAAGATGATTTTTTTAATTTGCTTTTGTTTTTTTCTATTTGCATGTATTTTCTTCAGTTGCAGCTAGTTGAGCTCTATTGGCTCTAAATCTCACAACATAAGTAATAACATAAGTCAAATATTCCTTTCATATTAAAATATAAAATCATAAAATACATGAGGGTTTTTTTTTAAACAGACATTACTCTCTAATGTCACTGTCACTTATTTACTGTGCAGCTCACATTTTGTATGTTGGCCAGAACATTAATCTTTTGAGATATTACACTTAAAAAACTGCTGGCAGTGGACAATATTCATCTTTAGAATATATTGCATTTGTTAGAGCTTTATATATCAGAGATTATGTGCCATGGATATTGTCAGTTCAGGCTTTATTCAATAATGCTCTCCTGTGCAGAATATTAATGCTGTCTGTTTTTGGGTAATCCTGTTTGCACATACAGTAATTTACCAGGGTCAACAAGACTGTGAAAACATATGAGAAAAGACAAGCACAACATCATTTTACTTTATTGGTGTTTCAAAAATGGTGGAAGCTTCTCCTGAAGACATGAGGCATGGCAACCGCAAAACCAATGAGATGCCTTTCAAGAGACACTGACCCTGCGTTCCACAGAGCAGTTACAAATGCATGCACGCGTACACACACACACACTTGTTTGTAATGGGCCCCTGCAGTGATCCATGGCATCTGATAATTGTGAGCTCACTGGACCATCGCTAACAGATGCCAGTGGAACCGTGCCATTAGCTAATACATGCGGGCTGTCAACCCACACATCAATGGTATGAAAAGTCAAACTGTCATTATTACAGTGCTGAGACCATATTCATCTGCCATCCAATCTAATACTTATTAAACGCACATTATCAGAGGATGAAGCCTCTCTGCTTGAGTTGGTCCTCGCTACCCCTGATAGCATGTACCAGTGGACAATGGTGAGGTGGTGAGAAATGGGCACATGCTCCCTCAGTAGACCCTGTTCCACTGAAATAGTGCTTGTGTTGGAGTCAACGCTTGGCTGGAGGTCTGAAAGTCTTTCATACCTGGTCCGTGTGTCCACTGACTTGAGAGCTGAACATTTATGTAACTGACTATCTGATGTGACAGAACAACCACCTTGCTTTTGAGTCAGTGTCAACCCATTCTTTGATCGCCACCCTGCAGCCAGGCTCCTGACAGGAGCAGAAAAGAGAGGAAGAGTACAGTGGCAAACTGGGCTGATGTGGTGTGACAAGGCACATCTGAAGTTAAAGCAATAGTTAACCCAAAAATGAAAATTCTTTTTATAATATCATTCCAAATCGTTATGAACACAAAAGAAGAAAGTTGAAGAATCGGCCTGGTTGCTCTTTTTCCAAACAACTTTAATGAATGTGGAGCGAGACTTTCAAGCTTAAAAAATGACAAATTGTATCAATAGTAGCAGTCCGTATGACGCAAGGCCGTAACCATGTCTTGAACATTGGGGGGGACCAATTTTTTATAAAGCCTATAGAAACAGAACAGTGAAGGAAATTCTAGGTCTAATTCTATTTGGGAAATAATCATTCTGAACTATTTGCAAATGATATTTGTATTTATTTGCATTAAAATATGCACATGTACTTTTTTTTTGTATGCCTAAAATGTTGAAAATAGTGAAACGTTTCTTGTCTCTTCACACTCAGTTAGGAATGACATGAATCACATAAATGGATATTTTCAGTTCAAAACGGCCATATTTGAGAAAAAAAAGTTGAGTAGTTTGCATCACTGGATGTTACTGTCGGTTATTAAACATTTCTGTCGGAAAACAGTTCACATGTATTTAATGTTTTGCTTACCTCACATTCTTTCAACATTAAACTGATGCCTCACGCTGGAATCGTAGACTTTAAAAAATATGGATGTAGTGTCCGTGATGTCACCCGTAGGTTTCCGAAGAGCATTTTTGAAGCCTAAAAGCCAGCCGTTGCCATCTTGGCAGCGCGTCACCACGCGTCACTCCTGGATAACTGAAACTGGGCAAAGAGGCGGGACTTGGGTGGAGCTGAGGTGATTGGTTGTTGAAACTACCCCCGCCTAGCTCGACCATAGTGGCAATCCACCTGTCACTCAAGTGGCCACGGCCTTAATTATGCAGAACTTTAAAGCTTAATATAATTTAAACGGATGAGTTATAAAAAAATACACTCCCCTCACAGTTGTCATGAAGGGCAAAATTAGCTATATAGACCAAAACCACTTTTTGTACCAGGCTGTAAACATTTTTTTTTCTGCTGTAAAGTTGGGCATTTTAACATGGGGGAGATACAGATTTGACTTCCTTTTGGAGCCTGTCTCTAGCGGCCAGTCAATGAATTGCAGTTTAAGTCACTTCCGTGTTGGTTTCAAGAGAGACCACGGGAGGTTGCCACTTGGTTGGAATTCGCGCTCTGCTTCTGTGACTGGTAAACTCTGCCTACTTTGATTTGATTGGCCATCTTAGTCATTTTGACACTGACAAGCACTGTTAGACCGCTGAGGCAGACCAGACTAAAAATGTAACTTTTAAACCTTTTTGTCATCCTAACAACAACATACAGAGCGCTGCGTAATAAAATGCAACAGAGCAGTGCAAGAATTTCAAATATTGGGGGGGACAATTTGGCCATTTCTAATTATTGGAGGGGACTTGCCCCCCTCAGTGTCTATGATGGTTACAGCCCTGGTATGACTCATGCACAATATTCCAGGTTTTCTGAAGCCATATGATTCTGTCACACCGCATAGGCTCTGTTTGTGTTTTGCATGGTTTCCTGCTCCACATTAGTTGTCATGGTTATTCATTTGATTTCATCATGTTCAGGTGTGTGTCTCGTTATCCCCACTACTTAAGTTCTGTTCAGTTTGTGTGTGGTTGTTGGGTCTCATCTGTGATGTGTGTTGCTAACCGTTCTCGCTGTTTGGATTTGCCTGCCTTTGGATTTATTAAAGTTTGCCTTATCTTCATCATTGTGTTCATGTGTATTAGTGATGCAAAGTCTGATTCATTTCCGCGAACCGGTTCTTTTTGCTCAGCGAGTTCAAAAATCCAATTCATAGGTTCCTGCCATCATCTTGCAATGATGTCACTATGCATTTCTTTTTTTAAACAACTAAGTGTCATGTTATATCAAGGAAACATTCAAATAAAGTAATCTCAGTCAATGCATATGGAAACGATCGAATAAAGTTATTTGCATGAGTGCATTTTGCTGATTATTGCCTTTCATTCAGTTAAGTTGTAAGGGTGGGTCGCCTACAGTGGTTCAGGCTGCAGGGTTGCCGAATGACTAAAGAAACGTTATCAGCAAGATGGTAGAACTGTACATTTCTCGTCTTTACCACCCACTGCAACTTATACCAACGACAGAAATAAGCGCAGTTACAATAGCAAAATATGTGGGAGAGCGTTGCTAGAATGTGACTATATTGTATTGCAATAGCACTTCAAAGTCAATACCAAATCAAAACTAGTTAGCACATCATTTGTAATAGAAAGGATTTAATGACAAAATCTGGTTATGGTTACACTTAAAATAGTTTCAAAATAGATGTATGAGATGATAAAAACTTGAGAGAAAGTGAGAGAGAGGGAGAGAGAGAGAAAGAGACAAAGAGAAGAAGAGAGCAAAGAAGAGAAGAGCCAAAGAGAAGGCCCCCAAGAAGAGAGAGAGCCAGAGAATCAAGAGAGACAGAGAATAGAAGAAGACCCAGAGCAACAGTTACATCTTCTTTTTATCTGTTCCTTGACCATGTGACTGAAACCCTAATGTGAGACATTCAAACTGACCAATCAGACCAAACTTCCCCCACTGTACTAAAGGTGTGACACACATTTGGCCTACAGGCCTTCAGCATCTCATTGTCTTTAGGAATTCCAAATGGCCCTTCTGATAAGAAAGATGGGGGTTGAAAACAGTGAAGCAAATGTCTTTGTTCAATTTCAAATATCAAATATCTTTGATTATTTTCAATCCTACAAAGTTAATGGTGTTTGTGTGGTCACAGTTTCATTTGCGGATCCTTCATGTCAGATACGATTGACCAATATTGAGTAGCCTACATCTTGGATAAGATTCCTAAAAGTTTCGCACATACAGCACACATTACAGACATGCATAAACATGGATATGTTACATGTCTAAAGTAGCCTATATAGAAAAAACAAACCAATCTTATAAACATATAAATTTCGCTTGATTTAAAATATAATCTGCATGCACACATACAGTACTGTATTTTTACTACAGTAAAATTTATTCACATCTCTCGACAGAAAGGTTTTTTGCAGGTTTTAATAAAATGTTATTAATAACAGTAGTAGGGCTGCAACTAACGATTATTTTGATAATCGATTAGTTGGTCGATTATTTTTTTTGATTAATCGATTAATCGGATAAAAATCCCCCCTTTTTTTTACTGACAAAATACATTATTCCACATCCCGCCCAATGCTGTCCTTCAAACAAACGTGTCAGCTGAGTGCTATGAACACATGCATAGTGAATATACCTTACAAAAATTAACCATGGTTTTACAACAAATAAAACAAACAAAAAATAATATTAATAATAATAAATAAATAAATAATTAAATAAAACAGGGTTATTGTAGTCATTCCATGGTAACCAAATTAACCATAGTTTTGCTTCAATCCATAGTTTAACTATGGTATTTGTGTGGTTATACAAATGGTAATGAATACGCCAAAAAAACATGGTTTTACTATCTAATAGAACCATGGTTAATTTTCGTAAGGGTATATCTGTGCTATAGCCTACATTATGTGAAAAATAAGTTCAACTACGCAAAAGGACAGTTTAAATCCCTACATTAAAATGATATTAAAGAAAAACAAAAAAAAACACAAACTCAGTGTTACCAGATAAGATGTTCTGCATGAACCACACACACACACGCACACACACAGCAAAATACGTAAATTTCACAGTAACAATAAGATTTTGGTCATATCGCCCATCCCTACTCCTTACTAGACAGCAGGAAAAGTTCCCACAGTTTTACACGTGATTTGTTTAATAGTGTTGACCACATGTTAAATGCTCCAGTGTAACCTAGTGAGAAATAAATATAGAAATGTAAGAATCTAATCTTAATTAACTATTAAAATTTTTCCATGTGATTGAAACAAGTAAAACCTAATAGAATCAACCATGTTCAACTAACTAGAATCAATGGTGTTAATTTAACTTGAATGAATGGTTTTAGTTTAACTTAAAGCTGCAGTCCGTAAGTTTTGCCCCTTTGTCGCCATCTCTGTTTGAAACCTGCAATTGCAGTTATTTGCGGCATTATCGTCTTTATGTGGGTTGTGCATTGGCATGGCTCCTCAGCGAGAATGAATCTAATGTTTTGAGGAGTATGTGCGGCTTGCTGTCAGTCACAGTGGATACTGTACTTCGGAATCACAGATTCTATGTCTTGGAAGTATGACCAAAATAAGAATTTTCACTGGAAAATGTCGTCTGAACAAGTAAGTTAAGTCAAAGAGTTACTGTTTCAAGACAATTTAACATGAAGCAGTCACATTTGAACCAGAAACCTGATATAATGGTGTTAAATCAAAATTAATCAAAATGAACCCGCAATGAATTGGAATGTTATTTTTTATTACTTGGCCCGCCCGATCGGTGGATATAACCGCGAACTGCATCCCTAACACATATACACACACACACACAAGCCAAGTACATGCATCAGCAAAACTTCACTGCAGACAAATCAGCATGTTCAAAACTTCCGCGATTGTATTTTTCCTTCAAATATCAAGTCAAGAGAGTGAACAATGCACATCAAGAAAGGAATTTTATTTCACTATTTAAGATAGCCTGTCGGGCAGGCCAGTGATACATGTTGGTAGCCCGACTGGAAAACACATAACCCCCGGGACGTCGGGCTTTGCAAGCCATGGCCCATACATTTTCTAGTCTGATCCCGAATCGCAGGACAATGAACCAACAACACCTCAAATACAAAGGATACTCCAGCCTGTGACAATGTGGTGAGTTATGTTTAGTTAGACATACACATAATCAGTAGATATCAAATCAATTGTTGCATCATTCCTGTCAGATCCAGAAGGCACAGCATCATTTTTTAATCTCATCCTGTCTGCAAATCCAGTCTCTTGTTTACAAACGAATCCACAGTGAAATGAAGCGAACAAACGCGCAATGTGTTGCCCACATGAGCTGGAACTTCATTAAAAATAAAGTTCAACCATGCATTCCTAATACTGGAATCCGAATGAAGCTTATGTGGCATGTTTATTGCTTGGAAGTTCGATCTGGTTTAGCTCCACATAGGCCTAAGTTATTTATCTATAACATGTCATGCGCAAGTCGGTGGGCGGAGCTACAGAATTAGGTGCTTGTCTTCTTCGGTTAAGGCGGCGTTTCACTGCTCTCTGACGTCACAGGGAAGAACATTCGCAGATCGATCGTTTGCTGAGCCAGCTGTCAATAAAAGCTTTTCTGTGACTAACAAGGAAGATTTCAGCTCTGAAACTTACAGGATATTCTTATATTACCATGACCTTTTATATATCAAAAGCTCAAGGGAAAGTTGATCTCTCAATTCATGACCCCTTTAAGTTTACAAGCTGTTTAATTCATAAAATTTGAATACAATTAAAAATGAATTAAAACAAAATTAATTCATACTAAATTCATAAAATTATCCCATGATGGGAACCCATAAAAGGTTCTATATATGAAGCACCTGACAGAATTCTTTAAGGTTCTAAATAGAACGTTTTCTTCTAAGAGTGTGCCTTCATGCTATGTATTTCACTATAACTGCAGTGAGAAAATGTGTGGCAGGTTAATAACTCATTAAAGAGAACTCAAGACAGAATAAATGGAGTTTCTAATACCAATGCAGTACTTCAACAGGCTGCGTCTTTAAAGCTGGTCATGGAGCACAGAGAGGAAAGCCAGAAGCTCCTGCCCTTCAGTGACTGATGCCAATGGTTTGGCTGCATGTGGTGGTTGTTTGAGTCAAATTAGGCAGCCCTGAGGGTCCCGATGCAGAGGTTACAGAGAAATCCCTGACCATAGTGGCTTATCAGCAACCAGCTTTTATTTTTCATAAATGAGGGATTAATTATTGCCCCCAGAAGAGCATAGTCTGCACTGTGTAGATAAATCAGACAGTTTCCCCACAGCGCTGTGTGGAAATGAGGGGGGAAAGGGCAGATTCAGGGTTGTAAACAGAGTGAGAGAGTAACTTTTTTCCCCCACAACACCAACACAAATCCACGGCCATCACATGATCCAGAAAATGAAGGCAAACAATTAAATGTGTTTCTGCATGATTGCCTACAACATTTGCCATATATTCAACCTTTTATGGTTTTGTTCAATTAAAGTTTGTCTCATAGGTATAACTAAGTAATTTTGGCAGAACAAAAGCTTAAAACGTTTGTTCAATTAATTAGCTTCAGTAAGTTAATTGTGCAGGAGAAAACTGTGTAAAGGTAATGGTATTACAGTTTTTCTCAGTCGCTTTGGTGCATTTCTCAGATCACAACTGAAATTCTCAAAACTATTTTGTTCAACCTCCACATCAGTTTGTGCACATCATAAAAGCAGTTTCTCATTCTTTTGAACAAAATGCAAATGCTTTGGTACATTCATGCAATTAATAATGCACAATTGTCTGCTGTTTTCTACATTATCAATTGCTTATGTCATGTTGATCAAAATGTATTATACTCGTTCCCTGTTGAATAGTCTTACCCCTTAAAACATCTAGGTATTAGTTCCTTTAATACGTCCAGGGCCATAGCTAGGGAATTCTGTGCCCCCTGAAAAAACATTGATGTGGGCCCCCAACGCCCTCCACTCATATCATATACGGTATATATACGGTAACGGTAGGCCTATAAGATAAGATATGGGCATGGAGGCCCACATCTGGTGCCATGCCACCTAATAAGGATTTCTTCCAAAATAACTAAACAGACAGTTACTTTTTTATATAAAAAGCTGTATATAAATATTATATCCAAAAATGGCATTAAGCGATTAATAACTTCGTTTACAGTCAAGCAATTATGCAAGACAACAAAAGACAAGAAATTGATAAAATGATAAAATAAACTTTTTTAAAGAAGGCATACCAGCAATATAATAGGCCTATAAAATGTATTTCCATTCAGTCTAGTGTCTAACAGCTGAGATAAATATTCAGAAATGAAAAAGGATGCAGTCAAATGTAAAATAAAACCACTGAAGTTTCTTACTGTCTTCATTTTTGATGAAGATAATGTGCTATTTTATTAAATAAAGCTAATAAATGTATCCATCAAGTTGCATTCACGTTTTCTTGACAGTTGTTAAAAATATCACATCAGCAGCCGGCAAGTCTGTAATCCTTGTGACACGCATATTTTTCTGCATGTTATACAAACCAACAAACTACACAATAGTGCAAAAAGACGGACTTTGAGCGAGTAATCCTTCGGGCGGTGGGCTCCGCGCAGGTATACAGAGATGTTGACAGTACCGGAGTGCCCGCGAAAGTAAATTGAGCAGCTAAAAGATCAGGCCACGGCATCCCATCACATTGACTCCCTACAGCTGAAATAATTTAATACCATCGGACTAAACCATTTTTTATGGAGGGGAGAGTGAGGAGATTTGGAAAACTTCTTTAACTAAATTGCATGTTTTTGTGGTTTTCATTGAACTATCAGGCATACAAATGTATATACTATAATGATTCATAAGAGTAGGGAAATATATAGCATAACTACTGGATTTAGTGGGCCCCCTGGGCAGTGGGGGACCCTATAATTGTCACCACCTTTCACTCCACTAGCAACGTCCCTGTATATGTCATTAAATGCAAAATGGTTGAACTAGTTGTCATAAACTGTCAAGCATATTTTCTAGACATTTCTATCAGACTTTTTTTTGTAAATGAATTGGTGATTACTACTAAGGATTGTGCGCAAGCTACAGGCTTTTGCAGGTAATCCATTGGTGCTGTTTGTACGAATTGTTTTGAGAAATGCACTTAGTGGTTTGCAAATCTTAAGGATGATTCAAGAAATGCACCTAAGCGACTGAGAAAAATGGGAAAAAGGCAGTAATTAAAATAGGCTCTGCTGCTCCAGAGATGTTCTTTTTAAAGAAACGAAATGCATTTGCATCTGTTAGTGTAGCTCATGAAAAAGCATCTGTGCTTTGTCCTTGGCCTGTGCTGTGCAACTCATGAATATCACATGACAAAAATATGCATAAGAATGTAAACTGATGATGTACTTTTACATACAACATAACGCAACATGGATTTTAAAATACTTGAAACCACAGAATTGGAATTTCACTGTTGTGTTTGCGGAACCAAAAATGGACGAGGGGTAGTTGAGTAGGCTCCAAAGCGGTGAACCTGATTTCACCAAGTGCAACATGTTCCTGGATCAACATCTTTGTTGATCCTGGAATAACATTCCAATCAACCAATCAGATCAGTTTACAGTCAAGTTTAGGCTTACAACCAGGGTTAGGTGCTTCTACATCAGTGTTATTCACCTATCATTTTCCTCTGATTTTAGGGATAAGTTATGGGTAGGTTTAGGAGTAGGGATAGGGTTAGGACTAAATTTTCAGACAGAAATGTTGTTCCAGGATAAACAAAATATGCTGACCCAGGAACATGTCTTACTTGCAAAAATTATGGTGACCCTCAAAAACACAAAAGCTGCATCTTGAGTCCCATATGAGTTTACTTTGACGTCATAAATGTGAAGGTATCATACATGTAAGGGAAAAGGTGTGCATTTACTGCTAAATTGTAACAAATGGTGCATTCAACTCATGTCGGAAAGATTGTATTTATGAGTTGAACACAAAGTCATAAATACCAGTGAGAAGTTCGGGATTTTCTTCAAGCCCCGATCGGAATACCACAATGCTTGGTATTTACAAAGTCCCTTTAAGACGAGGCATTTCACTCGGCGGCCATCTTTGAAACGCCTCTTGGGCATGCAAGTGCAGCTCCTAACTCTGTGAATGGGGAAACATCAAATTCACCAAAACTGTTCGCAAAGCTAACGATTACATTTCATATTTGAAATCACCAATGAAATCTGACAACAACTGTTTTATAAATTTGGTTCCTAAACGCTCGAATCATGACAAAAAATTGCATCCTCAGAGCGCTGACTGTTTCTATAGGAACCGGAGCTTCTAACGGCAGCTGTAGTGACCCGATGACTTTACCAATCGGCGATTGGCTCTTATTTAGAAGGTGGGACTTATTCCACCATATTGCACTTTCCACTTTCTCCCATTCATAGTAATATGAGTGCACCATCTTTCTATATATAAAGTCTTCGGTATTTAGCAGTGATATTGTCAGGCTTACAAAAATAACAAGTGATAGCATTGTAATATAACAATATAATATGTAACAATAAAGTTTACAGTGGCTTCCTAAATTAATTAACATAAACAAAACACAGTTGATGTACATTCTTAATTTTCTAGAAGAAGAATAAAAAACCATGCTGTATTTTTGTGTAGTTAATTAAGAGAAAGTACACCGCCATCTTGCTTCAACTAAAATGCACATGACTTAGTAAACACAACTCCAATATACCTTTAGCATGTACAGGATGACGCATCATCCAATATACAATTAAGGAAATACTGTATATGGAAATATTTATACTGTATATATGTATGTTCTGTATTTATGTACTGTATATGTCTAATCTGTCCACCCAGCTGGAGTATGTAAAATACATTTGATGTATTTTATTATTGTAATTATTATTTTAATTTTAGGATGTCATTCATGTAAAATGCTAAATAAAATATTCTTTGTTAAATTTAGGAATTTTGACCATTGAAAAGCTGAAGTGACACACAAATAAAATAACAGAATCAAAGTCACTGACGTCTGAATTGCAGTATATAATTATACAAGAGACAAATTTAATATTGATAATAAACAATAAAATAAACCATTCTTCCACCTACTAATGTTAGGCATTTACAGTTGCCAAGCAACATAGCATCTTGCTGCATTAAAATAAAATGTGCGGTTCAAATGCAACTCATCCAATCAAAATTTAGATTTGGAACTATTTGTTTTATCGAATAGTACTGTCTAAAGGATTTACACACAACCACATATCCTAGAAGGCATGCAGAGACATTCATTCACATACATAGAAACGCACAAACACAGATCCAAGAAAAGAGTACTTTGACCATGCCACAGAGATCAAAGCCTTCTTATTTTCCTGCTGTCTCTCTTTCAGTATCTCTGTAACTGTCAGCAGGCATTTCAGCATTTCAAAGAGCAGCTGTTGGCCCATCTTTCCCCACTCCATCCCTTTGCCATACCTGGAGAACTTTGCATCTTTGGATTCCATCTCACATGTGCAAATCAGGGCAGCCACAGCAGCACTGTGCTGCTTTTACAAAATGATCTTTTCTGATCTTTGGCTGTGACAGAAGCGTCACTCTCCGATTATTTGTCTTGTGTAAGCGTGGGCCTCCAACCTTCTTCAGAACCAACCATATGATGCATGTCTGAGGTCCATTGACAGCATTCAATTTGGCCAACGAGGCAAGGTGCGAATTGAAGTGTCCTGAAAGAGCGGGCCAGATCTTTCCAGAGATGGAAGTGTCATAATTACATTGTGATTTGCAAATGAACTCTTCTTTCTCTCTGGCTGTAGTGGGAGGTCAGTTTATGGACGGCCATGAGCTTCTCAGCTGGAGGTCATATCAAAATTCTCATTTTACCCATGTGGATAACTTGTGCTACATGCATGAATAATGTGTGGTTATTTATTTCAAAGAAAATAAAGTAGTAGCAAGTGAACACCTTACGCTGGGAATAAGGCATCAACCTTCCAGTTCCTCCTCATTAACTTTCCTCAGTGGTACGAGACCTGAAACAAAATGGGCCTAACCAGTCCTTACCGGATGTATATTAGGAGCTCATTAGTATTTCTATATTCTCGCTGACCTCAACTGCTGGAATCATGCTGGAATCGTAGGGTGAGGAATCTATGCTGTAAATCATCAGTGTACAGCAATGGCTTTGGATAGCTCAGAATTCCCAGTTTCTGGGAAATTATCATCATGAAAAACTTGCAGTCATGTACTTATTGGGAGGAATAATTAATCAGAGACCAAATTAGAGCTAAAAGTATGACTGGGAAACGAAGAGGTCTCTCTCCGCAATACTCCACAGAAGGTGAATGAATTATTCACAGTCGGCATGCATGATGGGTAATTTGCTGCAGGCCATCTCTGTAAACAGCTTGCAGAGGACTCAGAGCAGAACATTCTGTTATGTAAAAAAAACATAATGGAGCCAACTCAAAAAAATGGCATTTCAGGGTAGGGGTTTCTATGAGATTTAAGTTGTTTTCACACTGTTTGATTGCTTGTCTGAATAAGAGCTTGATTTTTACCTTCCCCCAGCAGGTCTCTTGTCACACCGGGTCTGAACCACAGTTAGTACATACATGCATTTGTAAATCACCAGTTTATGATGGCTCAATCGGACTGAAAAGCCTTCATGTAAACGCCTCATTTGATCCAACTGAGCTCAGTCTGAATTAAATTTGAAAGGGTTGATGTAGACCAGAAACAATCCAACCAATAAGAAAAAAACAAATTATTATTTTGGTAACACTTTAGAATACTGTTCCGTCATTAATTAATAACTACACAGTAACAAATGAGTAACACACTTTTAACATTCGAGTTACTACTATTAACAAGAAACTCTGATTAACGAGTTAGTAAATAATAGCGCTCAGTTGAATGTGGTAGTTCACTATTAGCTAATCAGTAACTACTATTTTTTCATACCTCCCATAGTACTACTAAGAACTACTATATACAGATTCATAATTAACATAAATAATGCATAATGTATAAATAACTCTAAAGTGAAGGTAATGGCAACCCACTACTAATGACACAAGTATTACCAAATCCTTCAGAAGGATCTACCAGTTATTTGGATCAGTATTCTAAAGTGAAGACCATGGTAACCCATGCACTAATGGCTGGGTTCCAAATAACAAGACAATAACAAGTGAGATTTAATTTATATTTTGACAATTGAACTAGGAAATGTCCCCGGTTTCCATTTCAGAAATCTGGTCACCTTACTTTGGATTAACCTCTTAACTTGCCCAAAACAATTACATTTGTTTGCCACAAACGTATTGCAAGTGGTGTGAAAAACGTGTGATGTTCTCCGAAGGCAAATGCGCACCGTAGGCCACCGGAGTTTACATTTGCAGGTCTACACCAAACACTTTAGTAGAGTGTTTCCCAATCACTGTGGCACACTAGTGTGTCGTGACAGGTGTGCCATGGAACATTATAAAATGAATAAATAAATAAATGAATGAATAAATAAACTAAATGCTACAAAACATAATATTGTCGCTGTCAGGCAGAAACCTTTTTATTTCATAATAATAATAATAATAATTTATTGTCATTGTTATAATACAACGAGATTACATTAGAGCATCAATCGACAGTGCAATTTCATGAAGTGCAAGAGATCAACAATAGCACATTTTATAAACAGGGCAAACGACATATAGCAGACAGAGGAATAGGGTATATGAGGTGAAGAATCACTAGTAACCAGGAAAAAAGAGTGTAATTATGTGTGCTGCAGCAATGCAAAGTCCAGTTCTCAGTTATTGCAATTGTTGGATAATATGCATATTAGACGGATTAAGTGAGTGGAGGGGGGAGAGGGGAACAGTGCTTATTCAGTAGTCTAACTGCCTGGGGGTAGAGGCTGTTGGCCATTCTGGTGGTCCTGGTTTGAAGAGACCTGTACCTCCTGCCTGATGGTAGCAGGCAGAACAAGCTGTGTGCTGGATGGAACCGGTCTCTCATGATGTTGTGTGTCCTACGCAGACAGCGGTAGGTGTACACAGTTGAAATCTCCGGGAGGACAGTCCCGATGATATTGCCAGCAGTTTTCACCACCCTCTGAATCCTCTGCTGTTCAGCTATAGTGCAGCTAGAGAACCACACTAACAGCCCATAAGTCAGCACACTTTGAATTGCACAGTTGTAGAAATTTATCATGAGCCTCTGGGGGAGTTTCGTTCTTTTCAGCTTCCTCAGGTAAAAGAGCCACTGCTGGGCCTTCCCTACAGCTGAAGCGATGTTACTGCCCCAGGGTAGATCCTCCGACACAGTGAGACCCAGGAATTTAAAGATGGTCACCCTCTCAACTGCCTCCCCATTAATGATAATGGGTGAGTGACCAGGGTGGTTTGGTTTACGAAAGTCAACTATTAGTTTTTTTCTTTTTGATATTAAGAACCAGGTTATGCTTTTTACACCACCCTGTCAGTAGTTCAATCTCCTCCTTGTATGCCGTCTCGTTGTTTATTATGAGGCCGAGCACAGTTGTGTCATCAGCAAATTTAATGATGTGATTAGTGGGGAAGGAGGCAGAACAGTCATGTGTGTAGAGTGTCATTATTTTGGTTTTGTTTTATTTTTAAAAATCAATGCTATTGGTCATCCTTTACCTATGTGGATTTTTACAAATATTTAACCAACGAAAAGCATTTAAATAGCTTGTGACTAAACCTCGTAACCATATGATGCCATAACTCCATTGGCTCCTCAAATTGTCAATCAAACCTCACAACTCCATCCGTCTCTATCGTGAATGAAGTGCTGCACGCAGTTTGGAGATCTCTGCTTGTTTGCCATGCAAAGGTAAATAAAAAGCTGTACTTATTCAAACATCAGTTCTTTCTGTGCTCAAGAAACACTATGTCTATAAAGGCTAATGTTTTTTGTACTTAAAGAGTGGAGAAGAGTCTTAGTCTGGTATTTGCCGTCTAGTTGTAGCCAAGGCCTACTGTTTTAAATATAGCCTACTGTGCATAGCGCTTTATCTTTTATATCATGAGATTTTGTCCAAATGCATTCAACAACAAGAAAAACTGAGCTACAATAAACGTTATAACCTGTAAGTTGATCGTAATGCGATGCACTTACTGTCTGAGATGCGGCCGTTCCAGTGACGGACAACATCTATCTCTGTCATTCGCTGGTCAAAAACCTTGCAACTCCATCTGAGCTTGATTTTCATAAAATGTTAATATTATAATGATACATGCACATGTCTGACCATATATAAAGCCACAACAACTTGATGCATGGTTTAATAATTTAAAAATGTAGGTTTCCATCCGACAGCGATGATATGCAAATGTGTTGTTTTATAATCGCCATCAACATACACTCACCTAAAGGATTATTAGGAACACCTGTTCAATTTCTCATTAATGCAATTATCTAATCAACCAATCACATGGCAGTTGCTTCAATGCATTTAGGGGTGTGGTCCTGGTCAAGACAATCTCCTGAACTCCAAACTGAATGTCAGAACGGGAAAGAAAGGTGATTTAAGCAATTTTGAGCGTGGCATGGTTGTTGGTGCCAGACGGGCCGGTCTGAGTATTTCACAATCTGCTCAGTTACTGGGATTTTCACGCACAACCATTTCTAGAGTTTACAAAGAATGGTGTGAAAAGGGAAAAACATCCAGTATGCGGCAGTCCTGTGGGCGAAAATGCCTTGTTGATGCTAGAGGTCAGAGGAGAATGGGCCGACTGATTCAAGCTGATAGAAGAGCAACTTTGACTGAAATAACCACTCGTTACAACCGAGGTATGCAGCAAAGCATTTGTGAAGCCACAACACGCACAACCTTGAGGCGGATGGGCTACAACAGCAGAAGACCCCACCGGGTACCACTCATCTCCACTACAAATAGGAAAAAGAGGCTACAATTTGCACAAGCTCACCAAAATTGGACAGTTGAAGACTGGAAAAATGTTGCCTGGTCTGATGAGTCTCGATTTCTGTTGAGACATTCAGATGGTAGAGTCAGAATTTGGCGTAAACAGAATGAGACCATGGATCCATCATGCCTTGTTACCACTGTGCAGGCTGGTGGTGGTGGTGGTGGTGTAATGGTGTGGGGGATGTTTTCTTGGCACACTTTAGGCCCCTTAGTGCCAATTGGGCATTGTTTAAATGCCACGGCCTACCTGAGCATTGTTTCTGACCATGTCCATCCCTTTATGACCACCATGTACCCATCCTCTGATGGCTACTTCCAGCAGGATAATGCACCATGTCACAAAGCTCGAATCATTTCAAATTGGTTTCTTGAACATGACAATGAGTTCACTGTACTAAAATGGCCCCCACAGTCACCAGATCTCAACCCAATAGAGCATCTTTGGGATGTGGTGGAACGGGAGCTTCGTGCCCTGGATGTGCATCCCACAAATCTCCATCAACTGCAAGATGCTATCCTATCAATATGGGCCAACATTTCTAAAGAATGCTTTCAGCACCTTGTTGAATCAATGCCACGTAGAATTAAGGCAGTTCTGAAGGCGAAAGGGGGTCAAACACAGTATTAGTATGGTGTTCCTAATAATCCTTTAGGTGAGTGTATAGCTACCTACTGTATATGGCCTTATTGTGTTCCTACCTGACTTAACCTCAAGTTTCACATTAAATGTGATTACTACTTTTAATATAATGTCCAGTTTTAATATGCCATTTGAAGCAATGCATGTTTGTGCAATTTTGTTAGTTTAGTGCTTAGTGGTATGCCATGGGATTTTTTTACTTTAGCAAAACTGTGGTTTGGCAAAAAAAAAAAAAAAAAGGTTGGGAAACACTGCTTTAGTATGAAAGTGTCTTTAAGACTCACCCAATCAACAGCCAGGAATCTGATTCCCTCGGCAGCTTCCCAACTACATCCTGTTTATTTTCTTTAATTTTGTTTTATTCTCGCAAGCAGACCACTAATGCTTTGCTGTGTTCCTAGAGGAGCTGAGCAGTACTGAAGCACTTCAGAGTAATTTGGTTCCACCTGAGGAGACCCACATGCTTGTGCAAACACAGAATCAATATTAATCAACTTGGTGGAAAGACAGGATTGGGTTGTTGTTGTTGTTTTTTTTAAGCGGATGTTGCAGCCAGGCATGGAGATAATATTTCAGCACAAATGTAAGGGCATCTACAGCTGTGGTCAATCTCTTTCCTCTTTCTCTAGTCACTCGAAGGACTGATAACCTAAGAAACCCTGCTCTCTCTCTCTCTCTCTCTCTCTCTCTTTGGTTCATGTAACACACATACAGTACACACTACACAGGTGTGATATATTATTTCCAATTTTGTCCACATTCATGCTGTCACGGGTAGGGCCGCAAAGGATGATGAAGAAGAAGGTTTCATGTAAATTGCACCGTTAGCTTTTAATTCAACAACATAAAAGGCAAAAACAAAGCAACAGTGTGTACTTAAACACATCCAACACCAGACAATGAGTGGAGAGAACTGAAGGTCTTAAATACTGTACACAGGCAAACAAACTCGATACAAAACAGGTGAGCTCTAATTAGTAACATAAGTAACCATGACAACTAATGATGAAAATGAAAGTGAAACAAAGGTAAATCATGACACATACAGTACACTCATGTCAAGGTATATATAGCAAATCTCAACTACCTGATTTTATTATCTCTTTATATAACGTTGGATATTTAAGTACAGGTATGTCCAACTTTATCCGCATACATACAGTATGCTTGTGTAGAGCGATATATAGACTACTATATAGCACATCTCAACTGCTTGATTGCTTGCATTATCGGAAAATGCAATCTATATTATCGACCAATCTGCTAAATGCGACTGTAAAGCATGAAGATACTGAGATATTATAAACATAAACATCATGATTTTCTGTGAAGCTGCTTTAAATAATTTGTATTGGGAAAAGCACTATACAAATAATTTCTAATCGAATTAATCGCACGACAAATTTAGTTGAGAAATTACCCCCAAAAGATAATTTAAAGTCATTAAGTCAAATAGACATTACAAAGAGTAACTTCAGAATTTTTTTTTATTTCATTCAACATATAATTTATTACACATAAATGTTTAGGATTCAGCGGTCATGAGGGTGAGTAAATGTTGACAAAATTTTCATTTTTGAGTGAACTATACCTTTAATGGGGTTTTTATTAATGTGGAAATATATATTTTTATGAAATTATACTCTAAATAAGAAAATTGCCAGTAGGTGGCGGTAAATGATGGCGGTAAAAGATGTGTTCAGCGCGTGCGCACTATATAAGTGGACTTTGTTTTCAAGCGCTCGAGTTACTCGCACATACGCTGTTGTACGTGCACCATCTGCGCAGTCTCAAAAACTAGGCGGACCCTCCTGATGACGAAAATTACGTCACAGACGGTGTGTGGATGCTAACGGCCGAAGTATACTTTGAGCTTAAGTCATTGAGTCATTCATTCATTCGATTCCTTCAAACGGCTGATTCATTCTGGAACAAAGTAAATAGGTGTGTTCGACATCGGCTGCGGCTGGATGCAACCAATCGGTGAGAGTTGCCGCGTGCAGGCGAGGAGGAGCTGCAAATGGAGACATGAAGTCGGACACTTTCTGTTTCCCGTAGTGATGCTCGTGCTGTGTTTGCATACTTTACAACAACTGAAGTGAAATAAATGCAATATTTGTCAAATACACAGATGTTTCAGAGACATTTTCATTCAATACTTTATGTAGGCCTACTGCTTAATACAGTGTCTGTTTGTACAAGAATAAATTTCAACATAAGCCTATAATATCAAAGTATAGGGTCTACGATTTTTATCAGTTTTATTTTGATAAACATGACACAATATAACAGCGCAACTACATTAATAGTTATAAAAGTGTTATAAAAAAAGATTTGTGAGCATTAGTGGAACTGAAGGTTTTAGAATACACACGTGATCTCCGTCATGCGGTGAATCCGGCCAATCATGGAGCAGCTGTGTCGTCATCAGAGCTCGTGCAGTCGCTCTGGAGAAGCTGCGCAGAATGTACTAGCTGGCTGCTCTCGAATCGCTCTTGCGGTACTTTGACGCCATACGTCACAGTCATGTGGCGTCGCCGCTGTCTCAAGTCGGACAAAGTTTCGAACTCTTCAAGTCAGCCGCCGATCGGTCTGTGCAGCGCTGCATGAAGTCGAACAAGCCTAACGGCACTTTATGAATGGGCCATTGAATCATTGGTTCACCGATTGATTCGCTCAAAACGCAGATTCATTCAGAAATTAAACACCACTGTGTGTTGCTCGGAGACACACAATCGTTCTGCTCTGGCTTTATAGGTAATATTTTTGTTGCAAAATTGAGCAAAAGCAGACAATATTGTGTCTAAAATATAACAAAATATTAACTTCTTATTTATTGAACTGTTGTATGAACTCACTAGGCCTATCACATTTGAACTCATGCTATTCGGGACAAAAACAGCACTTGTGTGATATTGCCCTTGTTACTCATATGATATTGCTTAACTAAAAAAAACAAAAACTCATACAGGGGCATTTTTGCCCTGATATCTTGAATTTTAGGGGCTTTAATTGTTTAGGCTACATCACGCAGTGAGTTGTTGCTCTGCTTTATGTTCGTCACCAATCTTTTTTTTTTTTTTTTTTTTTTTTTTTTTTTTTTTTTCCCACCAATCAACTGTATGAAATGTAAGATGAACTATGTAGGTCTGGGGTGGGGCAGGTGTGTTAAATGCTTTAATATTGTTAATGCGTTATTTTTCCCCAAAACTATAATTAATCAATAGTTCTAATATGTATACATAATAAGGAATAAATGGGCATGACTAGTCTAAAATTAAGTAATAAAATTCTTATTCTGATTCAACATCTTGATGCCTTACCCACATGATTATTGGAGTTTTTTTATATGCCACGTTTTGCTGTCCTTTTTCTCTCTCTCTCCCTGCTAGTTTCACTGGCCGTTCCCTCAAGACTGTAAATGATGACTTGTTGCCAGTCATAATGTTGTCATAACAAAAGACTCAAGGGGCTTATTGTCTCTACTCTGCCACAGCTTGGCCTCACAGCTCACATCATACTCGCCCTGATCTCAGATCAGAGCTCTCTGAAACGCCATACAAACACATTCATTTAGAGCCGCTCATTTGATTACGCACATAATCTCCTTCTATGAATTTAGATGGGAAGCAATTGAGTTCCTAAACAGCCTATGAAATCACAATGGTGGCACCATCTGCTAGTAAGTTTTATTGATGGGTTATAGATTGTAAGTAAATGTGAGTAAATGTTTACATGTGTTTTGACGACAGTCATTCGGGGGGGGATAATTAGTTTCAGATGATCACATATGTAGCTAAATTGAGATAGTAGAACTAAACTCTCCAGATACCTTTCTATCCTCCTCTATTATGTTGGAAACACATGCTAAGTTGTGCAGGCTTTATTTTGATTGACATTTACAGAATTATCTTCCCACAAACATATATATTAGAACTCCTTTAACAGATTAGAACACAAATGGATCCTCTTGGAATATCCCTGGAGGCTGTGTCTTATATTTGTTCAATAAAGCAAGTGTTGCATTTATTGTGTATCCATTTTGAATGTTCCCTGCAGGTTTCTGAAGTCAATGGATGACGGTTAATCTGAAGTGTCATTCATTCATTTACTGAAATATGGACATACTCTAACAAGAGCCGTAAATACATTTTCAAGATATTATTTAAATCAGTGTGATGGATGTTGGATGTTCAAAAAGAACAAAAAAGCATCCTAAAAGTAGTCCATACAATTTGTGCACTGTAATTAGTCTTTTATTATTTGCTTATTTGTGCTCATTTTTTGTTACAGGAAAATCAATGAATTTGATCCAGGGTCCCAGAAAGCCCTAAAGATATACGGACAAGAGAAATGTCCTTTCATTTAGAAGTTAAGCTCTCAGAAACTCTTCCACGGGCCCATACATGTTTATCTTAATCATGGGTATGAAAAGCGAGAGAAAGACAGAAGGAAATAACAGTAATTGAGAGAGGGAGTGATTAATGTTCTCGTTGTGACTAGATTAGGTAACAGACAACCCAAAGCTTTCATCGATGATGGCTCTATTGGGTTTGACAAGTATGAAGATATTTTCTCATATCAGACACACTGATCAAGTTACAGCAGGGTGGGGAGAATCTGAGAGATAGCAAACCTCATTCAGCCAGAGAGGCAATAACTCTCTAAACATTCATTCTGGATGATTCACCAAACAGGCACTTTGTAAGTTCTCAACACACATGGCTCTTCTTGCAGCAGGCCGTTAAACCATGATGAACTTGCAATTACTGACCATTCCTTCAAGCTTTTTAACAAGAAATGATAGTAATTTGGTTCAAATGAGCTGAATTACTACTATTATATTATATTATATTTAATGCTGTCAATATATTAAAACAAATAATAATCACACATTTAATAATCACACATTTTTCTGTAATTAATAGAGATTAAGTGCACCTAATATACATTTTTTAATAATTTTTTATAGTGTAATAATAGCCCCTTTCACACAGCAATCCTGGTAAATTACCATAAAATTACCAGAATGACTTTACCGGTAAATACACAAATATGCTGTTCAGACAAGCAACAGCGTTCTGGCTTTTTACTGGTAAGAGACCATTCACACATCAGCACCAAAATACCAGATTCTGTGATGAGGAGAAGCACTTTAGTTTCACTATCTGTTCAATTTGACAAAAATTTTTTGATGTATGAGTGACAGGCATAAGGGGATGATCAAACAGAACGCGTTTTTGCTCTTAAAAACACGAGATGCTCATAATACATTACATAATTGTTGTTATTAAATGAAATATCTTGACATTTAACACTTATTTAATAACATTACAGATTGATCTGAATAAACAGGGTATGTGCAACTTTGGTGTATAAGACAGCAGGCTAACCGGGTAGCTGTATTTTGTGCGAACAATATAAATCATAATGTGATTTTGTAGAAATTGTAATCAGGTGCCAGAAAAAGAGTACCCATTAAAATGTCTTTACATAAAGGACCCAATCATGGAACAATGCACAGCACAAGCTCAGCATTGAGCTTCTTGAGTCTGTTCAGTAAGGAGCGTTTTGATTGGTGGATTAAAAGCTCACCACGATTGGCTAAACAGAACAACCTCCAAAAAAAGATATTTACGAATCTTAACCTGCCAGGAAGGTCTCAAAAATACCACACACAAATGCAAAGCAGTCCACGCACATGTGACAATTTGCAAATGCAGATTCAACGATCCATAAATACATGTAACATCTTTCATAAATGTGTGATGGAAATTAATTCAAGAACTTGATATATACATATTTGTGTAAAGATTTTACATTTATTTAGGTAAGATGCATTTGTGTGAGCATTTGGGGAAATATTTATGCTTTTACTTGTGCATTTATGAATTTTGTTTTGAATTTATGAATCAGATTTTGTAAATGTGAATTGTGCTGTGCATTTATGAATTTTGTTTTGTAAATGTATTATTTTTGAGGCTGATCTGGCTCCATACCTGCACTGCGTTCTCTTTTGTGTCTTATCGCGAGTGAATGGTTTAAAAGCATTTACATGAGAGTGTGATCATATAATGTAACACTAGCCAAAGATGCTGCGTTAATTGCGTCTAAATGCATTAAATTGAAATAATTAATCGCATGTGTTTATGTTAATTTTGACAGCCCTAATTATATTATATTATAAACTTTTTCATATGTTTTTCATTATATTTTTACACATAAATTCTATCTGTAACAGAAGGGAGGGTTAAAAAATAGAAGGAAAAAAAAAATCCCTGATTCCCTGAACAGCAAAATCAACAATTTCTTCCCAGTCTTTATAACATGTTGAATCCCCTGCCACTCCACTAAAAAATCTACTTATTAAAGCAACAACAGTGTCGGTACACAAAGCATGAATGTTTTATAGGCTACAGAACATCAGAGTCAGAGCCTTGAGCAACTGGCCCTGGCTTTTGAACCACCTACTAAGAGCATGGAGCTTTGAGAAGCCAACCCAATAAAACAAGCCTGGTCTGCAGTCACATGTGTGTCAACACAGAGCATGGCTGCAAAGGGAGGAGGATTCCTCTGTATGAGCAGAAAACTCAAGATACACCTAAACTCTGTTCTCTGCTGTCTGACTTGCTGTGTACATTGGCACTAAATATTTGATGTGCACTTTCAAAGGATAAATACTTCTAAGAATTTCCTTCTTCATCCTAAAAAATGGGAAATTATTCACCCAAATATAATTCATCTATCATGATTTACTCACTCGTGTGCCATCCCAAACCTGTATGCTTTTTTTCTTCTGTGGAACAGAAAAATATCAAAGAATCCATGCAGCTCTTGTCCATACAATGATACACTGTAAAAAATAATTTTTCAAAGTTATAAATAAAGATTATTGGAGTATGTTTTACAAGAAAGTCAGTATTTCTATTTCAGTGGGCCCTATCATACACCCGGCGCAATGCAGCACCAGGCGCGACGCAAGTGTTTTTTGCTAGTTTCAGCCTGACGCAGTTATCATTTTCACGTCCAGCGCCACGTTGTTTAAATAGCAAATGCATTTGCACCCATTTGTGCGGCCATGGGCGTGCTGGTCTGAAAACGAGGTGTGTTCAGGCGCATTGTTGGCGCATTGCTATTTTGAGGCAAACTGAAATCCAGGCAACTGGAACACAAGTATGCAAACATTTTTCCTACGACATGACAAGCTAATTAGGCTTTATCAGCATTAAAAGTTAAATATCATTGCTGCTTTTTGCAGTGCAAATTTAGTTTGGAAAGATGAAAATAGTATGTTTTCATAAGTTATTTTATCTACGGTTCACTACATTACAGATTTCTGCTCATTCAAAATCAGATACAGATAACTGTAAGCAGATAAGCACTGTAAGATTACATTTGTTTGAATGCATTAGAGTGAACGATTGCGTGTGTGAATAAGTGCTATCTGTTTAAAATGTGCTTTCACCCGATCATATTCAATATGTAGAAGGTACAAAAAAATTCCTTGAACTATAACATCCCACTCATGTCCATTGCCGTCATCATAACCTTTACATTCTTTCTGATTTGAGTGATCCATCTGTATCAGGCTAGTTAAATGTGTTTAACGTGTGAGTTCTGGCTAAAAATGCAGTTATATTATGGGCCGTTGGCATGAATTGTACTCGTGATGGAGCGGTAGAATTCGCTCCTCACTTCATTTAAAATCAAGCCCCTCCACTCCTCGCTCCGCTCCCACTCCACTCTGCTCACATACTCTGGTACACTCTGCTTATTACACATACAGGGATGCACAGCAGCACACAAACATTTTTAAATATGAAAAATTAAAGGATTCCGCTCTGGAGAAGCGTTCAGTCTTTCCGCTCGCAAATTCCGCCATGTAAATAGCGAATCCGCCATGGTGCAAGCGTAACTGGCTTTTACAGGGAACGGGAGATGAGACTCTGATTGGTTTATTGGATGTTACGCCCAAAACACACCCATGACTCATTAAGAGACTAGGTACAACCCTTTTGAACCATGTGCCGGGCGCACCGACCATTTTTTCTGTTGTTAAACTAGCAAAAGTGGATTCGGACACACCCTAAGTGCACTTGCGCAGTGTGCTTCAGATGGTCTAAAGCGCACGGCGCAAGTGCACATAGTTTTAGATCACTTAGATCGTTAAAATAGGGCCGAATGTGTTATTTGTGTAATTTACTAGCAATTGCTTCAAAAAAAAAAAAGTCAAAGTTTTTTTGTTCAAAGTATCCATTAAGAAGACCTGTGAGGAGCTGGAGAGGTGGCTGAAAGAAGTTGATAAATCTGGTCTTCCTGGAAAATTCAAGGCGTGGATTTACCAGCATGGGATTCTACCAAGGATATTGTGGCCATTGCTTCTTTTCTTTATTGCTTCCTTCTTTATCTCCACCATTTCAGAGCTGGAGAGGAGAATAAGTCGCTACTTGAGGAGGTGGCTAGGGCTGTCAAGGAGTTTAAGTAGCATTGCTCTCTATGGAAGTACCTGCAAATTGAGGCTCCCCATCAAATCCATAGAGGAGGAGTTCAAGGTTCTGCGTGCAAGGGACGTGATGCAGCTCAGAGTCAAATGACCCAAAGGTTTCTGGGGCAGAGATAGCAGTTAAGACTGGTAGGAAGTGGAGAGCAGAAGTGGCAGTGGAGCAAGCAAAATCACAGCTACGACCAAGTGCTCAAGACCATTGCAGAAAGCATCAGCAGTGCCATTATCAGCGTCCAGAGCTTCAGCTTCATCAGGGCTGGAGAGAAACCAAAGACAACACCTAAAGCAACAGCAGGACTTCTTAACACAGCTCAGGACTGGCAGCTGACAGTGGACTTGGGCAGGCAACTCAAGTTCCCACAGCATGTCATTAAGACCAACCTCAGGCCTGACATCATTCTGGTGTCAGAGGCATTGAAGAATGTTGTCATGCTGGAGCTCACAGTGCCTTGGGAGGATCACATGGAGGAGGCCAACGAGCGGAAGAGAGAGAAATATGAGGGCCTTGTCAGCAACTGCCATGCACAAGGATGGAGGGTGAGGTGCTTACCTGTGGAGGTAGGGTGTAGAGGCTTTGCAGGACAGTCTCTCTGTAGGGCTTTTACTGTACTTGGCATCTCAGGTGAAAGGAAGAGGAGGGCCATCTGTAGCAGCATAGAAAGCCTCCAGATGGATTTGGATCAAGAGAGTGGATCTGTGGGAGAGTGGTGCTAGGGTATGAGCTGAGGCTTGATCAACCTTAGCTGGGTCGCCTGAAAGAGGGTGTCTGATGTTCAGGAGACCCGAAACACCCGATGACCTTGGGAAACATCACTGACGATGTGCCCTAGTATAGCATCAGAAGATGTTTCAATACCAAAAAAAATTGATTTTAAATTTCAGTCCAGTTTAAATTGGCTACATCTATCAACTCCAAAAAAAGACAAAAAAACACCATAAAATAAGTCTAAATGATTTTTGTGCACTATATATTTCAATATTTCCTAATCATATTCACTTATTTTGATTTAATAGCATTTTTACTCCTTTTGTAGCATAAAAATCATGCTCACTATGAACTTCAATGAAAAAAAAGGCTTTGTAACATTTTTTTTGTGTGTGCTCCATGAAAAGAAAACAGCAGACAGGTTGGGAACGACATGAGAGTGTGTAAACAATGACAGAATTTATTCTTTTAAGTTTTATTGTCTGTTTTTAAACACATTCGTGCCCAAGGGACATCTTCGGATAGATTAATGATTGTGGCTCCCAAAATAGAGGAGTCTTTGTTATAGTACACAGAGGATTTAAGCCCTCAGATTCTCGAAGATGCTTCTTCTCCTGTTTTTTTTTTGCCTTCCTCTGGGGTGGAAAATAAGACGAGGGTGTTCGGCGTACTTGTTGTGGTGCTCAGCATCGGCTGGTTGGCCTGAGCTCACTGACTATAAAAGAAATCATTTCACATTTGATTTGGTATTTATAAGCATCACTTTTATTTATTTATTTATTTATTTTGTATAGTGATTGCTTCTTTTTGTTCTCTCTCACACTCTTTGGCTCACTCTCTTTCTCTTTTGGACCGGATTGTATGCTGTTTTCTATCTGTACATCTAAAATCATGCATAAATGGAATGAATTCTGGGTTCTCACATTTTATCTGCCACTCATTTAGTAAACTAAGTGCAGAGCGAGCAACAAAAGCCCAAATCAGCAGCTCTTTTTGTAATACCAGCGAGTGCAATCTCCCTTCTGCTTTTTACCAGCTCCCGTAGATTTAGCCATGCTGAGGATCAGAGCAATTATTCATTTGAGCTACATGTGGTTGAAAATGAAGGGAATCATTTGAAAAGCATTTCCTTCGCCATGTGTTTCTCGATGTAAGACCTTAACGACAATGCGCTGAGAGGAGTCCAGATAAATAAACAATACCAGTCTTGTCATTTACACTGTAGGACTTCAGAATTTAAAGCAGGACTTCAGCTATTCTCCACTGTGCAGTTGTTGATGCTCTGCTGATCTCTTCAGATGAGAGATCCATCTGAATACAGATCCTTTACTCCAGAGAGAGAGAGAGAGAGAGAGAGACAGAGAGAGGCAGTGTGGTGAGCTGTTGTTGGGTCAAAGCTTGGTCAGATCTCTTTCTGATGGAGCTCTGTGGTTGAGACACTCCAGGGGATGAACCAGAGCCACAGTGTCATATGGATTCACATCTCAGAGAACTACTAACTACTAGTGTGTGTGTGTGCGTGTTTTTGTGACATATCAGGACACAAATTTGTATAATGACATGGGTATGACACAGGTATTACAAGGAGAGGGTGACTTATGAAGACATTACCCATGTCCCCATTTTTCAAGGCTTATAAATCATAGAGAATGAGTTTTTTTTTTGTTTTTTTGAGAAAGTAAAAATGTGCAGTTTCCTGTGATGGCTAGGTTTAGGGGTAGGGGTAGTGTAGGGGGATAGAAAATACGGTTTGTACGATATAAAAACCATTACGCCTATGGAATGTCCCCACAATTCACAAAAACAAACGTGTGTGTGTGTGTTTGTGTGTTTGTGTGTGTGTGTGTGTGTGTGTGTGTGTGTGTGTGTGTGTGTGTGTGTGTGTGTGTGTGTGTGTGTGTGCGTGCGTGCGTGTGTGTGTGTGTGTGTACACCCTGTATTTCCTACGTTATGGGGACCAAATGTAATATTATCCATTAGTTATTTTTGATCTTGTGGGGGCTTTTTTTTTTTCTTTGTTCCAATGAGGAAAACAGCTTATAAATCATACAAAATGAAGGTTTTTTTTGAAAATGTAAAAATGCAGAAAGTATGTGGCCTGGAAAACCCTACATTATGTGGACATTTTTTGTCCCCCTGAGGAAAACAGCTTATAAATCATATTAAGTGATGTTTTTTTGAAAAACTGTGATGGGTAGATTTAGGGGTAGGATTAGTGTAGGGGGATATAATATACAGTTTGTATTTGTACAGTACAAAAATCATGTCTGTGGAAAATCACCATAAAACATGAAAACACAAGTGTGTGTGTGTGTGTGTGTGTGTGTGTGTGTGTGTGTGTGTGTGTGTGTGTGTGTGTGTGTGTCTATTACTGTGCCTTACAAACGTGTGTTTAATGCATTTGTTCTATTTTCCTTTTTTTTTTTTTTTTTTGATTAAAATGAACCCCATGGGTGGGGATAGGTGCTCAAAAATATCTATGAAGTTATAAAAATATGCAAATATTTAAATGCGTAATAAATTTTACTTAACACATAAGTTAAGTGTGGAGTTTATCCAGTGAAATTTAATTTAAAGTAATGCCGTTCAGTTTGTCAATATAATTCAGGGTCTTAAAAGTGATAGTGAATAGATCACTGCATAAATGAAAGCATGAATGGATGCATGAATTTATTTTTTCACTTATCACATTTTTTTATGGCATGTAATTTATCTTGATCTTTTCAGCAAGCTTTTTGAAATTATATTACATTAACAAAATATGCTTTTGATGTCTTTGAAAGAGTCATGAAAACGTGTTATTAGTGATCCCACTTCTGCTTACATTTTGAAATTATGCTGGTGAAAATGGTGTATTTTTATAACCTACTGAATTTTATGTGCTTAATGCAGCACCCAAAGGGTAGAGATGCCTTAAATTAGGTTGAGTACATTTTTAGTACACAAAATGTGCTTTACCTAACAAGCATTTTAATTCAAAAGAAAACGATTTAATTCAAAACACCAAACAAATTGGAAACAAATACAGAACAAATACATAAAACATAAGTTTGTAAGGCACAGTGATAGTTTAGCACACACACACACACACACACACACACACACACACACGCACAAACACAAACGACTGCTTTGTGTGAGGAACAGATCCAAAAATTATTTCTATCCACATAACGCTGAAATCCTGCACACATTCAAAAATTGCCACCTGATGAAGTGTTGCATCAGCTTTCACATGAAATGCCATTGGCTGTTTCTTGTGACCTATTGCAACATGCTAGAGTTTGTATTTATCTTTTTAATAAGATGTGACTGCGTTCACAGAGCGGGAAGATTTTCAGCGATGAAAGGTTTTGCTCTGTTCCTCACATACAGTTACAGGTGGTAATTTTTTAATGTCTCTGCGTGATTTGAGTGTTACAGCAGATGGACAATTTTTGGGTCTGTTCCACAGCAGTCATTTGAACTCCTGAAGACTTGGATTTTTTGTCATTTTTGAATAAATTATGGTGACTGTACTTGGATCTGCTTGTTATGTACCTTATATATTGTTTTACATTGAGAATTGGTTCAGTTAAGGGGTAGGAGTTGGGTTATTAGGTGCTTAAAATGTCTAATGTAAAATTATTGTGCCTGTTCAAAATTAAAAGCATATCCCAATATATATATATATCATAATGATAAATGTAATCCCAGTAAATAATGTCATAATGATAACGTTTTCCCATGCCCTTCATGTCTGTGTACAGCAAAGGTTGTTTAAAGCAAACACATTCCATACTAAAGGGGTACCTTTAGTGTCCTAATAGTTGTTTTAAAAGTAACATTTCCTATTGATAGATGTTTATTTTGTCTTATTTTTCCTTTTAATATCTTATTTAAATCACCACTAAAGACGTTCAAAGAAACTGCACTCTTACAAGACTTGACAAAAGACATGTACAAAACATAACAACAGAAAACTCGTATTTGTGTTGGCCAAAAGCCTCTTTTCTGTTGCTGAACATTTGAGACATAACTGTTACTCGATTTAGGCAGTACGGTATGGAAGCCCGTTTCTGTGATGAGAAACTTTCTCATAATAATGACTTAACATCTCGTAATAATGAGAAACTGTCATTATGACGCATTGTGCGCTTGTGCCACACTATCTACTGAGGCGCCAGTGTTGCTGATGCTGATTCATGCAAACAGTGGGCCTCTGTCGAAGCCCATTTCCTATGGAAGCCCATTTCCGGCACATAAGAAAAACATACTTACGTCATAATTTCAAAATCGAAATTATGACATACTAAATCGAAATTATTACATAACTAAGTCGAAATTATGACTTGCTGCTCATTGATCTGCCGCGACCCAACACAGGATGAATTGTGAACACATTAAGGAGTATTTTAACTGTAGTTTTAGCTACTAATGATTCAATTATTGCCTTATTATCTTATTATCTGAATGGCATTGAATAGCCTATCTCTGAGCAAACGCGCTCTTGAGAGGATTTTAAGCAAGAATGAGCTTTGCCGCAGAAAGAACAGAACAGAGGTGCATGAGGTGGCAACATTCATTGAACAACTTCAAACCTCTGGCCAATGTCATGATTATTGATGCTCGCGTGCGCGCACACACACACACACACACACATGTTGGTTGGATGGTGTTGTAACCTACAGGGAAACAGTGAGTTCTGCTGCCGAACAGTTGCAACAGAAATATGAGGTTGTGATCAGGCAGCAGTTTTCATTCAACAGTAAATATAGCTTATACTCCTGTAAAAATTATGTTGTATGTTTCAATAAATGGCGCACGTGACAAATTCAACCAGAGTAGCCTATTTAATCAATATCAGAATCAAAAGGAGCTTTATTGCCAAGTAGGCTATGTTTGCACACACAAGGAATTTGTTTTGGTGACAGAGGAAGCTACACAGAGACAACAGTACACAGATAGTAAAATAAAAAATAAAGAATAAAAATAAATTAATAAGATAGCACATATAATGCTTGCTGCCCACCTCGCTTGATGTGCTGGAAGTTGCTGCCTGCATGTGCAAATTGTGCATGCGTAGATTAAGTCATAATTACGAGAAAGTATCTTATTATTATGAGAAAGTTTGTCATTATTACGAGAAATTTTCTCATTATTACGAGATGTTAAGTCATTATTACGAAAAAGTTTCTCATTATTACGAGATATTAAGTCATTATTATGAGAAAGTTTCTCATTATTACGAGATAAGTCATTATTACGAGAAAGTTTCTCATTATTATGACTTAAAGAATTATATTTTTTTACCCAATTGTGGCGGAAACAGGCTTCCATAGTACGGACACCCCTGACAGGCCTGACTAATTTCACCCACTCATAGGCCACACAGGAAATAAAGAGCTAGAGTGCTGGAAATGTGATTCAGAATAGAAAATGCATTATTTCCCAACACAGTATATGATTATCCTCAGCATGCAAAAATATGTGCGGTCTTTTTGAAATGTCAGACTAATGGCAAGAAATTACTGAACACATAATTCAACCCATTTGAGCTTGAATTATAGACATACACCTTCAGTCTCATGATTTTATTATTAGAATAAGGTAGAGGTTCTCAACCAGTGGGCCTCAGCAAACTTACAAGGGTGACTCAAAATGACTCCTAGTTTTTGTAAATTATTCAAATATTGTTGTGGACAGTGGGGAGGCCTTGCAGTCGAGAATTACTCAGGCAAATTCAAATAGTCCAGTGTTCCAGCTCAATTTGTGAAATGTGATTAGCTCAATATACAGTAATGTAAAATGGTAAATCTGTTGAGCCAAACGGAACATTTTTAGATCTATTAAAACTTTTTAACATGAATTAAAAGGCAACAAATATAAATTATCTATCATTTTTGTACAAACCCGATTCCAAAAAAGTTGGGACACTGTACAAATTGTGAATAAAAACAGAATGCAATGATGTGGAAGTTTCAAATTTCAATATTTTATTCAGAATACAACATAGATGACATATCAAATGTTTAAACTGAGAAAATGTATCATTTTAAGGGAAAAATAAGTTGATTTTAAATTTCATGGCATCAACACATCTCAAAAAAGTTGGGACAAGGCCATGTTTACCACTGTGTGGCATCCCCTCTTTTTATAACAGTCTGCAAACGTCTGGGGACTGAGGAGACAAGTTGCTCAAGTTTAGGAATAGGAATGTTGTCCCATTCTTGTCTAATACAGGCTTCTAGTTGCTCAACTGTCTTAGGTCTTCTTTGTCGCATCTTCCTCTTTATGATGCCCCAAATGTTTTCTATGGGTGAAAGATCTGGACTGCAGGCTGGTCATTTCAGTACCCGGATCCTTCTTCTACGCAGCCATGATGTTGTAATTGATGCAGTATGTGGTCTGGCATTGTCATGTTGGAAAATGCAAGGTCTTCCCTGAAAGAGACGACGTCTGGATGGGAGCATATGTTGTTCTAGAACTTGGATATACCTTTCAGCATTGATGGTGCCTTTCCAGATGTGTAAGCTGCCCATGCCACACGCACTCATGCAACCCCATACCATCAGACATGCAGGCTTCTGAACTGAGCGCTGATAACAACTTGGGTTGTCCTTGTCCTCTTTAGTCCGGATGACATGGCGTCCCAGTTTTCCAAAAATAACTTCAAATTTTGATTCGTCTGACCACAGAACAGTTTTCCACTTTGCCACAGTCCATTTTAAATGAGCCTTGGCCCAGAGAAAACGCCTGCGCTTCTGGATCATGTTTAGATATGGCTTCTTTTTTGACCTATAGAGTTTTAGCCGGCAACGGCGAATGGCACGGTGGATTGTGTTCACCGACAATGTTTTCTGGAAGTATTCCTGAGCCTGTGATGTTGTGATTTCCATTACAGTAGCATTCCTGTATGTGATGCAGTGCTGTCTAAGGGCCCGAAGATCACGGGCATCCAGTATGGTTTTCCGGCCTTGGCCCTTACGCACAGAGATTGTTCCAGATTCTCTGAATCTTTGGATGATATTATGCACTGTAGATGATGATAACTTCAAACTCTTTGCAATTTGTCTCTGAGAAACTCCTTTCTGATATTGCTCCACTATTTTTCGCCGCAGCATTGGGGGAATTGGTGATCCTCTGCCCATCTTGACTTCTGAGAGACACTGCCACTCTGAGAGGCTCTTTTTATACCCAATCATGTTGCCAATTCACCTAATAAGTTGCAAATTGGTCCTCCAGCTGTTCCTTATATGTACATTTAACTTTTCCGGCCTCTTATTGCTACCTGTCCCAACTTTTTTGGAATGTGTAGTTCTCATGAAATCCAAAATGAGCCAATATTTGGCATGACATTTCAAAATGTCTCACTTTCAACATTTGATATGTTATCTATATTCTATTGTGAATAAAATATAAGTTTATGAGATTTGTAAATTATTGCATTCCTTTTTTATTCACAATTTGTACAGTGTCCCAACTTTTTTGGAGTCGGGTTTGTATATTTTACAGTCAAAGAAATGAGATCTGACATGTGTTCATCTAGCCTACCTTTGCTCAAGGTTATAGTTTTATTTTGAGTATAGTTCTATACAATTTTCCCCAGCAGTTGTGTATTCATATGTTTGAGGGCTGATTACAGTGCAGCCTCTGTGAAAGATGAGATTTATACAGTATTTACTCTAGTCCCAGGGCTTGAATTATATCAGACTTTGTCAGTGTTAGTAATATAGCAAGCATCTTGCATCTTGCATCTCGCATCTCACGTTTATGTTACATGGTGTTAAAGATGAATGTATCAAGTGGGGCAAAAGTCCAAACTGTGTAGAGGGGGCAGAACAGTCCCTCACAATGAGATCTGGCAAGAAAACCTGGACCTTTCAGCCAAAGAACCAAATCACATTATATCCATGTCCACACTTTGGCATGCTGAGGAACAGGCATGAAGAGCTTTAGGATTTGACACACATATTCCCTCGTGGGTGCATGTGATGTCCTTCCTGTGATTCTTTACATTCTAATTGTCTTTTCTCTGTCTTTGAGGTTTTCCTATTATTATGTCCATTTGTCTTTTTGAGAACACTTCACGGTGACCTGTAAAGAACCCTTCACCAACCTGACAAACTTTCTCAGAGATGGATGCAGCATTGATGATGTTATTTTAGGACACAGACGTTAAATAGCTTTTGAGAGCCTTGAACTCATCAGACTGTGTACTGTATGTCAAACATTGAAAGCATTTACTGTACATTTGGACTGAAACTGGCCCCCTGACTGAGCCTGGTTTCTCCCAGGGATTATTTTCTCTATTTCTGTCACCTGATGGAGCTTGGGTTCTTGGGTTCTGTTGCCTTTGGCTTGCTGAGGCGGTGGTTTAAAAGACACTTGATATACAGTAATATTACTGATACTGCACTGACACTATTGGATGAGAATAAAAAGTGAGCTGGATGATGACACTTATGTTATGTAAAAAAAAAAAAAAGAGTCCAGGAGGGTGGTGGAGCGGAGTCCGAACGGGGGAGGGATGGAGGGCCAGACCTGTGCAGGGGGACAGGACATGGACCCAAGCATGGCATCGACAGGACTGAGAGCATGGGCGGACCTGGGCCGTGGAGCCAGAAGTTCAGGGAGCCATGGCGGCTCGTGCAGTTCAGGGAGCCATGGCGGCTCGTGCAGTTCAGGGAGCCATGGCGGTTCGTGCAGTTCAGGGATCCATGGCGGCTCGGGCAGTTCACATCCTTTAAATAACACAAAAAATACTGCACTATTGACTTTAGACCAGGTTTTTGTTGGTCAATGGCGCAGTTGTTTTCAGTTGCATCAAAACAGCAACGCGCCAACAATGCGCCTGAACACACCTCGTTTTCAGAACAGCACGCCCATGGGCGAACAGATGGGCGTGAGTGCATTTGCTATTTAAACAACGTGGCGCTGGACGTGAAAATGATAACTGCGTCGGGCTGAAACTAGCAAAAAACACTTGCGTCGCGCCTGGTGTTGCATTGCGCCTGGTGTATAATAGGGCCCCTAGTTTTATTGAACGGAACTAAACCAACACTGAACTGACTTGAGCTGAATAATGATACTAATGTCTTCAGTAGTGCTGCTTTACAGCAGAATTTGAATTTTTCTTTAGAAGTTATATTTGAAGTTTGCATCGATTGCTATTTTCCTGCTTATTACTGTGAAGCTTCTTTGAAACAATCTTGTATAAAGCGCTAATAAAGGTGTCTTGACTGTACATAATCTGCAGATACAGTGAACAGAAAGCTTGAACAGTGGCCGGCAAAACCTACAGTAAACCGAATACCATTGCTTAGCAAAATGGCAAATCTGAGCCATTTTTACAATTAATTTTTACCAAAGGGTCTAAGTTTGACTTGCTAGCATGACAGTCAAAGCAAGTGCATTTATAAACGTAAATGCTAATACATAGCTTTCTCCAGGTATTACAGACCTCTTTGCCAACTGCTTTCAATGTAATTTTTAAATTAGTAGTTCTAAAAAATAATAGTAAACTTGCCTAGCAGCTCACCTGATACAGCAGTGCAATTGTGAAACACAAGGCATGCTAAAAGAACTCAAAGACTTGTAGAAGCAAGCTAAAATGGCATGGTTGCATGATATTTTTATCTTACCGTTGCTTTTGTTAACACTATCGGTTAGGTTTAGTGTAGGTGATACGTTTAACCAGATTGAACATTAATTTTTTAGCACCACTCAACGCACATTTAATTTCTGAACTGCCACAATACGTCACGTCCAACAACCAACATAATAAAACGTTGCCAGATTCATGTTAATCTGTTTCGGATAAAACTGAATGCACTTTTAAAGATGGGTTTACTGTGATGTTGGTCAGCTACTCAAAGCAATTTTTGTGAACTAAGTGTGCTAGTTGTGCTATCTTTCTTTAAAATAAATGTTAGGATATTTTGTCATTTTATGCAATGGCATAATGTTTGTGGCTTAAAGGGATAGTTTATTCCAAAAGGAAAATGGTGTCATTTACTCACCTTCATGTCTTTCCAAACCTGTAAAACTTACTTTATTCTGCCGAACAGAATACATTACAATGCAAAAAAAAAATCAAAATATCTTCTTTTATGTTTCACAAAAGAAAGACATGAGGGTGAGTAAATGATGATACAGTTTTCATTTTGGGTGAATTCTTCTTTTATTATTATTTTTTGGAGCCATTGTAACTAACTTCACTTACCTGAAGGCAACCATTTCAGGTGTAGCTCACATCCAAGCAAGAAACACGGAAACCTCCAATCATATTTGCATAACATACTTGCATGTAAATATTATTAAATATAATTTTCAGGCAATAGCAGACAGATCAATGCATGACTGCTAGTGCACAGATCTGATTAGTCTTCATAATGGAAACCCATGACTGCACAAGCAGCCAATGATTCACCTTCCATATGGCTGAGGATGGTTGAGCAAACCTGTCAGTGTTTTAAGATGTGGAGCAACAGCAGCCTGGGAGGATACACAGACGCCAGGATTCTGATATTTTACCTTTGAACATCTCTGCAGAGACTGAGCAAAAGAGATCTGAACAGAGTGAGTTGTTTTTTTTAGCCCTATGCCAATAAAATGGCTAGAAAATAAATAAAAACAATTTTAAAGGAACACATCCTAAGACTATGAATATACCACATGAGCCATATAGAATCCAAAGGCAAATGGAAGATGAATAAATTTAAATCAGTCTTGTCTTTCTGTATTTGGCATATGACCAAATGCAACAGAAGGAAAAAGTTCTCTAACTCTCTTATAATTGAAAACTACATCTCTGGTTTATTGAAAACTTGAATTCCTCCCAAACCCATCATCTTGCATCCTTACATAAGCTCGAAAGAATGAAATGACCCTGCGGAGTCGGGTTTAAGTATTCCACACATGTGATGAACACTGTTTTCATGCATCTAGTTTTTAATATACTCCCTGATCTACCAGAAAGCTTTCATCATTTATTGCCTATACGAATTGAACCAGAAGTTTAAAAGGGTAGAAGGGTATCAGGAAAAATAAAGAGATCAAACTTCAAATAAGGCCAAGACAGTAGATTGATATTTGCTTGATATTTGCACCCAGCTTAAAATAGAGAATCTCTGTTAGAAACAGGTTAAGCAGCTTCGTCTTTCGGCCTAGTAATTTTGCAGAGAAAGATTCAGTTTGTATTAAGCAGAAAAAATAAAAACACACATAATAACAGTTTAATTAAATTTACTTCATCAGAATGTACAATTGCAGAATGTGAACACTTAACTTTAGAGAGACATTTACACCGATCAGGCATAACATTATGACCACTGACAGGTGAAGTGAATAACACTGATTATCTCTTCATCACGGCACCTGTTAGTGGGTGGGATATATTAGGCAGCAAGTGAACATTTTGTCCTTAAAGTTGATGTGTTAGAAGCAGGAAAAATGGGCAAGCGTAAGGATTTGAGCGAGTTTGACAAGGGCCAAATTGTGATGGCTAGACGACTAGGTCAGAGCATCTCCAAAACTGCAGCTCTTGTGGGGTGTTCCCAGTCTGCAGTAGTCAGTATCTATCAAAAGTTGGTCAAGGAAGGAACAGTGGTGAACCGGTGACAGGGTCATTCTTACAAGGCTCATTGATGCACGTGGGGAGGGAAGGTTGGCCCGTGTGGTCCGATCAAACAGACGAGCTACTGTAGCTCAAATTGCTCAAGAAGTTAATGCTGGTTCTGATAGAAAGGTGTCAGAATACACAGTGCATCGCAGTTTGTTGCGTATGGGGCTGCATAGCCGCAGACCAGTCAGGGTGCCCATGCCCTGTCCACCGGCGAAAGCGCCAACAATGGGCACATGAGCATCAGAACTGGACCACAGAGCAATGGAAAAAGGTGGCCTGGTCTGATGAATCACGTTTTCTTTTACATCACGTGGATGGCCGGGTGCGTGTGCGTCACTTACCTGGGGAACACATGGCACCAGGATGCACTATGGGAAAAAGGCAAGCCGGTGGAGGCAGTGTGATGCTTTGGGCAATGTTCTGCTGGGAAACCTTGGGTCCTGCCATCCATGTGGATGTTACTTTGACACGTACCACCTACCTAAGCATTGTTGCAGACCATGTACACCCTTTCATGGAAACGGTATTCCCTGGTGGCTGTGGCCTCTGTCAGCAGGATAATGTGCCTTGCCACAAAGCAAAAATGGTTCAGGAATGGTATGAGGAGCACAACAACGAGTTTCAGCTTGAACAACAACAAGTTTTGAACAAACAAGTCCGATCCATGGAGGCCCCACCTCGCAACTTACAGGACTTAAAGGATCTGTTGCTAACATCTTGGTGCCAGATACCACAGCACACCTTCAGGGGTCTAGTGGAGTCCATGCCTCGACGGGTCAGCGCTGTTTTGGCAGCAAAAGGGGGACCAACACAATATTAGGTCATAATGTTATGCCTGATCAGTGTATACTGTATAGCAGTCTGTATCTATCAAATACAAAAAAATGTGCTAGATTCACTGTCCGTACGAGTTCGAATATAAATAATAATTTAATGATGAGATCGAATCTGAACCTCTGCTTCAGTGCAGGTTTAATGCAGTTAACTCAGAAATAATGAATTATGTAATATCTTCTCCTCCATGACACATTGCTCCACACACACTTCAGTCGTCTGTGTGTTAGTCCACTCCGCTGGCTTTCTGGTAAATGCTATTGGTTGTTCCTTTCAAGGTTACAACCGTCACCACCATGAATGATGGACTGATAATGGCTATTTTGATAAAAATATACTGCCAAGCGAGTGTCAAATGTTATGTTTCTTGACAGTGAAACAAAGGTCAGATGCTAACATTGACCTTTAAAGAGGACGTCGGTGTGTGTGAGTGAGTGTACAGGCAAATACAGTGGTTTTAAATGAGTTAACCTCTGTCATCTTTCAATCCATGCACAATATTATATCAAGTCTACAGGCAGGCAGTTTGTGATTCGACCATTCATTGATTTGGACAGTTTTAGCATCTTAGAAAATCCAACACCTATTTGCAGAGTTAGTTCTGTCAAAGTCACACCAAATGCATTTTTAAGTGTGGTTTTCTTTTCCAAATAGTTTTGTGATATAACCTAATATCACTCTGTAAATAAAAAAATGGCATCAGTGGTTGCTAGAAATGAACTTTTAGTGTGAGATCAAAGCATGTCGCAACTCACATCCTCGGAATTATGCGTTTCTATGTCAACACTGTCAATGCCGAAATTAATCTGTAGCAGTCAGATGGTACAAGTCAGAGCTCTTTAAGTTATGTTCATTATTATTGTACTGTTATGTGCTTTGAGATGAGGTAATTTGACGGCGTCTCTCGTGGCGCTTTACAGACTTTCTGCTCTGGCTGTACGTGATGCGTTCATGTGTTTTGGAGGAGGCGTCGCTTTGTACAGCGCGGGAGGATGGGATCTTGTTTTCAAAGCTAGCTTGCTATTGTTAGCCTCTCTGAAATTGCCTACCCTACCTTTTAATATAACAAAATACCTGAACTACTAAAATCTGTTTTGTACAGTACCTTAAAATAAACTAATGACCAACATATTGATAATAATACATGTGTCATGTGTCATACATGGGACTTCTTAGAAAGTCCTTTAATTCTTTTTCACTTTTTTACTGACAAAAACATAATTTTAAAAATGTTTCATAATAATAAGTACATATATTGTCTTGTTAAATACTATGTAGATGTATTTTATATACAAAAATTATATGATATATTACTTAATCTTCTAACAACAAAAAAAAAACATAAATTTAATTTTTCATACACTACCGTTCAAAAGTTTGGGGTTAGTAAAATTATTGATATTTTGTAAAGATATATATATATATTTTTTAATCAATTTAATATGTACCTGCTGAATAAAAGATTCAATTTCTTTCAAAAAAACAAAAGAAAAAAAAATCTTACTGACCCCACAATTTTTAACAGCAGTGTATATGGTAAGATAACCTAATAACAGATTTGCTAATTCTTTTTTGCATTAATATTATTAACACCTTTTGCAGTGCATGTGCCGCATATTATGAAAACACAAAGCAACATGGCTAAAAATAAGAACAATCGCTTAAAATAATATTATTTCTAAAGATTGTTTTGTAGGTTGTCATGAGAATATGCATGAAAAAAGGATGGTAGATGTCCCTGAGCACACACTGTACCCTCCTCACTATTTGGACAGCTAAAAGGTTGAAGAATTGTTATGCTTTTGCATAACTTGTCTCAGGCAATTCATGTGTGTCCACTGAAGGGCTGGGGATTCACGTGAAACCAGGACTTTAGGCAGATACATTTAAATGGGGGCATTTCTGTCCCTGTGAGAGTGGATGGCCCTGTCAGCTGCACGGCTGCATGGTTTGCTGTAGCAGGTTTATCTCTCACTCTCTCTCTCTCTCCATCTCTGTCTCTTCTATATTCCAGAATAGATGAGGACAGATGAGGTGTAGATGCACAGAAGCACAAATGGTTTGTAGAAATTTGATACCCAGCAGCACCACATTGACTCCACAACTATGACCCATATTGCTGTTGAGCACACATGTGACACAAGAAATGTGCATGGAAGTAGTCATTCGGCACATTCGGTGTGCAGTTATTTATTTATTTATTTTTTCTCACTTTTACAACAAGTGAAGTGATGTAATGGTCATGTGGTAGTGCTTTTCTATGCAAGAGACCGGAGATCAAATCCCGAACAAACACTTTTTTAATATTTGAATATATACAGCGAATTGTGCAACACCAATTCATTCTGAAAGACCTAAATAATGCCAATATAGTTTAGCTTCATACAACATATTTACACAGACCACAATTCATAGTTCCCTTTCAAGGGAACTCGCGCTGCGTCAATGACGCGATGGGAACGCCCCTGCGTGATTGCGTCTGAAGCACGTATGTCAACTAGTCCAATGGCGAGAGTGACGTCATGACCAGGAAAGCATAAAATGGCGACACAAGCATTCAAACAGTGTGCGTCTCCTTGCCCTCGTTTCATCACGGGTGGAGACACATACAAGTTACAGTGGGGAGAACAAGTATTTGATACACTGCCGTTTTTCCAGGTTTGCCCACTTACAAAGCATGTAGAGGTCTGTAATTTTTATCATAGGTACTCTTCAACTGTGAGAGATGGAATCTAAAACAAAAATCCAGAAAATCACATTGTATGATTTTTAAAGAATTAATTTGCATTTTATTGCATGACATAAGTATTTGATCACCTACCAACCAGTAAGAATTCCAGCTCTCACAGACCTGTTAGTTTTTTTTTAAGAAGCCCTCCTGTTCTCCACTCATTATCTGTATTAACTGCACCTGTTTGAACTCGTTACCTGTATAAAAGACACCTGTCCACACACTCAATCAAACAGACTCCAACCTCTCCACAATGGCCAAGACCAGAGAGCTGTGTAAGGACATCAGGGATAAAATTGTAGACCTGCACAAGGCTGGGATGGGCTACAGGACAATAGGCAAGCAGCTTGGTGAGAAGGCAACAACTGTTGGCGCAATTATTAGAAAATGGAAGAAGTTCAAGATGACGGTCAATCTCCCTCGGTCTGGGGCACCACGCAAGATCTCACCTCGTGGGGCATCAATGATCATGAGGGAGGGATCAGCCCAGAACTACACGGCAGGACCTGGTCAATGACCTGAAGAGAGCTGGGACCACAGTCTCAAAGAAAACCATTAGTAACACAGGCCCATCTGAAGTTTGCCAGTGACCATCTGGATGATCCAGAGGAGGAATGGGAGAAGGTCATGTGGTCTGATGAGACAAAAATAGAGCTTTTTGGTCTAAACTCCACTCGCCGTGTTTGGAGGAAGAAGAAGGATGAGTACAACCCCAAGAACACCATCCCAACCGTGAAGCATGGAGGTGGAAACATCATTCTTTGGGGATGCTTTTCTGCAAAGGGGACAGGACAACTGCACCGTATTGAGGGGAGGATGGATGGGGCCATGTATTGCGAGATCTTGGCCAACAACCTCCTTCCCTCAGTAAGAGCATTGAAGATGGGTCGTGGCTGGGTCTTCCAGCATGACAACAACTCGAAACACACAGCCAGGGCAACTAAGGAGTGGCTCTGTAAGAAGCATCTCAAGGTCCTGGAGTGGCCTAGCCAGTCTCCAGACCTGAACCCAATAGAAAATCTTTAGAGGGAGCTGAAAGTCCGTATTGCCCAGCGACAGCCCCGAAACCTGAAGGATCTGGAGAAGGTCTGTATGGAGGAGTGGGCTAAAATCCCTGCTGCAGTGTGTGCAAACCTGGTCAAGAACTACAGGAAACGTATGATCTCTGTAATTGCAAACAAAGGTTTCTGTACCAAATATTAAGTTCTGCTTTTCTGATGTATCAAATACTTATGTCATGCAATAAAATGCAAATGAATTACAATGTGATTAATCATACAATGTGATTTTCTGGATTTTTGTTTTAGATTCCGTCACTCACAGTTGAAGAGTACCTATGATAAAAAATACAGACTTCTACATGCTTTGTAAGTGGGCAAACCTGCAAAATCGGCAGTGTATCAAATACTTGTTCTCCCCACTGTATGTGTGATGTGTTTGGGAGTGGATCATGCGATGTCAGCCTTTGAGGAGGCTGACTGCGTGCATTGTCTCAGTATGCCGCTTCGCATGCTCCGCTCCCGTCTGTCACTCTTTGAGAGTGATCAGACTCGCGTTCCTCGCAGTTCTGGTCCCGCTGTTGCTGAGGCAACACGGCGATCACAATCGTGGGGATCGCAGTTTGATCTCTCGGAGGGGTTAGAAACGGGCCTGGCCTTTTCTCTGCCTTTACCCGGGGGATCTCGCGCTTCCTCTCCGGTGTCGGAAGCCCGAGCTGCGGCTTCTTCCGCCCAGGGAGGGAGCCCGGTACTACACATGTCGAGCTCTGAGGAGGTAGATGTGTTTAGTGCCGGATTGGGGGAAGAGGATTCGCCATCTCTTCCCCCAGCATATGAGGAGCTGGTGGAGGTGGTCACAAGAGCTGTAGAGAAATTAAATATTGAGTGGCCAATAGAAAAACAAGGCGCTTGTCCAAAGAGTAAACTGGACGAGCGTTTTCTATCACCCGATATTTCACCTCCACCACGCCTTCACTTTTTTCCCGATCTCTATAACGAGTTATCGAGATCGTGGAATAAACCATACTCAGCATGTTTGTTCAGTCCCCAAGTACATGTTTATTCAGAAATAAGGGGGCTGAAAGAGTATGGTTATGGGGCGATGCCCAGGATTGAACAGATGCTCGCGAGCTATCGGTCACCTGGTTCAGCATAGTCTCTGAAGGCCCCAACGCTTCCCACAAAACCACTAAAAACTACATCAACACTTGTGGGAAAAGCGTACACGGCAGCAGGTCAGGCTGGTGCGTGTCTGTACACAATGTCAATACTGCAGGCATATCAGGCTGATCTGCTGAGGGATTTGGATGGCAGTGAGGTAGGGCCCGACACAATTCAAGAGTTACGTCGGGCCACAGACTTGTCTCTCAGGGCCACCAAGGAGACCGCCAGAGCAATAGGGCGGTCTATGGCAGCCCTGACGGCCACTGAGAGCCATTTATGGTTAAATTTGTCTGAAATAAAAGAAAAGGACAAAGCCTTTTTGTTGGACGCCCCGCTATCTCCATCTGGCTTCTTCGGCGACGCAGTTAACACTGTCATCGAGAGGTTTCAGAAGACTAAAAAGCAAGCGGAGGTGTTCAAAAGGTTCCTTCCTTGCCGTCCACAACCCTCTGGGGCTGCTGGGCGTGAGCAGCCCCAGCCATCTAGCTCCTCATACAGAGTGCAGCAGAAGGAGAGTGTCGCTTCCCGTGCCCCTCCACAGAAACAATCTTGGGGGCAGGGACGATATTCTCAGCTGAAGTCTTCAAAGCAGAAGCCTGATCTGAGGACAGTGCTTCTCGCTAAGAAGGCTTCGGCTCAAAAGAGGTCCTGACGCTACCAGCGTCAGACCTCTGAGGGCAGCCCCCACGGGGTGGAGTGGTGTACACCTCAGCATACGGTATCCATCCCACTCTGTCGCCCTCTGGAGGCTGGTCTGCCAACCCCGCCACCCTCAGTGCTTCGGGGCGCAGCGGTTTCCAGCGTGGTTTCGGCACAATGTCTAGACGACGTCACGACCCTCTGACCCTCTGAGGAGGGTCAAAAAGCAGCTAAATCGGGTGTGTTCTGCCAGTATGTTTCAGGCCCCGAGATAGCAGCTACCAGTACACAAGAGGCCAGCCTTGAGAGGCTGGTTCCCTTAGTAGATTTTCTAGCAGAATGGAAAATTCTTAAGAATGTATCTCAGTGGGTCCTGCATATTGTAGAGAAGGGTTACAGAATCCATTTCGGTCCACGTCCACCTCAATACAACGGAGTGCTGCTAACATTAGTGCATCCCGAGCAGGCTCTGGTGATGGAACAAGAAGTAAAAACTCTCTTAGCAAAGGAGGCTATAGAACGGGTCCCTCGACCCGACAGGGAGTCAGCTTTTACAGCCAGTATTTCATTGTTCCAAAGAAGGATGGAGGGTTGCGTCCTATTTTAGATCTTCGTCATCTGAATCGTGCAGTCAAGAAACTCAAATTCAAGATGCTAACTCTAAAACAGATCGTGACTCAAATCAGATCCGAGGATTGGTTTGTCACGATAGATCTAAAGGACGCATAATTCCATGCCTCCATCCTCCCGCAACACAGGAAGTTCCTGAGGTTTGCTTTCGGGGGAAAAGCATACCAGTATCGGGTACTTCCATTCGGTCTAGCTCTTTCACCCCGCACATTCATGAAATGCATGGATGCAGCTCTGGCACAGCTCAGGCTACAAGGTATTCGGATTCTGAATTACATCGACGACTGGCTTATCCTAGCACAGTCAGAGGAGATGGTGGTTCAACATCGAGATGTTGTTCTCGCCCATATTCAGAAGTTGGGGCTGAGATTGAATGCCAAGAAGAGGTACAGCACAGAGAACCACTTTTCTGGGTGTGGTGTGGGATTCAGTCACGATGCGGGCTGTTCTATTGCCCGCTCGTGTAGCTACCATACTCACATCAGTAAAGAATATCAAGCTAGGCCAGTCACTCACTGTGAAACAGTTCCAGAGACTGTTAGGTCTGATGGCAGCAGCGTCCAACGTGATACCTTTTGGCCTGCTGTACATGAGATCTTTGTAGTGGTGGCTCAGGACCAAGGGGTTTTCCCCGAGGGGCAACCCACTCCGTATGATCAAGATCACGCGGCGGTGTCTCCGTGCCTTGGTTATATGGAGGGAGCATTGGTTCCTGTCCCAGGGTCATGTGTTAGGAGCTCAGTGTCATCGAGTCACTCTCACGACAGATGCTTCTCTCACAGGCTGGGGAGCAGTAATGGAAGGTTGCGCAGCTCAGGGTCTGTGGAGGAGCCATCATCTTTTGTGGCACATAAACTGCCTGGAAATGATGGTGGTCTTCATGGCATTGAAGCATTTTCTTCCAGACCTGAGGGGCCATCATGTGCTTGTCCGCACAGACAATACGTCGTGGTCTCTTACATAAATCATCAAGGGGGTCTGCGTTCACATCCGCTATGCAAACTGGTGCACCAGATCCTCTTATGGTCCAAGGGCAAAGTACTCTCCCTGAGGGCAGTGTACATCCTGGGGAGCCAGACTATAGAAGCAGACGCCCTGTCGAGGCAGGGGCTGAGGCCAGGGGAATGGAGACTTCACCCCGAGGAGGTGAAGCGTATATGGGAGGTTTACGACCAAGTGGAAGTGGATCTGTTTGCGTCTCAGAATATGATGCACTGTCCACTTTGGTTCTCCCTCACGCATCCAGCCCCTCTCGGACTGGATGCTATGGTACAGACATGGCCAAGGCTACGTCTGTACGCATTTCCTCCTGTTGCTCTGCTTCCAGGGGTTCTGGAGAAGGTCTGCCGAGAAGGGATAAGTCTACTGCTGGTAGCGCCTTACTGGCCGAGCCAGGTTTGGTTCTCGGACCTAGTGTCCCTCCTCGACGGCTCTCCCCTGGAAATTCCGGTCAGGAGGGACCTTCTATCTCAGGCAGGGGGCATGATCTTTCACCCCCGTCCAGAAATATGGAACCTGTGGGTGTGGCCTCTGAGGGGGCCCAGCTCATAGATTCGGGTCTCTCAACCGAGGTTGTGGAGACCATACTTCACTCCAGAGTGACTTCACACCAGGGACCCTCAGCCTAGTGGCTTCTCCGGGTTACCTCATCCCACCGGCTCCCCTATCTGCTGCGCTACGTCCCTCCACCCCTATGGCTGCAGCAGGTTCCTCCTTCCCATCAGCCTCACCTCTGTCTTCATTCACACAGGCATCACCCCAGACCTCTGGCTCCACCTGGTCTCCTGCACCAGCGATGTCGCTCAGCTCCATCAACCCTCAGCCTGCGCCTGCAGATTCTACAGCTCCTTCTCTGTCAGTCATCCCCCAGATGTCGGCAGCCACGGCAGCATCTTGGCTCCTCCCTCCCTCGACCCCGCCGTGGGCTGTCGGCACTGTTTGGCTCTGGGTCCGCATCAGCGGACATTTTACATCTTTGCCGCTGGGATCTCGTCGTCATCCGCCTGTCCCCAGTGCTCCGCCGCCGCCATCCCTTCACCTGTTCCTCACCCACCTCCCAAGCCTCCACCATCCCTCTCTCTGTCCAGTATCAGTTGCAGCGCAAGGACACGTCTTTCCGGGAGGGGGCGTACTGTCACAGTTATGTTTTGTTAGTTTTGTTATTCCCAGACTTTTAGTATGTTTTCATTAGTTTCCTGTTTCCTTTGTTCAGTTTACCTGGTTTTGGTCCTCCAATATCACTGGTCTTAATACATTAAGCCACATTAAGCATTTTATTTACAATGAGTTTCTATATGTGCTATTAATGTGCAATTTAACATATTGCATTTGTATGCTTGGTGCATCTGTTTCCTTGTAATATTTTGCTTCATCAATACGATTTATACCTTTTTTGTACTTTTTACCTGCATTAGTACAAACCCGATTCCAAAAAAGTTGGGACACTGTACAAATTGTGAATAAAAACAGAATGCAATGATGTGGAAGTTTCAAATTTTAATATTTTATTCAGAATACAACATAGATGACGTCAAATGTTTAAACTGAGAAAATGTATCATTTTAAGGGAAAAATAAGTTGATTTTAAATTTCATGGCATCAACACATCTCAAAAAAGTTGGGACAAGGCCATGTTTACCACTGTGTGGCATCCCCTCTTCTTTTTATAACAGTCTGCAAACGTCTGGGGACTGAGGAGACAAGTTGCTCAAGTTTAGGAATAGGAATGTTGTCCCATTCTTGTCTAATACAGGCTTCTAGTTGCTCAACTGTCTTGGGTCTTCTTTGTTGCATCTTCCTCTTTATGATGCGCCAAATGTTTTCTATGGGTGAAAGATCTGGACTGCAGACTGGCCATTTCAGTACCCGGATCCTTCTTCTACGCAGCCATGATGTTGTAATTGATGCAGTATGTGGTCTGGCATTGTCATGTTGGAAAATGCAAGGTCTTCCCTGAAAGAGACGACGTCTGGATGGGAGCATATGTTGTTCTAGAACTTGGATATACCTTTCAGCATTGATGGTGCCTTTCCAGATGTGTAAGCTGCCCATGCCACACGCACTCATGCAACCCCATACCATCAGAGATGCAGGCTTCTGAACTGAGCGCTGATAACAACTTGGGTTGTCCTTGTCCTCTTTAGTCCGGATGACATGGCGTCCCAGTTTTCCAAAAAGAACTTCAAATTTTGATTCGTCTGACCACAGAACAGTTTTCCACTTTGCCACAGTCCATTTTAAATGAGCCTTGGGCCAGAGAAAACGCCTGCGCTTCTGGATCATGTTTAGATATGGCTTCTTTTTTGACCTATAGAGTTTTAGCCGGCAACGGCGAATGGCACGGTGGATTGTGTTCACCGACAATGTTTTCTGGAAGTATTCCTGAGCCCATGTTGTGATTTCCATTATAGTAGCATTCCTGTATGTGATGCAGTGCCGTCTAAGGGCCCGAAGATCACGGGCATCCAGTATGGTTTTCCGGCCTTGACCCTTACGCACAGAGATTATTCCAGATTCTCTGAATCTTTGGATGATATTATGCACTGTAGATGATGATAACTTCAAACTCTTTGCAATTTTTCTCTGAGAAACTCCTTTCTGATATTGCTCCACTATTTTTCGCCACAGCATTGGGGGAATTGGTGATCCTCTGCCCATCTTGACTTCTGAGAGACACTGCCACTCTGAGAGCCTCTTTTTATACCCAATCATGTTGCCAATTGACCTAATAAGTTGCAAATTGGTCCTCCAGCTGTTTCTTATATGTACATTTAACTTTTCCGGCCTCTTACTGCTACATGTCCCAACTTTTTTGGAATGTGTAGCTCTCATGAAATCCAAAATGAGCCAATATTTGGCATGACATTTTAAAATGTCTCACTTTCAACATTTGATATGTTATCTATATTCTATTGTGAATAAAATATAAGTTTATGAGATTTGTAAATTATTGCATTCCTTTTTTATTCACAATTTGTACAGTGTCCCAACTTTTTTGGAATCGGGTTTGTATTTAGTAAAAACCTGCATGGATAAAATAATTGGCAGGCAGCAGAGGGAAGCCTTGATTTGTTCATCACATGAAAACTATGAATTTGCCTCATAAGCTTGCTCCAAAAGACAGCCATAATGCACAATATGTATTGAACCTGGACTTTGAACCCAAGCAAGCAAGATAGAGGTATGATAGCCAATGCTAAGAACATATTTTTTGGAAAGTTGAGAAGACATCATTCAGGTTTGCTCAAGTGTACTCATAGCTTAAACAGTAGAACATAGCATTAAGAATGACGGTCATGGGTTTGATTCCTATAAAATGACTGATAACTGATACACCATGTAATGCAATTCAAGTTGTTTCAAGACAAATGCTGTTAATTTAAATAAAAATATTTATCAAAACGGAAAATGTAAAGATGCTATTTTCTCTATTTTCTCGCCACACTAGAGACCCATTTGCTTCATTCCAGTTTTCATTAGGCTTTAGAGTCAATGCTGATGTGTTGCCCAGCATGTTGGCTAGTGGTCATCAAAGGCTCCAGCGTCCCTCTGCTCTCTCAGCCTTTCTGATGATCAAGGGCCGCCGCTTGCTTTATATGCTTCTGACTGCTGTAAACACATTTCTCTGCTAAATTAATGCCTTTGGTTTCCAGCAAACACGCCAAGGTAAAAGCTCAAAGCATTGTTCATCAGTTCAACAGTGATCAATGGCAGAGCACTCAACCCAAGACAACTTTAAACAGAGCAGTGTTTTCCTGTGTTTTGATTACTTGTTTAGGTGGGACATCAATCATTCAGATAATTCAGTCTCTGTCTCCTGCTGCACAGGATACATTCAGATCTCTACATGCTACTGAATGTCAGACAGAGATATTCTACACTAAAAATGAAACATTTTATTTGCCGTTACTGAAGTGAAAATATAGGCCTACTAGTCTCAGCATCAGACCGCACACCAATGCACCACACACAGTCTGTTCACTGACCGGCTGATGGATAATGCATAAGGGAACTCACTGAAAAATGGTTGTTCATATATAATTGACAGCTTCATGCAACTTCCAGATGATTCTACTTTGAACTTAGTAGTTTTTGAGGAAACGAGTGCTTCAAGGTATTTATGTATGCACAGCTTTAGAAATGCACAAATATTAACCCTATAAAGCCTACTGGTATCACATTTGACAGGCGAATTTCTAAGCCTCTAAATTATCAGTCTGATCAAAACTTTACTGACAAATAACTTGTGTGTACTACATGACTTCTGTCATCTAATTTTTTGTATAATTTTAGTATTTTTAGTATAATTCTAAAAACTTCCCCCTTTAGACTGTGGTGTACATGTATTTCTTTACTGATAAATACTGATTTTCATGATTGACCTGAAGAATGAAAGCTGTATCATATACTTTGAAATATATGAGCAATATCATGCTCATTGCCATGCAAAATAGTTCTATATCTCAGACTGGCTGCAGCGTTACTTTTGCGTGAAAAGATTGTGTTTTATCGAAAAACTAAACACTAGGGGTGTAACGCTACACAAACATGACAGTTCGGAATGAACCTCGGTATTAAAGTCACGGTTCAGTAGGGGTTCGGTACAGCAGGGGGGAGTAAACTAAACTTTATTAAGTATCAAATTATTAAATTCAGTTTTAGATATACTAATCAACACTAAAAAACAAAAAAAAACGTAAATTGCACGAGGCAGGTTTTGCACTTCTCCAATTCATTTTTGAAATACAATCGTTAGTTACTGTCATAACTTGTTTTCATGACAAATTTTTTTAAATATATTAAAATAATTAAGACATTACTAACAGGTAAAGTAAAGTAAATATATAAGCTAATATAGTGCATATATTTAGTGAAATGCTCCCCTCTAGAGTTAATTTCTCTAGTGAACTAACAACACTAAAAAGTTGCTGCCTTATATTTTTAAGTACAATCAATTTGGATGTTACAAGTCATTACAACTTAAATTACATTAAACTGAAATTAGTTGAATCTTGCATAACTTGACAAAAATGTTGAAAATTGCTTAAAGCAATGTAAAAATATACGTTGTCATAACTTATTGATCATATAATTTTTACAGTGAAGCTGTGGACACAAAATGACTTGCCTGAGGTAAATGTAATGCTACGTGAGATATTATTCTCAAGCTGTCTTTGTCTTTCACACTGGTTGAGAGATTACAAGTAAGTATCTATGCATAGATAGTTTGTTCTTCTTCTTCTGTGCTTTTTTTTCATTGTGGCGGTTAGCAAACAGAGTTGCATTACCGCGCATGCCCCCTTCTGGATTGGAGTGTGGATCGCCTGTGACCGACTGTATTCGTCATCTGACTGCATGCACCGAACTGTGAGTCTGTACTGTGACGGTTCGGGACCAAGTGTGCTGCACAAATCCTGAAAAGTGAAGCCAAAATGTTTTGATCGTCCCCAGGTGGCTGGATAAACCCTGCCCTCTCCATGTAATTTAATAGGGCGTGAGACAAATTAAACAATCAAATTACACTTTTTTTACAAAGATAGTTTGTGTCATTTTAGGTAGTTTTCATCACGCTGATGTAAGTTCAAGTGTTCGTTTTTTTAAATAAGTTTGGTTTTAGTTAGTTATTTGATGTTATAAAAACGGGGATGTGACGTAATGATTGACAGCTGAGATTAACAGCTTCTCTGAGCGAGGTAGTCACTGAGGCACCTCACTTTTTTTCGGGATTTAATTTCTACATTTCCATAACTGTTTATTTCACACCGACATAATGAGATGTTCTGCAGTAAACTGTACAAACCGATTCTGCGGGAGTGTGCGTAGGGCACACTTGATACCTTGATACCGCGGCTCCACTTCACGCTCACTACTGCGCAGTAGTGGACTCGGGTCCCAAGATGTCAGCGCCATTTTTGGACATTGGCGGCTTCACATTTCTACAATGGAAGAGAGTGAAGGTGCGTCATCTTTTTTTACAGTCTATGTTTGGGACAAATACATGTACCATTACACCCCTACTAAACACTAATTTCATATATATAGTCTTTCAATAATTCAAGCACTTTTCAAGTACCTTTTTTAGAAATGTGGCCGTTTTCAAGGGTTTCCCAGGACTTAAATTAGTCAAATAAGTCAAATTAAGCACCTTGTACAAGCCCTGTTTATATTTTATATATACATTTTACTGTTTTACATTTCACACCTACAGTACCATCACACAAACATAAACTTAACAATATGAAATGCATATGTGGATAAATGCACAGTGACATGATTATGGTAAAATGAATGTCAAAAAAAGCTGAATACTACATTAATTACAGCAGAAAACAATTAAACTGTTATAACTTTATATACATTATGTAAAAGTGATGCCATTTGAGCATAATATCTCACAGATTAAACACACACACACACGCACACACAAACAACAACAACATATTATTTTCATGAATTATTTCATATATTCATAAAACTCGTATTGAGACAAAGACACTGCTCGGTTGATGAAGCCATGAAGACTAGCAGAATATGTTCTCACTTTTACTATGATCAAAACCTTCCCTGTGGCATAATGACAGTTGCTTCACAGAGAACCTTCTAAAGACGCCCGATCTCCACTTTTATTTTCACAGTCCATGACAGAGCCGACCATGTCATATCAGACACTAGATGGTGGATTCTCATGAAACCAAAGGCAGGGAGTCGGGACAGGCCGCAGTGTGATCAGACAGGTGGGATGACTGGATGTGACAGTTAGAGAAGTAACCATGTTGGCTGTGTTCTACAGAGGGAATGAGATAAAAGAGCTCAGGTGTGGCAGGCAAAGTGAGAGGTAGACAGAAGTCAATTAGGTTTGCCTCCCACCTGTGATTGAGGCCAGTCTCATTTCTATTTAACAACAGAGGAAATGAAAGTTCATTGGGCAATATTGTGGTGAGCTCGAGCCAGATGAGACTTGTTTTAAAATAGCATCATGGCAGACAGAAAGTGAGAGAAGTGTTAAATTAAAGTATGACACTATGGAAATTTCGCATCAGATGGCAAAAGTGGGAAGCCATTTTGTTATGATGGAACAAGAGCCTGTTAAATGCATTTGGGAAAAGTGAACTAAATGCTTCAAATCACACTGCATCTTAAAGAAGGGTAGAGTTGTTGCAGATGGATGTATACTCCACTTGACACCATATGAAATACCTTACATTGTAAATTTACATTTAAACGGACAGTTTCTTGAGCAATTGGTTAAATTCACACACAAACCTGAAATATTTGGAAGACCTTCCATAGTTTAGGAGACTGTTGATGTTTCTTGGGAGGAAAAAAACATAAATGGTTCAATTGTGGACATACAATAAGAGATTGGAGATATCAAATAGTGGATAGCAGTTCAGATCATTTGGGTTTAGGATAATTTGGTGAGAAATCTTTGAGTTCATAATGAAATGATTTTGATATAATTGCTAAATCTGAGCACATGCAGTTTGAAGACTGACGTCTCTATATACTCTTAATTTAATATCATTGGTGTCTAAACTATTTTTTTAATGAGACAAAACTGAAAGCAAAGATATTTTGATAGGATATAGGGCTGTGCAATATGGACAAAATAATCATATTTTAATCATATTTTTAATGAATTGCGATTTTATTTGCGATTTTGGCAATTGTTTTTGCTTTTCAAACATGCTACATTCCAAATGTATTTAGTGCACAAGAAGTGCATAACAAAACATTTCACAATGAAATAACATAGTATTAACAGCTTGATATACAAATCTGTAATAAACTGTCTTTAAAACAGACAGCATACAATAAATTAAGGTTAGCTAACCTAAATTCCAGTCATAACAATAAATAAACTTCAAAATTGTTTTTCAGTGCACACATTTCACAATGAAATAACATACTGTCCATATTAACTGCTTGATATACAAAATTGTAATAAAATGTCTTAAAAACAGACAACATAAAATAAATCAAGGTTAACTAACCTAAACTCCAGTCATAACAATAAATAAAAACTAACAGAATTTAAAACCAAAAAATAGAATAGATCTCTTAAAGGTTTTTTGCAAGAAAAACCAGCATGTCCACCATTTCTGGTGCTATTTGTTAACAGTTAGTTAATGCATTAGCTAAAATGAGCTAACAATGAACAATACTAATACAGCATTTATTAATGTTAGTTCATGTTAATTTTAGCATTTACTAAAACATTATTAAAGTCAAACGTTGTCACTGTTTTAAGTGTTGGAACAGGTTTGTAGTATTGCCCCGTTTCGTTGCAATAATCATTTCACAGGTCTTGCAAATTACCTTGCTCTGTGACACATCCTCTCTCTGAATCCAAACGACTGATGTTGAATTTCTCTTTGGCACCAAATCATTTTTATTCTTACGGGTATTCATATTTTATGTTCTTTCCTCCCATTCGCCTATTCTGTTCTCCCGCTCAGCTTCGTCGTAATTTGCGCGGTGCGCTCAGTGAGCTCTGATTGGTTAAAATCTTAAACATGCGCACAAGAGCGTTGCAGTATTCTGAATTGAAATATAAATAAATTAGTAAATTAGAAATTGCATGTCCTCAAATCACGATTGTTTTGCGATTGCGATTAATTGCACAGCCCAAATAGGATATTTTCAGCAAAAAATGAACCCACTGACCAATAAGATACTATAAGCTATGTTATTGTAATATTGTTATTGTTGTTATTATTATTATAATATTCATTTTAAATAATTTTATTTCCGATACTGATACTAATTCCAGGACAATATCAGTTACATTCGAGCAATGGATTGCTTTATAGCATGTGAATTTCCAGAATGCATTTAGCTTTCATTCAGGTACATCCATCTATCTATCGATTTTCCAAACCACTTCTCCTATGTAAGGTCTCGGGATTTAGATACACATTCTGTGATTTATTATCACTCTCTCCTCAGTTCTAGATCCGTTATGGAACATGAATCCCTCATGATAGATTAATTCACCTTCTAGTGCCTCCATCTCAGATATGAGTTATTTCATTTCTAGAATGTGGCATAAAATCACTGCTTCTTCTTCATCTTAATGAGAATGAGAGCTGATCTTTGAGGGGAACCAACCAAAACTCATTCACAAAATAAGTATGGATGGATGGGTTAATTCAGATAACATTTTAGGTTGTCATATGGTCATGTCACAATGTGCCACTCACGTTACAACGTGCCCCACCTATGGGGCACTTTGTTACATTTCACTTACATTCTTTTGGGGTAAATAAAGAAAAAACATATACACTGTATTAATGAAACAAGACCACATAATTGTACTAGACGTGTGGAATTACTTTGGGGGGAAAAAAACAAATAATCTGAACCCCAAATGGATTTACACAAACTAAAAATAAAGTGTTAGGTTGTGCCCTGCTCTCCCCTAGTAGAACTAAGAGTAGTAGTATAGTGTAAAGGTTTAAACCCTTACTGCACACACCCCATTTTGGCAAGTGAAGCATAAATGACATACCCAAAATAAAAAGGTTGCTGCTCATAAGTCATTCTGAATAGACACATAACCAATATATATTTAGAAAGCCAACACTTGATAGTTTACAGTTCAAGACTCAGAATTATTCAGACTGTTATTATATATGGAGATATATAAGCTAACATAAAAACAAAAAACAAAAATATTAAGAATATATTTTTTAAATGTATGATGTATTTAAATTGTATTTAAAATGTATTTAAATGTATGATGTGTCTGTGTTGTGTCTGTGTTGTAGAAACTTAGAAACACAATGAAGCTGAAGCCACAAGTCTGCTTCATTTAAAATCTGAGGATGTTATCTCTAAAATTATGAATTTTATGAAACATTTTGTAAGACCATGTCATGTGAGTTTTTAGAGAAGGCTGATAAGATGCTAATAAAATATTTTATTGCCCTGTAAACACCCATTTGCAGTCTATTGTCTGGTGAGGCGAACTGCCTTATTCACGTTTCTATTGTTCTCGCTCAACGAGACCTAATTTTTGTTATTCTTTTATCATTATTCTTTTGTTTCTATTCAGCCATTATTAGCCTTTATTCTGGCATTGCATGGCTTGCCCATCTACACCACCTTGATCCCACTATACATTAATTCACCTATTATCTAAAGTATTTCTAGAAAACAAAAAAAAAGCATATTCTTGGGACCTTATGTGAATTCTTTTAACAATTTAGTTTATGGAATAGAATAACTCCTGGCGCGACAGGTGCATTAGAGCTACAATTAAGCTACATAACACAAATTAAAAGATTAATATTACACTTTTACTCAAAACTCACTTTAAACCACCATCAAAAGTTTGTATTAACTTCTGATTGCGCTCGAATGTGGATTTTAGTCCTATAATGTTGTTGAAATATGTTTTGTATTTTGTATACACCTTCTTAGCATTTATAATGTAAACATCCATTATTAATATGAAAATCGCACCAATTTCATGAAAATCACAGACAAACCATATACTATCGTAATCGTGTGTTTATTAGCTTCTTGTTTCATGTGTAGAACGGGGAACGAGGAAGTGAACAGGACAACGTCATGCAGAAAAGCAAGAATTATAGCCACGTAAGATTCTCCCTGGGCGCCAAAGCAAAAATGGCTGCCCACTGCTCTGGTGTGTGTCTCCACGGTTTTCTGTGTGTGCGTGTTCACTACTCACTGCTTCTAATGTGTGTGCACTATCTTGGAAATGCAGAGGACAAATTCCAAGTATGGTTTACCATACCTGGCCTTCACGTCATGTCACTGTCACTGTATATGCATTTTATATATAATTATAACTTAAAATAAAGTGTTTTCAATATCCTATGGTTTCTGCAATACATTTAACTTTCAAGTAGAGTAACTACAATGAAAAGCAACAAGGATTTTTGTGAGACACCATTTTCATGTGAAATGTGCTCATTAAAGCCTTCAGAGAGCACATCTAATGAGTTGACAGTGCAGGCAAACAATACAGTAGCTACTTTTCATCTCTGGAAACATTTTGTGATATATGAACGCCTTCATCTTTTTGGTTGCTTGTGAAAAAGCTGAGCCAATTTGCTGAGCAGATTCTGTGAGCATTGATTCGAGTGTGATATCAATATGCCTTCTGTTTATGCAGATGCTGATCTTAAATCAGAGCGCTAAGCAAAGCTTCTGACAGTTCACAGAGAGCAGCCTAAAGAGAGAAGGCTTTCTAAGAAGAAAAAGCGTCGAGTCCCAGCACAGCTCTCACTGTCTTGTTCTTTGCACCTGATTCACTCTTTAACCCAGATTTATGAAGGTAATTGGTGTATTATAAATGAGTGATGCAGCTGGTTCAGTGAACTAGTCATAAACAAGAAAAATGGATGTGGGCAGGTATCTCCACATCAGTGTACAAGTTATCAATCTTAAAACCTAATGGTACTGCAACAAGGTTAAAGACTTTTACATCCATTTGTTTTCATTATGCATGTGTGAATCAAAGGCTAATAGTCAGCCGATTTTTCTTCTCTTAACATCATAATTATTTACAACAACAAAAAAATTATGTCAGCTACAGTTAAGTGTTTGTGGAGAGTATACTGTTATGCATGTATATAAAATTATTAAAAAAACATTTAAAAGTCTATATAATGATGTTCTGTGTGATTTCAAGAGAGCAGCAGCAGTATGTGTTCATGCACTCCCACAGATAAAACTCTCATTTATCAGTGAAGGGTAGAAAAAAGCTACCAGTTGGAGAGAAGCTGAATAAATTAACAGTAAATGCTTAATAATTCTTTGTGAAAGGAGGTTTTCATATAGGAACAAATAGCACTTCAGTTTTTCCGCTTGCAAATTCCGCTATGTAAACAGCGAATCCGCCATGACGGAAGCGCAACTGGCTTTTAAAGGGAATGGGAGATGAGAATGATTGGTTTATTGCACGTTAACATACCCATGACTCATTAAGAGACTAGGTACAACCCTTTTAGACCATGCGCCGGGCGCACCGACTGTTTTTTCCGTCGTTAAACTAGCAAAAGTGGATTCTGACACACCCTAAGTGCACCTGCGCCATGCGCATCAGACCATACGCTCAGATCGTTAAAATAGGGCCCTTAATTTTAAGGTGACGTATTACACGTTTCTACATGTACTTACTATAGTAATAACAGTAAATTATGCATAATTACAATAACTAACCCTAAACCAAACCCTTACACTAACCGTAACTCTATAGTAAGTATATGTAGTTAATTACTATTACTCAGTACTTAAGTAATTACAATGTAACTACATCACCATAAAATAAAGTGTAACCTCATTTCATACTGTTGTCCCTATATTGTTCTGTGAGGCTTTCTTTGTATGTTCACACATTTAATGGAATGACAAAAACTCAACTCAGCATATTCATTATTGTTATATTGACTTCCAAACTTCTCAGCAAATATCAATATACTGTATGTAAATAATCTTTTATTTGCAAATCGGCATCCCTATTTGTATACACCTCTACTTCTATTTGAGCTTTCGCTGATATTCTCCTAAAATTTCCCTTTACAGTTTTGTACATTTTAAACATCAATCTCAAATCACTCTCTGGTACGGTGACTTCTCAAACATGCACAATGAAGAAAAATGAACCCAGGCCTGTTCAGTTCACCCTCAAAGCTATCATTGTGGAGCCAGGCCTGCTCTGAAAATCTGTCATGCCACATTACGGGAGGATAGCTGCCTCTGTCTGCTTTTCATTGGCAGCGGAGAATTCAATGAATATTTTATGGCTATGGATATTTTGTAACATGTTTCTAGTGAGCCAGCTATATCTGCGTTTAAAATGCCTGTGAACTGAGTAGAGTTCACAGCAGGAGAGCTCGCTGCTGTAGTTAATCTGTGGCCTGAGCACATGGCCAACCTGTTATGCAATGTGCACTTTAAAAAATGAAAGTTGTGTATTTCATATGGAGCCTCTGGGGGAGTTTTGTAACATTATATGAAGAACATGGTTCTACAAAGGACAAGGAAGGGCACATAGGTTGGTAAGATTTTTGCTAATATTGGTGATTTTGTATGAAAAGTCAAAATACATTTCCAAGATTCACATACATGTCTGTAAAAATGATAATTCAGACATTTTGTCTTCACTTTTCCAATTATCACACCTCCAAAAGAGGCAGATGGGTGCTATTTACGGTATTGAAATATGATATTGACCTTGTGAAAAGGACCATTAAAAGCTTCTAAGAACATTTTGAGATGCCAAAAACCTCTTTGAGATACCAAAAATGATTCTGGCTTGTAGAGGATCTCATTCAAAAAAAACAAGCAGAGCTAATTTCCATTTAAATTGTTCATAAAATCATTCTTACATGAATTGTCGCATTCAATTCATTTCAGCAATTTACGCAAGAAAAGATTTAGGAATCATTCGTTCTTCTTGTGTTGCGTGAGGCATTTTGTGTAGCTATGGTTCTGCTTAAAAGCATTTGTCATCCAGAATGTCTTTGTTTTTATCGTGCAAAGCCATTAGTCAAAAATTATTTGGCAAAAAAAAGAATTATCTTTGCTGTCTGTTCCTATGCCTTGATGAAGAACCTCACCAGTGTTGATGGTCATGCCATTTCTTTGTTCATAACAATTTGAGACTTATTAATAAATGTGAATTATTGTGATTTCATTTGAGCGTGAGAAGATAGGGTTTCAGAGGGATGTATTGTTTATGATATACTATAGACATAATGATTCTGTCAGTGAAAATTATGTGGTATAATTTCCAGAAAGGATCCATGGGGAGCTTAAGTAGTAATATAAGTAATTAAGATTAGAAATGCAACCTGTTCAGACCTTCATATGGAAAATAATTACTGCGCAAACGTGGCATTGCTCACTTCTTCACATCGATCAGAGTTACATCAAAGAAGCTGCTGACTTTGAACATATGCCCTAGTTCAAAACCATCCATCAATGTCTTTCCACTGGAATGCTGAGAGCAGTCAACATCCAAAGAGTGGAAACACTGTAGCTTAAGCTGACCAGATTTCTGAAATGGAAACAGGGGACACTTCCTTGCAGAGTGGGCAAAATATAATTGAAAGAGTGTTGAGTGTTCACTCTTGACATGTCCAGTTTAAACAGTTCGTTTGCGTCTCTGCACAGACTTCAGAAGGATCCCAGCATCAGTAACAAGTGGATGGTTTATTTTAATGGCGTCCCGAATCACTTCAGAAGATTATATGCTTGTTTTGAGCATTTTGTTTTTTAAGCGACGCACAATGTAATGGAAAGTTTGCAAAACTACATAAGCACATCTCAAGGAACATATTCAAATAATTCAAAAATCCATGTCATGACCCCTTTAACATTTTATAATTATATTTAATATTTTCATTTTCACATACTGAATATACTACATAAAGTAATTACAAATACAAATTTATTTTATGTTCGTTATTTTGGAAATCTTCCAAAAATTAGGCATATTATTTTGCATTCATTTTGGGCACAACATACAGTGGGGAGGGCAAGTATTTGATACACTGCCGATTTTGCAAGTTTTCCTACTTACAAAGCATGTAGAAGTCTGTAATTTTTATCATAGGTACTCTTCAACAAAAATCCAGAAAATCACATTGTATGATTTTTAAATAATTAATTTGCATTTTATTGCATGACATAAGTATTTGATCACCTACCAACCAGTAAGAATTCCGGCTCTCACAGACCTGTTAGTTTTTCTTTAAGAAGCCCTCCTGTTCCCCACTCATTACCTGTATTAACTGCACCTGTTTGAACTCGTTACCTGTATAAAAGACACCTGTCCACACACTCAATCAAACAGACTCCAACCTCTCCACAATGGCCAAGACCAGAGAGCTGTGTAAGGACATCAGGCATAAAATTGTAGACCTGCACAAGGCTGGGATGGGCTACAGGACTGTAAGGGTGGGTCACCTACAGAGGTTCAGGCTGCAGGGTTGCCGAATGACTAAAGAAACGTTATCAGCAAGATGGTAGAACTGTACATTTCTCGTCTTTACCACCCACTGCAACTTATACCAACGACGGAAATAAGCGCAGTTACAATAGCAAAATATGTGGGAGAGCGTTGCTAGAATGTGACTATATTGTATTGCAATAGCACTTCAAAGTCAATACCAAATCAAAACTAGTTAGCACATCATTTGTAATAGAAAGGATTTAATGACAAAATCTGGTTATGGTTACACTTAAAATAGTTTCAAAATAGATGTATGAGATGATAAAAACGTATACCATTTATCGTACCCAGCATGAATAGAATGTTACCTAAGGGATAGAAAGTGAGAGAGAGGGAGAGAGAGAGAAAGAGACAAAGAGAAGAGAGCAAAGAAGAGAAGAGCCAAAGAGAAGGCCCCCAAGAAGAGAGAGAGCCAGAGAATCAAGAGAGAGAGAGAATAAAAGAAGACCCAGAGCAACAGTTACATCTTCTTTTTATCTGTTCCTTGACCATGTGACTGAAACCCTAATGTGAGACATTCAAACTGACCAATCAGACCAAACTTCCCCCACTGTACTGAAGGTGTGACACATTTTGGCCTACAGGCCTTCAGCATCTCATTGTCTTTAGGAATTCCAAATGGCCCTTCTGATAAGAAAGATGGGGGTTGAAAACAGTGAAGCAAATGTCTTTGTTCATTTTCAAATATCAAATATCTTTGATTATTTTCAATCCTACAGGACAATAGGCAAGCAGCTTGGTGAGCTGGCAACAACTGTTGGCGCAATTATTAGAAAATGGAAGAAGTTCAAGATGACGGTCAGTCTCCCTCGGTCTGGGGCACCATGCAAGATCTCACCTCATGGGGCATCAATGATCATGAGGAAGGTGAGGGATCAGCCCAGAACTACATGGCAGGACCTGGTCAATGACCTGAAGAGAGCTGGGAACACAGTCTCAAAGAAAACCATTAGTAACACACTACGCCGTCATGGATTAAAATCCTGCAGCGCACGCAAGGTCCCCCTGCTCAAGCCAGCGCATGTCCAGGCCCGTCTGAAGTTTGCCAATGACCATCTGGATGATCCAGAGGAGGAATGGGAGATGGTCATGTGTTCTGATGAGACAAAAATAGAGCTTTTTGGTCTAAACTCCACTCGCCGTGTTTGGAGGAAGAAGAAGGATGAGTACAACCCCAAGAACACCATCCCAACCGTGAAGCATGGAGGTGGAAACATCATTCTTTGGGGATGCTTTTCTGCAAAGGGGACAGGACGACTGCACTGTATTGAGGGGAGGATGGATGGGGCCATGTATCGTGAGATCTTGGCCAACAACCTCCTTCCCTCAGTAAGAGCATTGAAGATGGGTCGTGGCTGTGTCTTCCAGCCTGACCATGACCCGAAACACACAGCCAGGGCAACTAAGGAGTGGCTCCGTAAGAAGCATTTCAAGGTCCTGGAGTGGCCTAGCCAGTCTCCAGACCTGAACCCAATAGAAAATCATTGGAGGGAGCTGAAAGTCCGTATTGCCCAGCGACAGACCCGAAAACTGAAGGATCTGGAGAAGGTCTGTATGGAGGAGTGGGCCAAAATCCCTGCTGCAGTGTGTGCAAACCTGGTCAAGAACTACAGGAAACGTATGATCTCTGTAATTGCAAACAAAGGTTTCTGTACCAAATATTAACTTCTGCTTTTCTGATGTATCAAATACTTATGTCATGCAATAAAATGCAAATTAATTACTTAAAAATCATACAATGTGATTTTCTGGATTTTTGTTTTAGATTCCGTCACTCACAGTTGAAGAGTACCTATGATAAAAATTACAGACCTCTACATGCTTTGTAAGTGGGCAAACCTGCAAAATCAGCAGTGTATCAAATACTTGTTCCCTTTCGTTCAGTCACTCCGAGTAACGTCAGTGACTGACGAATGGGGGTTTCGCTTAGAAGCCTATCATCTTCGAGATCTAGAAAACGCCCAATGGCAGCGCCAATGCCATGGGCATGCGGAATTTGCATAGCGTAACTCCGCCCCACAGCGTGGGTATATAAGGAAGTACGCTGGCAACATCGCATTATGTTTCTGCTTCGGAGCCAAGAGTATCTCTTCACTCCTCAAGCCTTCTGAGTATCGTCAGCTTCTTCGAGACGAACAGCTTTCCAGTTGGTGTTGGTGTGACGGCGTGTTCCAGCGATCGTTTACTGCCTGCCTGCTGATCTGTGCAGTGGTCTGCATTCAGCCGGTATTCGGTCCCTGGGCGCTTCGGCATCACTGCGAAGCTTCCTCTCTTAAAAGAGCTCACACTTGGCACGTCTTTTTCAAGATGTCTCGCCAGTGTGCTTCTGGGTGCGGTCGATATCTGCCGCCCTCTGATGGGCACAATCACTGCCTGATGTGCTTGGGCTTTCAGCATGCTCAGGCAGCGTTTGTGGATGAGACATGTTCCCACTGCGGGGACATGCCCATCTCGGTGCTGCGGTCGAGACTCAATGAGCTCCGTAATAGAGTGAGAGTCCCCTCTGCCACACCCCAATCTGCGGTCTCTACGCGAGGCAGCACTTTGGCTGGTGGCCAGGGTGACCTGAGGGTGACGGTGTGGAACAAAGCCCCGACGCTCATGCCTCGGACCACACCCCCCTCTAGCGCACCGTTCCCGCCGTGCGCTCAGACTGAGACACCGGAGCCGGCTCCTGCTGTTCCGAGTGTGTCGTTTGGCGCCGCAGAGGACGAGCGTATGTCGATCGCCGCATCACAAGGTGGGCTGGAGTCCTCCAAGGATGATGATTCGGCTGTGCTGCCGCCTTCCGGTGTGCCAGCATTGTCCGAGTCGGACCCGGAGTTGACAGCCATGCTTTCCCGGGCAGCCGCGAGTCTCGGGTTGGAGTGGAACCCTCCACCCCGTCCTGAACGCTCGCGGTTGGACGATTGGTTTTTGGGGGCGCCGCGTTCTGACACCCGTCAGACCACGCCCCCAATACCTTTTTTTCCCGGAGGTGCATGAGGAGGTCACGCGGTCCTGGAAGTCCCCGTTGTCTTCCCGTGACCGATCGGCGGCCTCCTCCGCCTTCTCTGCCCTCGATGGGGCCGCGGCCAAAGGGTACACTGGGGTTCCCCCGGTTGAACGCTCTGTTGTGATGCAACTGTGTCCGCAGAGTGCTTCAACGTGGCGTGGCGACCCTAAGCACCCCTCCAAAGCCTGTAGTTTCACATCAACCTTGGTGGCGAAATCCTACAGAGCTGCGGGGCAGGCTGCCGCCTCTTTGCATACCATGGCCATCCTTCAGGCCTACCAGGCCCGGATGCTCAAGGACATGCACGAGGGTAGAGCTGACCCAGGGCTCAGAAATGAGCTGCGTGCCGCCACCGACCTCGCCCTCCGGGCGACGAAGGTGACCGCACGCTCCCTGGGCCAGGTGATGTCCACAGCAGTGGTCCAGGAGAGACACCTATGGCTCAACCTGGCTGATATGCGGGACGCCGAGCGGACTCGTCTCCTCGACGCTCCCATATCCCAGGATGGGCTATTCGGCGGCGCGGTTGAGAACTTCGCCCAACAGTTCTCAGCCGCCCAAAAGCAGACTGAGGCCATCAAGCACGTACTGCCCCGGCGGCCAGCTGCTGCTTCCACCCAGCCGCCGGCACAGTTGCCTCAGTCTACTCGCCGCCGAGGGCGCCCTCCCGCGGCTCCCGCCCCTCCCGCGCCACCCAAGCAGCAGCCTCCACCTGGGCCGCGCCGTGGAGGACGCCGTAGGAAGGCGCCCCAGTCCGCTCCAGCCCCGCAGCCCGCCAAGCGCCAGGCTAAGCGGCGCTCCTGACGCGGACAGCTCAGGGATGGGCAGTTCTTTCCAGGAGATGGTAGCAGGACCACTCCTTCCCCCGGTGGAGGGCCGGGGGAGAATCCTTTGTTCCGCTGCTGGCCCCCGGGTCAGCAGCACCCTTTTATGGTTAAAGAAAGAACTGACATACCCATCCCTGAGCGACCAGAGACCGATGGCAGTGTGCGCCGCCCCCGGGCCACGCCACTCTCGTCCCTCTCTGACGCCAGTCTCCTCTCAGAGCAGACCCCAGTGGAACGCGCGTCCTTCCCTGGTCTCCTCTGTCAGGACGCGGCTGATGACCGTGCCCCCACACCGGGACGCTACGCCTCCCACGTCTGGGCCGGTCACGCCGCCTCGCTGCCCCACCCGGGGTACGTCTATGGTTCGCATGACCCCGCTGGTGCAGTTTCTGGGAGCCTGGCTTCAGCTCCCTGGACTGTCCCGCTGGGTCGCGAAGACCATCAGGCTCGGCTATGCGATTCAGTTCGCTCAGGCTCCTCCTCGTTTCCGGGGAGTCCGATTCACCATAGTGGGGCCCAATGCCCCCCTCATGCGTGCGGAGGTTGCTACCTTGCTGGCGAAGGGTGCGATCGAGCCTGTCCCTCCAGCCGAAATGGAGTCCGGCTTCTACAGCCCTTACTTCATTGTACCCAAGAAAACCGGTGGGTTACGACCGATCCTGGACCTGCGCGTCCTGAACCGATCCCTTCACAGGCTTCCGTTCAGGATGTTGACAGCGAAACGCCTTTTCGAATGCGTTCGTCCAGCAGATTGGTTTGCAGCGATCGACCTGAAGGACGCCTACTTCCATGTCTCCATTCTTCCTCGACACAGACCGTTCCTACGGTTTGCTTTCGAGGGGCGGGCATACCAGTACGCGGTCCTCCCATTCGGGCTAGCTCTGTCCCCTCGCGTCTTCACGAAGATTGTCGAGGCAGCCCTTGTGCCACTCAGGCAACACGGGGTTCGCATCCTGAACTACCTCGACGACTGGCTGATCCTCAGCCACTCTCGAGAGCAGGTGTGCGAACACAGAGACCTGGTGCTCCAGCACCTAGCCCGTCTGGGCCTTCGGGTCAACTGGGAGAAGAGCAAACTCTGCCCAGTGCAGAGGATCTCTTTTCTCGGTATGGAAATCGACTCGGTCGCTATGTGTGCGCAGCTTACGAGCGAGCGCGCGCAGTCACTGCTGACTTGCCTTCGTCAAATCGAGAGCAAGAGTGCGGTTCCACTGAAGTTATTTCAGAGGCTCCTGGGGCATATGGCATCTGCAGCCGCGGTAACGCCGCTCGGTTTGCTTCATATGAGACCGCTTCAGCACTGGCTTCGCGATCGAGTCCCGAGATGGGCATGGCAGTCGGGCACGCTCCAGGTCCCAGTGACTCGGGCCTGCCTGCAGACCCTCACCCCGTGGTCGAACCTCAGTTTTCTACGGGCCGGTGTGTCCTTAGAACGAGTTTCCAGGCATATTGTTGTGTCAACAGATGCCTCCACCACGGGCTGGGGTGCCAAGTGCAATGGACATGCTGCCGCGGGCTCCTGGACAGGACCCCAGCGCCTCCTGCATGTCAATTGCCTCGAGTTGCTGGCAGTACGGTTCGCCCTGCACCGCTTCCGAGCGCTGCTCAAGGGTCAACACGTGCTAGTCCGGTCAGACAACACGGCCACAGTAGCGTACATCAACCACCAGGGTGGTCTGCGTTCCCGCCGCATGTCTCAACTCGCCCGCCATCTCGTCTTATGGAGTCAGAAGCACCTGAGGTCCCTTCGTGCCATCCATATCCCGGGAGTCCTGAACCGTGCAGCCGACGAGCTCTCACGGCTTCAGCCACTTCCTGGAGAATGGAGACTCCATCCCCAGACGGTTCAGCTGATTTGGGAACAGTTCGGCGACGCACAGGTAGATCTGTTTGCCTCCCACGACTCTTCCCATTGCCGCCTGTTTTATTCCCTGACCGAGGGCCCCCTCGGCACGGACGCTCTGGCGCACAGCTGGCCGCGGGGCCTCCGCAAGTATGCGTTTCCCCCAGTGAGCCTTCTTGCACAGCTTCTGTGCAAGATCAGGGAGGACAAGGAGCAGGTCATTTTGGTCGCCCCGTATTGGCCCGGCCGGACCTGGTTCTCCGAACTCGTACTCCTTGCGACAGCCCCTCCCTGGTCGATTCCTCTGAGGAAGGACCTCCTTTCTCAGAGACGGGGCACCCTTTGGCACCCACGTCCCGATCTTTGGAACCTCCACGTGTGGCTCCTGGATGGGACGCGGCAGGTTTGAGTACCCTACCACCTCAGGTGGTGGCTACCATCACTTCCGCTAGGGCCTTGTCTACTCGACACGCCTATGCGTTGAAGTGGAACCTCTTCGTCACCTGGTGTTCTTCTCGCCAAGAAGACCCCTGGAAATGCCCGATCGGGTCCGTGCTCTCATTCCTCCAGGAAGGGTTGGAATGAAGGCTGTCTCCTTCCACCCTCAAGGTTTATGTGGCCGCTATTTCTGCCTACCACGACCTTGTGGAGACGAAAAAGGTAAGTCAGCACGACCTGGTCATCAGGTTCCTGAGGGGAGCGAGGAGACTGAATCCTCCTCGCTCTCCCCTCGTACCCTCTTGGGACCTCGCAGTAGTCCTAAGCGCTCTGCAGAGGGCTCCCTTTGAGCCATTGCGGTCAGTCGAGCTTAAGTTCCTGTCTATGAAGACAGTGCTCCTGACCGCCTTGGCCTCCATCAAGAGGGTAGGGGACCTGCAGGCATTTTCGGTTGACGAAGCGTGCCTGGAATTCGGGCCGGCCAACTCTCACGTGATCCTGAGACCCCGGCCTGGATATGTGCCCAAGGTTCCCACCACTCCCTTCAGGGACCAGGTGGTGAACCTGCAAGCGCTGCCTTTGGAGGAGGCAGACCCAGCCTTGGCACTGCTCTGTCCAGTACGCGCCCTCCGTGCTTACGTAGACAGAACGCAGTGTTTCAGGACCTCAGACCAGCTCTTTGTCTGTTATGGTGGGAAGCTGAAGGGAAAGGCTCTCTCCAAGCAAAGGTTGTCTCACTGAATAGTGGACGCCATTGTTTTGGCTTACCAAACGCAGGGGCGCCCATGCCCCCTTGGGGTCAGGGCTCACTCCACCCGGAGTGTGGCCTCCTCTTGGGCTCTAGCGCATGGCGCCTCGCTGACAGACATTTGCAGAGCTGCAGGCTGGGCGACACCCAACACATTCGCCAGATTCTATAATCTCCGAGTGGAGCCAGTGTCCTCTCTTGTACTCGCCTCTACTAGTGGCCGGTAATGGACTAGGCTCAGGTGTCTTCGCTTGCTCGCCATTCCACTCCACGGACTGGATACGTGCGATATTTTCCTCAGGTAGTTTCCCTGAAGCCCTGAGTTCCTCCAGCACTGTTGATGCCGACACCAGTACGTCTGCCCACTCGCTCAGGCCCTCGTGTTGGCTAGGTGCCACCGTGTGCATGGTTCCCCCGTTGGGCGACCCCCACATGTGTATTCCCACTGTAAGTCTCCCTGAGCAGGTGTCTTTCCCTTGGCAAGCCCCTTGCCCCCTGGGGGTAAAATTCTTCCACCTTCGGCTGGTTACCCCAGAGTTTCCCATATGTAGCCCTGAGCGGGTCATATGTGTTCTTAAGTCCTCCCTACGGGTAGGCATTTGGCGCATACTTCCACCTGGAATATGCTTCCCAGTGTACCTTGGTATTCCTGTGTTAAGTGGGAGTCCTTCGTCCGTACTAGCTTACGACAGGGAGCTCACGCTTACGCAGGGCACTGGATGACAGCCGAGTGGCGTGATTATATTGGGACCCCCATTCGTCAGTCACTGACGTTACTCGGAGTGACTGAACGAAAGGGAACGTCTCGGTTACGTATGTAACCCTCGTTCCCTGAGGAGGGAACGGAGACGTAACGTCCCTCTGCCACTTCCGCTGTACCGCTGGAACAGCCGGGAGTTCAGTCTTGGCTCCTCAGCAGGTAAACATAATGCGATGTTGCCAGCGTACTTCCTTATATACCCACGCTGTGGGGCGGAGTTACGCTATGCAAATTCCGCATGCCCATGGCATTGGCGCTGCCATTGGGCGTTTTCTAGATCTCGAAGATGATAGGCTTCTAAGCGAAACCCCCATTCGTCAGTCACTGACGTTACGTCTCCGTTCCCTCCTCAGGGAACGAGGGTTACATACGTAACCGAGACGTTCTCCCCACTTTATGTGCTTTCTGCAAATGTAATTATTTAGTTTATTATTATTATTATTGGTTAAACTTATTTTAAGGTGATGGTGTTACAGTTTAATTACACAGATAATTACTGAGTAACATTACTACATGGATTTTGTTTAGGGTTGGTTGTAATTATGCATAAGTAACTGTTACTACTATAGTAAGTACATGCAACATGTAACTACACCTAAAAATAAAGTGTTATCTTATTTATTTAATTTTTTATTCATATCAGGTTGTACTTTCACCCACGTGGTATAGTTAAAGTTCCCCTGTAGTCAATAATTTTATCCTTTTAAACTCATCTTTGATCACCAAAATGACATATTTAAACATTTTTTCCTGTGAAAAAATTCTTCAGCAATAGCTTGAATGTAACTCTACACCCTTGCCTCATTTAGTATATGTGGAACCATGAATATACAAATTAGCCCTGCCTCCACTCACTCACACCAGCTCAGAGATCCACTCGGTCAACTTTACTCAAGTAACTTTAGTAAATACTGCACAATGGTATTGCTCTTTACATCGGACACATAACGGTAATTAATATGATTAGGCTTTTGCTTACGTTATCAAATAGCTAATAATGTGTTGCTAATGTTACACAAACCATGTTCCCGTTCACCATCTCAGTCTGTCTTCTAAAAATCAGCGTCCTTAGAAACGCTTTGAAAATCATAGAACATCAGTGGAGAAAGGCATATAGTTCATCATAACATTGTAATATACATTATATACATAGTTCAACACTATATTGCTAAATGTACCCGATTTTTCATATCAACAGAAAAACAGACTCCCCTGCTTCACAGCATAGTAATGATATGCTAAAGCCCGCCCACACATTGACATGATTGGTTACAAGGTAGTTTGTGACGTCAGAAACACCAGCGATTTCAAAACGCATTTTTGAGTCTTTGGTTCATGACAATTTTAAGGAGAAAATACTCAGCAATGGTGTTGACTTATACATTTGCACATGGTTTGTCTTAAAGGATAGTAAAAACACTACATAGACATAAACAACATTTAAACATTGAAAACTTGATTTTCACCACAGGGGGTCTTTAAGATGTGTGTGTGTGGGGGGAGGGGGGGGACTATTGTGGCATAATGGCAGAATTTTGGGGAAAAACAGGGACGTCTGGTCACCTTACTAGGTACTAGATGCAACCTGGAGATGAAGTTGAAAATGATGGGCTTCTGGAAGGGTGGAGAAACAGCTCATCAGGGTAGTGAAAAGATGCTCTAGTAATTCAGTCTCAAGTGCTTTTAAATGGCTGGGAGTTGTCTGAGAGATGAATTTCAGCAAGCTAAAATACAGACAACGATGTGATATAAGTCAGCTCAACAATTCTCCCTATGGTGACTCTCTTTTTGTGTACTATTCCTCATTTGTAAGTCTCATTTGATAAGATAATCTGTTCAGATAATAAATATAAATGTAAAAGGCCAATTAATAAAAATTCTGTAATGGTGGTCCAAATGCCTTCTGGGGTCTTTTGCCAGGTGTGAGAGGAAATCTAACTATGGTACTAGCAATGCCAAGGTCATGGGTTCAAAACTTCTTGTGGTGTATTTTAAAATACTGTACTTAAAATAAAAGGCCACTTAAGTGTACTTAAAAAAAGAGAAAACTTTCACAACTATTAACTATGGAAGCTTGTTTCTGCCACAGAATTAAAAATAGGACTTTAACTGTGACTTTATCTTGCAATTCTGAGAAATAAAGTCTCAAATGCGAGAAAAAAAGTCAGAATTGCGAAATATAAACTCGCAATTGTGAGTTATAATGTCCAATTCTGAGGACAAAAAGTCAGCTCACAATTCTGACATTTTCTCGCAAGTTTATATTTCACAATTCTGACTATAACTCTCAAATGCGACTTTATATCTTGCAATTTTGAGGGAAAAAAGTCAGAATTGCGAGTTTACGTACATCCCGAAATTCTGACTATTTCTCAGAATTGCAACTTTTTCTTAGAATTGCAAGTTTTTAATCTTGCATTTCTGACTAATGAAAAGTCAGAATTCAGAGATGTTAACTCGCAATTGCGAGAAAAAAAAGTCTGAATTGTGAGATAAAAAGTCACGGAAAACAAGCTTCCATAATTAACACACTTAGGTAAAGGCACTTTAAAATAAAGTGCAATTTGTAATGTCAAATTAAAAGTTTTACTTTAAAGTACATTTTAAATTATTGTGTTTTAATAATCTTTTGTCATGCTTAAATATTTTATCATTCTTTTGTCGTGCTTGTAATTTAAAGTACATAACGTTATCTTTGCAAATGTGTAATTACAAATATATTTAAATACATGACATATGATGTTTAACAGAAATTATATTAAAAATATAGTTTACTGTAAATGCTTGTCAGTACAGTCGACAGTACACGTTAAGCATATTTCCAAGACAAAGTAATTGTAATGAAAGTACATAAGTCCTGCAATAAAAATTGCATTTAATATAATTTTAAACTAATATATTTTCATTTAATTTGAAATAAAATGCAATTAAGTGTCTGAAAACATTAAATTCAGTTCACTCTTTTGGTACTCTTTATAAAAGTATACTAAAGTGTACTTTTTCACAAAGGTAAAAGCATACCTTTAAATGTAGGCAAGATGTCCATTCCTCACTTCCCCATAAAGAGAAGCAGGCGTATGTCTGAGACGCAGTTGGTAAGCAGGCATGAGAGTTGAGATTGATGGCGCTGTGGATAATGGCAGGCTATCTCAGTACCTGTCTGCTTGCTGTACGGAAAGATTCTTCCCTGAGGTCTACTGATAAAAAAAAACCATCATTGTGAGACGTGATTGAAACAAAGTACTTTTGGTGTTTCATTGTGTCTGTGTTTTTGTCTGGAAACCTCCCCCTCAATCTTTAGAAAGGAGATCATTGTCATGGAAATATGTTGAGCCAATGCAGGGAAATCCAGTTGGGTCACAAGTCCACCAGAAAAGGCAACATGGTTGAAGTGATAATGATGCCTATATCATTTCATTTGCATTCTCTTTGGCATAATTAATGTGTATAATTAAGGTCTACAAGAGAACAGATGCTGTTAGCCTCTTGCTGATAATGGATTTTGATCAGGCTAAGATACACTTTCAGAACTGATTAAACTTAAGTTTCAACTACGTTAGTGTTCCTCCATGGGTGTCATCATGCAGATGTAACCGAGCGACGAGAAATAGTCACACGGTCCGACTACGCCACCGGGGCTTTGACACCCACGGACATAACTAAACAGCAACACAAGTTCTATCGCTAATGAATAAAGAACAGAGACGTGACCTTCAAGTACAACACTTATTAACAATCAGTACTGAAATCTCTGAATAAGCAGCACCTTTATAACCATCTAAAAATAAAAAGGGAGGATCACAATGTTAAGATATCTAGCCTTTAAGTAAAATATTAAAATCAGAACCCCCAGTTCTTGTATGTAAGGTCAACCGAGCCTGCGGGAAGAAAAGAGAAGTCACTAGGCCAAAAACCCACAGCCTCAAAAGCACACACCACATGTGCACAGATGTACACAAACCAACAAATTCAAAAAGGTGTAGTGAATACTGCAAATAACTTCACACTCGCAATACCCATGCAGTGCTGGAAACCTCACGCCACATGCAGTGGAGGAAAGACCCAGAAGACCCCAGAAGAAAGCACTCCCTGGGTGTGGCTGGGTCCTAGAAAATAGAAAAATGGGTTAAAAACTCCCCTTTGATACACACATAGACCCTTGGCGGTTGGTACAAACAGGACTTAATTAACAAAATCAATAATAGCAAAAAGAAATTTCAAAACAATTTATAACGATCAACTTAAACTTATGAAAAACAATTAAATAAATCATAAGCAAAACAGCAGGGCCTAGACAAAGGTCCATATACATAGAACTCCACAAAGGAAGATCTGTCAAACAGAAAAACAAAAACATAAAGCACTTTTATCAATCTTTAACAAAAATAAATAAACAATATGAAATCCACACAAATAAAACACCTGTCACGACACAAATCTAACAGCGTCGTGACCATTCAAAACACACAATCCTCTAAATCACTCAATAATTACATAATTATAACTATAACAAACCTAACCATCTAATACCAACATACCTCTGCCGTAATCCAAGAGTGGACTAGAAACGTGGCGCGATAGAGTAGACTAAAAACGCTGCGTGATACAGCTCGTTGCCAACACGGCAAACACAGTGTCCCCAACTTACATACTATCGTATACCACCCACACGCTCACAGTCTTGCATCAGGAGGGGTTCTCTCTATAATATAAAACAGACCATATAAGAAACAAACAAACAAACAAACATCCTTATACAAACTCTTACAGCACCTAAAATACCATGCTCATACCTTGCTATGGCGCTTCAGGGTCACCACACCGGAAGGAGACGGAAAGGAATCAAACGTCAGGAAGTTACGCCGCCTGCCTTTGCGCCATTTATAGGGCAAAATAAACATATGCCCCACCCCGTACATCATCCTAATTATCCACTCGGTTACACATAGACTACTTATTTCCAGTGACAAATAATTTAACTCATTTAAAAACATCTTAAGTATAACACTATGATATGTAAAATGAAGGTAAAACACAATCAAATCCATTTTAATCCAGCTACAACACAATTCTAATGATTCAGAATCAATCTTTTGAGTCGGTTCTTTTCGATCAACTGGTTCACATCAGTTGAAGTGTTTCTAAAAACATAGCCACTAGATAAAGGACTTTTATCCGAGGCTTGTTATGATATTAGAAAAGTTACTAATATAAAAAACATGTTAATTAATTCAGTAAATTCTGCTCCTTCAGCAAGGGGATATTTTGAGTTTCCAGCCATTGCAGTTGAGTTCATGTGAATTGAAGTGAGGTGTGACAGTGACCTTTACTAATTAGGTGTTGAGAAACTTGAATAGGTGTATACGGCTGAACGGTCTGAAGCATCATGTCTAAATGACATTTCCCTCTTACAGATCTGGCACTGAAAAATACATTCAGTTAGAATTCAGTGCATTTTTTAAAAACTGTTACTTTTATGTGTATGTAGGGGTCATGAGATTTAAGTCAGCCTATTTACTAACTTCTTGTTCTTACCCTTGAGACAAAGTAGTACACTTCATCATACTTTTATAAAGAGTACTTATGGAAAAATATACTTTATAAGAAGTGCAAACTATAATGTACATTTAGTACACATTTACAATTAAATTAAAAAAAAAAAAAAAAGTTTAAATTTATATTAAATCCAATTATTTGAACTTAATTTGGTAGTGTCACAATCTGGTTCAGATAAAGATGATGAAAAAGGTTCAAACAGGTTTCTACAGATTAGGTTCTTTAATAAAACAAACTCAGAATATCCAAAGGCAACGTAACATTCGTGTCTGCACACAAGCAATACCAGACCACAACTGAATGAAAGACATTTTTAAAAATGGTGATTTACTAAAATGACGAACAGCTGTGATGAATGAGGTTAGTGTTCATGGTGACAGATTGTGGTGGGAAATAGAATGAAGGAACACATGTGACTGATGAAAACAAACTGAATGTCCATGAAAACTAAAACAAAAGGCTTGTTCGACTTGATGCAGCGATGCGCAGACCGACTGGCGGCTTCCTTGAAGCAGTGCATTCTGGTTAGAAATTTTGTCCGACTTGAGACAGCGCCGACGCCAGGTGACTGTGATGTATGCCATCAAAGTGCTGCGAGAGCGATTCGAGAGCAGCCAGCTAGTACATTCTGCGCAGCTTCTCCAGAGCGACTGCACGAGCTCTGATGACACAGCTGTTCCACGATTGGCTGGATTCACCGCATGACAACGAGCACGTGTGTTTCGTGTTTATTTATTCGGACACCTTCAATTCCACTAATGCTCGCAAATCTGTTTTCATGTAGTCGCAATGTTATATTGTGTCATGTTTATCAAAATAAAACACATAAAAAACATAGACCCCACTTCATTGATAGTGTAGGCTTATGTTGAACTTTATTCTTGTACAAACAGACGCTGTAAGTTGTACATATAAGTATTACATGACAATAATGTCTCTGAAACATCTGTGTATTTGACAAATATTGCATTTATTTCACTTCAGCTGTGGTAAAGTATGCAAACACAGCACAAGCGTCACTACGGGAAGCAGAAAGTGTCCGACTTGACGTCTCCGTTTGCAGCTCCTCCTCGCCTGCACGCAGCAACTCTCGCCGATCGGTTGCATCCAGCCGCAGCCGATGTCGAACACACCTATCCTGAACATAACTGTGACAGGTAGTACATCTTCATATGTAATTTCATGATTACTTCTATTGTCTTTCAAATATGGTTAAGTGTACTGCTGAATGTACTGACAAGAATTATGACAAACTAAAACATACTTTAATTTCATTTCTATTGAAACTTGTATATAATATATTAACATTGATATTAACTTTAAAGTAAAACTTTTAATTTGACATTATTACAAAATGCATTTTTAAAAGTACTTAAGTGTGTTAAGAAACATCGGGCCTTATCATACACCCGGCGCAATGCGACACCAGGTGCGACACAAGTGTTTTTTGCTAGTTTCAGCCCAACGCAGTTATCATTTTCACGTCCAGCGCCACGTTGTTTTAATAGCAAATGCACTTGCGCCCATCTGTTCGCCCATGGGCATGCTGGTCCGAAAATGAGGTGTGTTCAGGCGCATTGCTATTTTGAGGCAACTGAAATTGACTGCGCTGTATTTTTTGTGTTATTTAAAGGGCGCGTTAGTAATATGCACCTATAGGCGGCTGCACAACGCACGTACACTCTGCTTGTTACACACACAGGGACGCGCAACAGCACACAAACATGCCAAATATTAAAAATGAAAGGATTACAATGTAAAAGATTATTATTGTGTACATAAAGATAAAAATGCCTGCATGTCATAATGGAAACACTGTAATAAAATGCTGTAAATTTTACAGTAAATATTTACAGTTAGTTACTGTATTTTGCAATTTACAGTATTACTGTATTTTATGCTATGAATTGTGGGAGCATAAATAATTGCTGTAAATTTTACTGTAAAATAGGATATTGTACAACATATTACAATAATATATTGTTTTTGTTAGTTTTAAATTACTTTTATTGTGTTGTGCTATTAAGGAAAAAAATTAAGAAAAAAACATCAGTCTTCCTATACAGAAAATCAAAGTATTTGGTACCTCTCTAGAACCAGTGCATAACACCAAAGCAATGTTGAATTTTTAATAACTAATATGGGCTTTTTAACCAAAAATTTAAAAATGTTTGCTTCAAAAACACGGGTGGGCATCGGCTTCACGCAGTGCGTGTGATGTCATTACGTTATTTGCAACGGACTTTGGGCGCGCTGGTCAAAAAGACTAGGCCTGCTTTATTTCTAGCGCATTATTATGGCGATTGCAGAGGAAGACCGCGCTGAGTCGGAGACAGTAAGGTGAGTTTCGCTAACAGTTGATACTGCAGTTTACACGTAAAATGTGAAATCTTGTTTTAGCTAAACATTGCAACAGTGCGAAGCTAGGCTATCGGTAAGATTTTATGCTGCTGAGGCAAAGTCACATATTTACGAACTGCAACGGTTAGCTGGCTGTTTTCTTCATCGTGAAAACGTGACTAGTATGCAATTCACGAAATATTACTATTACATTTTGATAACTTTGCTATTTTTATAGTAGTGGTTAGCTGGACAGCCAAGACATTAGAACCAATTTAGCTAAATAGCACGTGTTTATTCCACATGAGGGTAACTTAACGTACTGTGATGAATATAAGTGTTTTTGTCTTTTTAAAATGTTTTTTAGTTTAACATAAGTGTGCATTGTATCCATATTTGTATTTTAGCTTGTGAAGTCCTGATTTGTGCAGGTTTGTCTCACCCGGTTGAACATGTTTATCTGTTAGTTCTGTAACCATGAGAGCACAATCCTGACTTTCCTGCAGAATATGAAATTGCACAGAAATGTGGCTAATTCACATTTTCATATTAATTTAATTTTTGGAGCAACTGCAGCAGATATGGAAAAAGAGATGGCTTACCACATTTACCTTACCAGGTAATTTGCTTTACTCTGTATTTCTCATTGTACACACACTATCACATGCTAGCTCTGTACATCCATGCCACTTTTGTCCCCTGCTTTTCTTTCAATTTTATGATTTATTTTAAATCTATTTATGCATATTGTTTTTTTGCTGTGCATATAATCTATCTCACAGCTCTATTCTCACTCTGTATGTGCCAGGTAAGACCTGTCTTTCTGTGCCCAATTACTCATTAAACCTTTCTCTCACTTAACAGAACAGTAAGGTAACAAAGTTTTATTTGTATTTAAAAAGGTTGAATTTGTTTTTATAGGTGAATCGATGACACCGTGCATGGGTGTTGTCAGTGAAAAAAGGGCCCATGTCCGGAGGCATTTGTTGATGGCCTGGCACCATTATTTGAAACCTGCTACAACTTCAACCTTGTGTTTCAGGATAAAGCTGAATTTATTCAGCGGTGAGTCAATGCTTAAACTCTCATTTTTTTCTAGACTTCTGTCTTTTGTAGGGGTGTGCACGAATAGTCGAATATTCGATCTGTAATATTTGAAAAATAAAAATACTATTCGAATTTTACTATGTTGCTTTGCTGGCTGTAAATGCAGTGAATCCATGATAAATCCTACTAAAACTCGCAGTTATAACTAAGTCCACTAGGTGGCGCTGTGGAGCGATTTAATGAGTTGAGTGTATTTGATCACATAATGGCATCGTCTGCCTCGCGATGTTTGGAATTACTTGGATGAAAATTGAAAATGATCTTACAAAATGGAGTTACTTTTGATAAAATGCATTAATGAAACTGAGTTATCATATCACGACCACAATCAGAATTCACATGAAATCCAAACACCAGTCAAATGAGGAAAGACAGCTGTCCATCACTGCATCACGAGTGCAGGTAAGAGCAGATGTTCACAGAGTGAGAGCGAGATAACGTATATGACAGCAAAATGATTTGAGACAAATGCTTCCTTTAAGTTTTGTCAAGGGTTTAAGAACAGAAAACACAAAGTGCTGTTAGAAACTTCACTTAACACCGTTATCTTTGTGTCTCTGCAACATCTGTCAGCAGAGCACGTTTTTTCACCCGAGAATAATATCGTTCACATGATATTATTGTTTTTCTCAACATGAAAATGTGAAACAATATAAACATAACCATATTCTGAATCGAGTGTATATGTACGTTCTGCACGATAACTGGCGCGCTCAGCTTTATTAGTGTTTTTTCCGTTCCTGCTGCTTGCCCTTATAATGCTTTTGTTTTTTAGGCCTATATTTTTTGTTTACACATTGTTTAATGTTTTGAACTGAATGAAAACCTTAATATATAACATAAGCTTGTTGTGTATATTACCTAATCATAAATTTCAGAAATGGTGACCACAACATGATAAATAAATAAAAATAATGTCTTTCTCATTTTCTCAAAATATGTCATTTAAATAAACGAATATTCGAATATTTGTTTTTTTATGAGCCCAAGTATTCGAATACAATATTTTGGAAAAATGCCCATCCCTAATCTTTTTTTTTTTATTTTTTTTTTTTTTTTTATGCACTTGTCTTTACTTAAACGTTATGGTAAAGATGTATTTTTATCTCAATTTGGACTCCTGGTTCTCATGTCTATTATGGCCAGAATAACACCAGCCAAAAATTTTGCCATTAAAGGGTTAGTTCACCCCAAAATGAAATGTCTGTCATCATTTACACACCCTCATGTCGTTCCAAGCCCTTAATGCCCAAAGTATACTTCACTTTTTATGCGTACTCGAGGGTCAGTGTACAGTGCGTGTGACGTGAATTTCGTCATCAGAAGAGTATGTGCGTATTGTACGCGCACCGCTGGATTTGTCTATTCATGCAAAACTCTTCAAAACGTTCATAAGGAGACTGTAAAATAAATAATTACAAAAGTCTTCTGAAGAGACGATTATTTTGGCCGATTAATTTAGGTTTTAAGCTCAACCATACTTGCTTTACGCGTGAGAACAAACCTTTTTGGTTCTTGCGGAGGCTCAAACTCAAAAATAAACCTCATTGATTCTTGCACATCAAGCAGCATGCTTGAGGTTCCATGACCAAATATGAATGCTGTAAACCTTGTTCGCTGTTTGTATATGAATAAATTCCAAAATTCTATCTGTTCATCATATAAAGCGATCATGTCTCTACAGAAGACATTGATTAAACTGCTTAATTCATATGGATTTATTTTCTGATCTCTTTACGAACCTTTTGAAGCGTGAAAAGATTTTGAATGGAGGGACAGAAATCTCTCAGATTTCATTAAACATTTCTTCATTTGTGTTGCAAAATTTAACAAATTTCTTATGGGTATAGAACAACATGAGGGTGAGTAAATGACAATTTTGATTAGGATTAGATTTGTTGTAAATGTTTTTTTTTTTTTTAAGCTGATTTATTTGTTTGATTTATTGTTTTTTTTTTTATTTTATTTTTTTTTTTTTTGTGCCAAGTTTACATTTGGTTTAAGGACAAATACAATTCTCCCCAAAGCAATATTGTAAGGAGATCATTCAATGGCTTCAACTTTGTCTGTGGTCTACTGAAGTAAAATCTGATTATAACTAATAAGATGTTTAAATAAGAAATGTGGAAATAAGTTTGTCTTATCATACTAAGTGATTAAAATTACACTCTTGCTATGTCTGACTAATTGTTTCATGAGTATATGCTGTTTTTTGATCATTGGATGTTGTGTGTGTTTTTTGTTTTTGATTTTTTTCTTTCCCCAGAGGAATTGGGGGAATTATTCCAGAAATTCCACCTAATACAAGAAAACAACACAAGGAATAAACTAGGGATGCACCGAAATGAAAATTCTGGGCCGAAACCGAAAATTCTGGATACACTTGGCCGAAAACCGAAACAGAAAATTACTTTTTTAAAATAATTATTCATTTATTTTAAATTTGTTTTTTGTATAATTGTATTATTATTAGATGTTTTAATTAAATTCAATAATTTTACTGAATCTGAATTTTAAAAAAAATACAAGCCAATAAAATAAAATAACCACACTTTTATTTAAAGTAACACACAATAATTAGACAGAAAATAGGCCTATATTCAAATAATATTAAATATCAATATATTAATATTAGTGCTGGGGCAAAAATTTATTGTGATTAATCACATCCAAAAATAAAAGTTTGTGTTTACATAATATATGTGTGTGTACTGTGTATAATTATGTATATAGAAATACACACACACATGCATGTATATATTTAAGAAAAATGTTATATTTTTTATAAAAAAATTATATTTATATATAAGATAAATTATATATACAGTATATACATGCAAATATTTCTTAAATATATACATGTGTGTGTATTTATTTATATATACCTAATAGTTATACACAGTACACATACATATTATGTAAACACAAACTTTTTTTTGGATGCTATTAATCACGATTAATTTTTCCCCAGCACTAATTAATATCAATATATTCATATCAATATATTATTCTTCATTCAGATCAGATTTAACAGATTTATTTTTTTGACCAATTATCAAAATAATGTATAGTCCTAGAAAACTATTATTATCAGAGCATGTGAGCAGAGAGTATTTAAACTGACTCGTCAGGTTGAGGGTATCTATATTCCACCATGTATAGCAATCCGCCATGGTGCAAGCACACCTGGCTTTTAAAGGGAATGGGAGATTAGACTTTAAGTGGTTTATTGCACATTACGCCCAAAACACACCCATGACTCATTAAGAGACTAGGTGTTATAATTGCTATAATGCTATAATTCATTCATTGAAATAAATGTAATCTTACGCACTACTTTATCTCTGTCTGTTTCAAAGCGAGCAGAATGCTAGATCTAACGAGCCATAACTGACAAAAATAACCACCATTTTTACCCTTCCGGTCAAATATTGCGCTGCAAACATCAATAACAGCCTTAAGTTGTCTGGAAAATTAAGTTTAATGCTGGTAAATTACCATGGTATAAGCGGGATAATCCAAGGCTAGCTGTGCATTAAACGATTTGCGTCGGGTGGTTCTTTGCTTCCATGTCATGCATTAAAAGCATTTAATACACAGCTAGCCGTGGATTATCTCTTACTTATTAAAAAAATATTCAGAAAGTAATGCAGATAAGATGTTCTTGGACTAGGGGTGCAAATGTACAATAATTTGCATGGCAGGTAATTGTTCTAGGCATCACTTTCAGATTAGTTTTAGCAGAGCATGTAAGCCCAGTATGACCCGAAGAAAAAGCTTCACTATGCTTCTACAAGACATGAACACTACAAATGTCCTTTCCTTCCTGATGTTAATGAACCATAGAGTAGGAATCTATAATAGGGTTTTGTTGTTCAATTTATCCATTGAACTCATTAAGTGCTTGAGTCGCATCCGGTGTTGTCTGAACACGCTGCCTTGTGCGGCGACATATATCACTCACCGAGAAAAAGAGCCTGTATAAAGAAACATTCTGCCTCAACCCTCCTCTTCCCTTCATTTTTCCACAATGGCTTTCTATCTATGCACACGTTGACATTTCAGGGACGGAATTACACAGCTTGAGAGACGCCTTCAGTGATAGTCTTGACTAACGTGCTGTCATTGCTCAGGATAAGTGTCAAGCCTGCATAAAGTCTTCACAAAATTAATAGAATGCTCTAAACCCCCTCCTCCATCTTATGGCGGATCACGGTTATATTTCATTACCATCTAATAGGGATAAATGAGATGCATATCTCACATTGACTTCTAATTGTGTCAGAACTCAGTGTTAGGCTGCACACATGCTGGCAGACTGATATGTTGAAGTGAATGGATAGAGGAATGTAAGGGATTTGTCTTGGTGTCTTTTTCAGGCGTATAAAAAGACAGTCCTCCACTTGCTTTGTTCATCACAATGGGTTCTTTAAGACAGCACACCAGAGAAGACTGAGTGATCCATCAAACTGCAGAGACTTTTTAAGCCATGCTTTACATCAATAATAAACTCTGTTTGAGATTAAATCTTGTGTGGGAGAATATAAAGGAATAGATTTTTAGGTTTTTGTAATAATTTACTCATCCTCATGTCGTTCTGACCCTGAAATAGTTTACATCTTCCATTAAACACTAAAGGAATATGTCTGTGCTTTTGCTTTCCATATAATGTAAGTGAATGGTGAGAATTCATAAAAGTAACGGTCATAAAAATAATTTATATGACTATTAGACCTAGTCATATTGAATTAAATTTTTTTGCAGCGGTGTGATCAGTCTAGGCTGGTCCCTGGAGCGTACGATCACACTGGTGTGATTAGAATGTTCAGTGCATCACGTGATCAACTGCTAAATTGCTTTCACGCTTTGGCTGAGAAATGAGACAGATGCGCTCAGCGCTCGTCATATATCACAACTATTCAGTGTTTTCAACCACATAATGTTTATTTTAGGTTTCAAACACATATGTACTAGGAAAACAATACATTTATAGTTACATATATACACTCACCTAAAGGATTATTAGGAACACCTGTTCAATTTCTCATTAATGCAATTATCTAATCAACCAATCACATGGCAGTTGCTTCAATGCATTTAGGGGTGTGGTCCTGGTCAAGACAATCTCCTGAACTCCAAACTGAATGTCAGAATGGGAAAGAAAGGTGATTTAAGCAATTTTGAGCGTGGCATGGTTGTTGGTGCCAGACGGGCCGGTCTGAGTATTTCACAATCTGCTCAGTTACTGGGATTTTCACGCACAACCATTTCTAGAGTTTACAAAGAATGGTGTGAAAAGGGAAAAACATCCAGTATGCGGCAGTCCTGTGGGCGAAAATGCCTTGTTGATGCTAGAGGTCAGAGGAGAATGGGCCGACTGATTCAAGCTGATAGAAGAGCAACTTTGACTGAAATAACCACTCGTTACAACCGAGGTATGCAGCAAAGCATTTGTGAAGCCACAACACGCACAACCTTGAGGCGGATGGGCTACAACAGCAGAAGACCCCACCGGGTACCACTCATCTCCACTACAAATAGGAAAAAGAGGCTACAATTTGCACGAGCTCACCAAAATTGGACAGTTGAAGACTGGAAAAATGTTGCCTGGTCTGATGAGTCTCGATTTCTGTTGAGACATTCAGATGGTAGAGTCAGAATTTGGCGTAAACAGAATGAGAACATGGATCCATCATGCCTTGTTACCACTGTGCAGGCTGGTGGTGGTGGTGTAATGGTGTGGGGGATGTTTTCTTGGCACACTTTAGGCCCCTTAGTGCCAATTGGGCATCGTTTAAATGCCACGGCCTACCTGAGCATTGTTTCTGACCATGTCCATCCCTTTATGACCACCATGTACCCATCCTCTGATGGCTACTTCCAGCAGGATAGTGCACCATGTCACAAAGCTCGAATCATTTCAAATTGGTTTCTTGAACATGACAATGAGTTCACTGTACTAAAATGGCCCCCACAGTCACCAGATCTCAACCCAATAGAGCATCTTTGGGATGTGGTGGAACGGGAGCTTCGTGCCCTGGATGTGCATCCCACAAATCTCCATCAACTGCAAGATGCTATCCTATCAATATGGGCCAACATTTCTAAAGAATGCTTTCAGCACCTTGTTGAATCAATGCCACGTAGAATTAAGGCAGTTCTGAAGGCAAAAGGGGGTCAAACACAGTATTAGTATGGTGTTCCTAATAATCCTTTAGGTGAGTGTAGATTTACATCTCAGAATTTTTTTTCCCTCAAAAGTTTATATCTCGCAATTCTGACTTTATAACTCGCAATTGCGAGTTTATATCTCACGAGTCAGAACTGCGTGATGTAAAGTCAGAATTGCAAGATATAAACTCGCTATTGAGAGAAAAAGTCAGATTTGCGAGTTTATACAGTGGGGAGAACAAGTATTTGATACACTGCCGATTTTGCAGGTTTGCCCACTTACAAAGCATGTAGAAGTCTGTAATTTTAATCATAGGTACTCTTCAACTGTGAGTGACGGAATCTAAAACAAAAATCCAGAAGATCACATTGTATGATTTTTAAGTAATTAATTTGCATTTTATTGCATGACATAAGTATTTGATACATCAGAAAAGCAGAACTTAATATTTGGTACAGAAACCTTTGTTTGCAATTACAGAGATCATACGTTTCCTGTAGTTCTTGACCAGGTTTGCACACACTGCAGCAGGGATTTTGGCCCACTCCTCCGTACAGACCTTCTCCAGATCCTTCAGTTTTCGGGTCTGTCGCTGGGCAATACGGACTTTCAGCTCCCTCCAAAGATTTTCTATTGGGTTCAGGTCTGGAGACTGGCTAGGCCACTCCAGGACCTTGAGATGCTTCTTACGGAGCCACTCCTTAGTTGCCCTGGCTGTGTGTTTCGGGTCGTTGTCATGCTGGAAGACCCAGCCACGACCCATCTTCAATGCTCTTACTGAGGGATGGAGGTTGTTGGCCAAGATGTCACGATACATGGCCCCATCCATCCTCCCCTCAATACGGTGCAGTCGTCCTGTCCCCTTTGCAGAAAAGCATCCCCAAAGAATGATGTTTCCACCTCCATGCTTCACGGTTGGGATGGTGTGTTTGGGGTTGTACTCATCCTTCTTCCTCCAAACACGGCGAGTGGAGTTTAGACCAAACAGCTCTATTTTTGTCTCATCAGACCACATGACCTTCTCCCATTCCTCCTCTGGATCATCCAGATGGTCATTGGCAAACTTCAGACGGGCCTGGACATGCGCTGGCTTGAGCAGGGGGACCTTGCGTGCGCTGCAGGATTTTAATCCATGACGGCGTAGTGTGTTACTAATGGTTTTCTTTGAGACTGTGGTCCCAGCTCTCTTCAGGTCATTGACCAGGTCCTGCCGTGTAGTTCTGGGCATGATCATTGATGGCCCACGAGGTGAGATCTTGCATGGTGCCCTAGACTGATGGAGATTGACCGTCATCTTGAACTTCTTCCATTTTCTAATAATTGCGCCAACAGTTGTTGCCTTCTCACCAAGCTGCTTGCCTATTGTCCTGTAGCCCATCCCAGCCTTGTGCAGGTCTGCAATTTTATCCCTGATGTCCTTACACAGCTCTCTGGTCTTGGCCATTGTGGAGAGGTTGGAGTCTGTTTGATTGAGTGTGTGGACAGGTGTCTTTTATACAGGTAACAAGTTCAAACAGGTGCAGTTAATACAGGTAATGAGTGGAGAACATGAGGGCTTCTTAAAGAAAAACGAACAGGTCTGTGAGAGCCGGAACTGGTTGGTAGGTGATCAAATACTTATGTCATGCAATAAAATGCAAGTTATTTAAAAATCATACAATGTGATTTTCTGGATTTTTGTTTTAGATTCCGTCTCTCATAGTTGAAGTGTACCTATGATAAAAATTATCATGCTTTGTAAGTAGGAAAACCTGCAAAATCGGCAGTGTGTCAAATACTTGTTCTCCCCACTGTATCTCACAATTCTGGCTTTATATCATGCAATTGTGACTTTTATATCTCGCAATATAACTCACAATTGTTAGATAAAAAGTCGCAATTATCTTTTTAAAATTTATTCTGTGGCGGAAACAAGCTCAAATATACATTGTGTAAGTAACTGTATAGTTTACTCTATTCTTCTCCCACTTCACCGGCCATTTACTTTCATGTATTTCAGGAGAAGTGGATGAATTTACGTGTTGTAAATCCGACAGATCTGATTCTCCGAATTGCAGCACAAACTAACAAACCATCACACATTATATATCAACTAACATGATCATTATAAAGGTTTTTAAATGACAAAACACATTTACTTACACGTATTTGAGAATCGGAATATCAGGTAGTTGACACACACTCAAAAAAATAGCTTGTTGGTCTAACTTAATAAAATTGACACCTATTTCCACACAGTTGAACTGATTTATTTGAACTTAAACTGGGTTAATTGCACTGATGAGTAAAATTCATCCAAAGTGAATGAGATCACACCAGTTTCATTTGATGTATTCTGTGAATGTTTCCTGAACATAATTTACTCTTGTTGAGCCAACCAGTGCTGTTGCTGCTCAGACTGGTGCCCTTGTGCAGATTTGCACGAGTTTTGTGTTTTTTATAAAAAGGGAAAGACCTGTTAGAGTTTAAGTGTTTAATGTTTAGTTATTTTGAACATTAAGCAGAGTTTGTAGAATATATTTGTAGAATATACAGCAAGTCCTCAACCCAAGCACATGCTCTACACTTCACCACAATGGTAACCCCACAAAAACACTAACATAACATAAACTTTTAAATACCAACATAACAGAACATTAAACATTACAAAGTCTCTCCATTTTCTCATATTGTTAAAAATGCATAAAATAGCACTTTATTTAAACATTTACTCTTCAAATTCAGCCCCTTTGCATAGCATGATGGGAAGTGAAAGTCCTGTTTGTTTGGGTTACTTGATTGAAACATGTTATTTCAAAATGAAAACATCAAGTTATGTCAAAGAGTAACCGTTTTAAGTCAATTTAACATGAAGCAATCACATTTGAAACAGAAATCTGATATAATGCTTTTAAATCAAGATGAATTTCTAAAATAAAGTGAACAGCATCATAAAATAATTTTTTTGAGTGTAGCTAATAAGTTTGTGATTATTTTGAATAAAAAAGGAAAAACTAAATAAAGGCATACATCTGTCATCAGTACTATTGTGGCTGCGGTGTGTCACTTGACAAGCATGACGCGTCGACATGGAAATAATAAGGTGATATGTTCTAAAATAACGGTCGCCTTAAACTCAAGCTGGGGGCTCAGCTAGAATATTTTAAACTTACGTGTGAGAGAGTTAATGATCTTTAAAGCCGAAATGCATCATTTTCCTGTTATCACTGTAAAGCTGCTTTGAAACGATCTGTATTGTATAAAGCTCTATATAAATAAAGGTGACTTGACTTGACAATATGGAAAGAAAAAGACTATCGCAACTTCCATTTCATGCTGACTTTAACTGAACTCAAGTAAATTAAACTTGTGGTAAGCAAATTTAAACTTTTGGTTCCATTTTATTTTACAGTGTCCTTGTTACACATGTATTCTCTATAGTAATAACAGTAAATTATGCAAAATTACATGGAAGTAACCCTAAAAAGGTATACACTGTAACAAGGACACCTTAAAATAAAGTGTAACCAAACTTTTAATTTAAGAAAAAAGTAGTCAACACTCTGAAATATGACCACTGGATTCTTGACTTTTATGCCTATATACCCTTGTGGTTTTCCTTTTTCCTAAACATCCGAGACCTCCGGAACTATATGAAGCATTGTCAAAGTACATTACTCTTAAAACAAGTCCAGCACCCTGCCATGAGGTGCTTGTTGGTGGCAGAAGTTTCCGGGTACCTGGGGTGGTCATGTCTCTGAGACAGTGACACTGGAAGAGATATTATTAGCATCCCACTGGTCTCATTTACGGATTGACTGGTTTTCCTAATGCCTTTCTTCCGGGAGAGGAAACTCATGCTGTTTCTTGAAGAAATTCAAATCCTTTTTTTTAAGTCTGCTCTCGGCATAGGTCAAAGGTCAACAGCACATATGTGGCCATAGGGGTGTGCAGCTGGAAAGAAAAAGCGACAGCATTAACATTTGCTCTGCTCCAAAACTTAGTCCAATGCATAGGCAGTTGCATAATGCAACACCGCTTGAATCTTTTTCTTTTTAGAATGATTTTATTGATGCTGAATCATAATGGAACACAAACAGAAGCAAGCATCATAATTCAAGCAAATAGAAACAATAATGCAAATGGCTGGCAAGCCAACACTACACTGTTTGGACTATAAATCTCAACAATGGTAACATGCAATATCACAGTGAAATATGCAATCTGACTATTTTAGTCAAAAATAATCATGATCCATGTTAGATACCCTTGTAAAAAACAGTTCTTAATTGTGTTAAATGTGCACTTGTAGTGCATTTTAACATAAAATACACTACAAGTGCACATTTAACACAGTTAAGCACTTTTTTTACAAGGGTATCTAACATGGATCATGATTGTTTTTTTTTTTTAAGTAACACTTTTAAAAGTGCACTTTGTAATGATTTAAAATATTTACTTTAAAGTGCATTTTTAAATCATTGTTTTAATAATCTTTTGTCATGCTTTAAAAAGTACACTAATTTTGAAGCACATGTAACACTAACGTTACATAAATACTAACATACTAAAGCACATTTATGAAACGGTTAGTTCCAGTCCTTGATTCTGATTGGTCAATAGCTGTTTATGGCTATGACTGCTTTACCCAACAGTTCTGTGTATCACTGCACAACACTCTTAGCAACCACTCTTAGCAATGTAAACATATGCTCAATTGATATTGTTCATTGAAGCTTACTGTATTATGTAGAAGAGTATTGTGAGAGTGAGATCGAGTGACTGAGTGTATTACCTGCATTCAGATTTGTTCATAATAAAAAATCTGTTTGAATGTCCACTGCGATATCTTGCCCTTAACAGTTAAGGGGTTTTACTGTGCCCTGACACTGATAGCGCTAGTCAAAGCATTTGTCAGTTGTGTCTTTTTCCGTGTTCCAGGGCCGTAACCACCATAGACATTGAGGGGGACAAGTCCCCCTGAATAATTAGAAATGGCCAAATTGTCCCCCCCCCCCCCAATATTTGATATTCTTGATGCTGCTCTGCTGTACTCCATTACACACAGCTCTGTTTGTTGCTAGGATGACAAAAGTAAAATGTTAAATTTTTAGGTTGGTCTTCCTCAGCGGTCTAACGGCGCTCGTCACTGTCAGAATGAGTGAGATGGCCAATCAAATCCAGGAAGGTGGGGCTTACTGTTTGTGCGAATTCCAACTCGACACTTTAGTTGATGTAAGTAGCTAAACATTTAATATTTGACAACTGTTTTATGATAAAAACGTTCAGCGACTAACAGTAGTATTGAGTTGTGGGATTACAAATTTAAGAATCTGTTTAAAACTAAGGTAAATACATTGTATTTAGCATTTCAGGTAAAGATGGTGACATCAGATGAATTATTCTGTTAAGCAAATTTTCCAGCAAGAGTTTTCTGCCAGTTCCTGTTCTCTTTATTGTAAATCAAATGAGCCAGATTACTGAGATTCTCACCTTTTGTCTTGAATGGCTCTTGGAGCCCCTGTCCCATTTTTGAATAGTTATGCTGATTGGATTAGGACTGGTGATACTCTAGAGTCTGGGGCGGGTCCCTTTACCTGGATACTTCATTTGCATGCTTTGTTTAAAGTCGTCACCCATTTGCTTTGTCTCCCCTGCACCCTAAAATCTATATAAACTACAATGTATACTGCTTTAGTAGACTTGATGACTGCAGCTACCGACAGCACATGTTCTCAATAAAGAATCCTACTGAAGATACATCCAAGTCAACTGGTCTTTGCTTCTGATTTTCTAACAGAGTGATGCAAACTGCTTGACATTTTTTATGAAATTTCACAATTTTGAATTGAAAATATGACATTATTTATGTAAATCATAACTGAATTTGACGTGACAAGAAACGTTTTGCATTTTTACATATTAGGCAGACGAAAATAAGAGTGAATGTGTGCATTTTTTAAAAAAAAAATATATTATTTGCAAATAGTTTAATTCATAACTACAATAGAACCGGAACTTTTACCGTTCTTATTTCTTTTTCTTTATTTCCTTAAATCCCTTTTAATCCTTTAATAATGTAATTCCTTTAAATAAACCAATAAGACCAAGATCTACTTAAAGGGTTAGTTCACCCAAAAAAATGAAAATTCTGTCATCATTTGCTCACCCTCAACTTGTTCCAAACCTGTATGAGTTTCTTTCTTTTGCTGAACACAAAGGAAGATATTTTGTAGTATGTTTGTAACCAAACAGTAGTGGGGCACCATTGACTTCCATACTATTTTTCATACTATGGAGGTCAGTGGTGCACCACAACTGTTTGTTGAGCAACTGTCAGCAGAAGAAAGAAACTCATACAGGTGTGGAACAACTTGAGAATGAGCAAATGATAACAGAATTTTCATTTTTGGGTGAACTATCCCTTTAAGTCCTACTTAAGTGGGTCAAAGAAAGCTTAAGTTTAGCTAATTGCATTTAATACTTAAACTATAAATAATATGCAATTAAGTGTCTGGAAACATTGCATCCAGTTTGCACTTAAGTATATTCTTTTTATGTGCTAAAGTGTATTTTTTTCACGAGGATATGCTTTGTAAAGTATCATGATGCCAGCTTAGCAGCTTGCTAACTCCAAACTAACTCTGAGACCGTTCTCTTTTGCACTTCGTTAAATAGGTTTGCTAAGTAGGTAAAATTTCCAGAATGTGCCAGAATGTTCAAAGTGTTCTTTTACAAAAACACTCCTGTAGCAATTAGACAACATAACGTTAATGAGGCAGAAGGATGTGTAATAAGGCTAGGCCGATAAGACGGTGACTCCTTGATCTTTAAAACAAGTTCACAGCTCAGCACGATTAGAACAAAGGCATGCTTTTGGTTGTGTGATTAATTAATGCTGTACTTATGTGAAGAAAGTCATGAGGTCACATTGCCTCACTTCATTGTATATAAAAATGAAAGATGTGATGTAGGTCAGGCTCATTGTCTTCTGAGTTGAAACCCCAGATGAATACCTCAGCACGGATTTAGCAACCTGTATGGAACACTGTACCCATGGAGAGGGGCGGAGCCAAACTGAAAGATTTCACACTGAAACAAACGCTAATATCTTTCACAAAACATTGCATTTTTATAGAGGGATGAATGGAGTTTGAGTGCCAAGTCTTATCATTGACCTTTTCTCAGGGCGCATGCTCTCAAGATTGTATCTTTCTCATGAAAATGGTTCAGGCAGGCAGTTTAATTTCAGAAATGGAATTGCTTTGATATTGTTTTACTCTTCAGAAGGGCTGTGTTGTCTTGAAGGGTTGTTTTTTTCCCCAGTCAGCCATTTTTCACGGATACTATTTTTTGCCTGTCATATTCCATTTTGCTATCTCTATGGCGCCAGCTTGACTGTTTCTGACCTGCTTCCATTGAGGTCAAGTGTCTGACCTTTGCGTAGACGATTTTTTTCTCTCTCTCAACTGGCGACTTTGAGGAAAATAGGAAAAAGTTTCACACCACACAGATTATTATTTGCTCTCTCGACGGTTGATGCTGTGCCCGTATGTAATTCAGTAATGTCTGTTAGTGAGATAAAGGTGAAAGCAAGCTTTTAGTAGCCCAGATTTCCACTCACAGTTCAGCCAATAAATGTTCAAGGGCATCCACCATGGTACTGTACCTAAAATGATTCTACAAAGCTTAAAGATGAAGACAAAAACAGGTTTTATCTAAAAAGAAAAATGGTTTAATGTTCTCTTTAATCTCATGTTGGATGCTTCTCATCCTATTTTTAGAGTAAAGGAGATGTACTGTAAAGACTGCAGCTGGTTATTTCTGTTGAGAGAATCCTAATCCAACTAAAAATAATATATTGCGCCTTTCATATAGCAATATGCATGGATGTGCACACGTCAATTATTTTACTAGAACACCAATCACAAAGTGTAAACAAAAGAGTTACTCGGGTGTATCGGGTGTTAATCAAGTGTATAAATTAAATTATATTTTAAGTTTACTGAAGGAGGACAAGATCATCTGCTTAAATCCATCTTATTTGATTGTCAATAAGGGTGTCACATGAATATATAATGGCAGAATCTCCAAAGATTATGAGATTTATAAATTCATTTCTTCATAATTTGCCTAAAATTAATCACTATTCTTTATCAATTAGCCTTTGTTATCTGGATGTTTGCAGTTTGAAATCCCCATTTGCTCAGAGTACATAATCTGAGTTTTACTCTGTGTAAATTGTCATAAGTGATTAAATTTACTACAACAAGAACTTAAAAGGAATATTAAAAACTCAGAGTAATCATTAAGTCTGACAATTTGAGGCTTTACATTGTTTCCATGAAAGATCAATTATCAGTCCACTGTTTTAGTGGTCTTGACGGTACAATATAAAATTAAGTATTTATAATCATTGGTTATATGTATTTATACAACAGTTCTTTCTGGTTCTCGAATCTTATTGGCTGAGAGCCTTTTCCAGCCGTGCGATGTTCCCCCAGTATCAACACTGGGACCATTTCACCGTTTGTATCACAAATCCAAAATCCACCATATTTTTTTTTACAAATACTACTGTTTTTGTGTTACAGAATGTAGTTTTAAGAGTTTTTTTAGGTGAGAATGTAGTTATTTAGACCTCAAATATGTGACTTATATATAAACATAGCGCCTATTTTACAATTTGTTTAGACGTTTTCAGAGATGTGAGCTCCAGGCCATCAGCGGCCGATCAGCGCTCATACCCACAGAGAACAGCTTCATCTCAGCCAGTCCTTCGGAAATTTGCAGCTGGCAATTTTGGGTATATCAAATGGTCAGTCTTTGGTCTTTTTAATCTATTACTTGGTCCAGAGCAAATTGATTTGGCTAAGCGCAAGGTTAAGTTTCATAACTTTATATTTTTTTATTTAAATGAAATCTGTAGGCTACTATAAAGCTGCTTTTGTACTTTTGATTGAACTGTTTGCTTGTGTTTATTTCCTATTGTACAAACTTCTTATACTTTTATAATGGCTTATGTTGTTTATTTAAATATTATTGATCAATAAATAATATTTTACATAAATAACATGCCGTATTTGGTATTGCGAAAGGGTCCGTTAGTGACTGTGATTTTGACTTCAGTGAAAGTTACATTATTACACCACTAGATGGCAGCAAACACTGTCTTTGAGTAAGTAGCAAGAAGAATATCAGCTAGATGCAGGTGATACTCGTTTAGTCGATCTTTCTCATATTACCATAATACTCTACATAATACATTAAGCTTCAATGAAGCGACTCAACGTTCCTTTGTTACTAGGTCTAAAGCGACATTTTAGAATTAGTAATGGAGGCTTGGGCTCAACTGTCAAACTCAACTTTGATTCCATGGCGTAAGGAAGTAGTTCCGCACAAAAGAGGGTTTTTAAAGACACCCTGTTGTTGTTAATTATTTATTTACACACGTGTGCTGTCGAACTGTTGCATAAACGCGATATTATACTCGTAGCCGTGCGATATGGCTGTATATCAGCACGCTGTGATTACCTACCATAGACTGTAAAAAAAAGATGGACGATGCATCTCCACTCTCTTCCATTGTAGAAAAGTGAAGCCACCAATGTCCAAATATGACACTAACATCTTGCTCTGATTCGGGACCTGTGTCTGCGCAGTAGTGAGTGTGAAGTAGAGCCACGGTATCAAGGCCACACACCCACCCACACTCCCGCAGAATCAGTTAGTACAGTTTACTGCAGAACAACTCATTATGTCGGTGTGAAATAAACAGTTTTGGAAATTTAGAAATTAAAGTTAAAACTCCAATCTCCTGAAAATCCTGAAAAAAAAAAAAAGTCTGTTGGTGCCTCAGTGACAACTTCGCTCAGAGAAGCTGTCAATCTCATCATGACGTCACATCCCCGTTTTTATAGCATCAAATAACTAGCTAAAACCAAACTTATTTAAAAAACAAACTTGAACTTACATCAGCGTGATAAAAAACACTTAAAATGACAGAAATGATCTTTGGAAAAAAATTATTTGAAATGAAATTTGATTTGTTTAGTTTGTCTCACGTCCCATTACATTACATGGAGAGGGAGGGGTTTATGACCTATGCTGGGACCAACCACCTGGGGGCGAGTGAAACGTTTTGGTTTCACGTTTCAGGACTTGTGTGGCACACTTGTTACCTACCTGTGATTAACTGGTGAATGTTTATATGGTTGTCAACAAATGTGATGCTTTTTATTCAAAATCTGTTGGATATTAACCAAATATCTTCAATAAAATAATTCCTATTCTTTCTTGACAACAAAACATGACAAACTAGACTTCAGAAGTGGGAAGTAGGAATGTTCTGATGGCATCTAAGGCAGCATAAGTACGGAGCTTTATTTGCAGTGATTCTGGTGAATTGATTAGGATTTATGGGTAGTGTCATCACCTTCATTTTTTTAATTCATATATAAAGTGTATATATTAAATTAATTTGAAATTACGTTGAATAATGCTTTTTAAAAATTCCCATTTTGTGCTCTACAGAAGAAACAAAGTCATTGTTCGGTCGAGGGTGAGTAAAGGATCACAGAATTGTTAATTTCTGTTTATTTTCTGACCTTAGGCTATAGTCTGTTTATCTCTTTTAACCCTTTTTCTAGCAAGTGCTACAACACTGTTTTCATTTCCCCTGTGCATTCTAATAAAAAGCAGACTCATTTTAGAAAATGGTAGCAGGGAATGTAAAGAAGTAATAGATTATTCTGCTTTTGGCAGAACGGAGAGGAAACATGTGACGACCACAATAGTATTATCAACACGGTGTATTAAATCTGAATAATCTTTAGAGAATGACATGTCCCGTGGCCTATTTTTAGACATATGTCATGATTCAAAATCCCGCTGTAGAGAAAACGGGAGAGAGCGAGAGGGAAAGAAATAGAGAAAGATAAAAAAGAGGAGCTGTAAAACTGTAGTGTAAACAGACAGCGCTCCGATGAAAGTCTTCGGATGAGAGCAGATTTGTGAGGAGTGATTGAATGTCTTTGTGAACTCTGGTTTATGTGGCCATCCTGTGATGCTTTAATCTGGCTCTTATTTTGTGTAAAGTAAAACCCTCATTATGTGAGGCAAAGCTGGCAACTTGTTATAAAAATGGAAATGAAGACAAGCCTTTTATTAAATTCCTCCCCTCACCACAGAAAGCTGTCAGACCACTGATTCCACTAGATTACAACAGCAGATAATCTTGCTGTCTGGATTTCAAAATAGAGCCACACTGAGAAATTTTAAGGCACTGTGATAGAATGACACAGCAGTGGAAACAATGCATATCTGGTCCTCTAAAGCGCTCTGCAGCCAGTGTTTTGTGTGCTGTAATTAAACTGGGGAATTAAACGGTGATTGGTCCTTTCATCTCTCACACATATTAAAGAAAAGCAGGTCGGAGCAGTTAGCCTTCCACTGAGTGCTACTCTTTCATTCCTTTCTCATTTATTTGTTTGTGCCCAATACCTTGGCTTCTTTTGTTTTGTTTTTTTTTCACCTAGAAGTTTCCCTTTGGAGATACAAGCATTTGTTTTTATGGTAAAGGGATCCATGAAAAGAACATTTTGTAGTTATATGAACCACACCTCAAGGGTTGCTTTGACAATATGCTGATTAACATTAGCACCGGGATTTGTGTTAACACCAACATTTTTGTGGGGTTTGAAGAGATGGGACGGTCATTTTATAGTATGTTATAGTATACAGACAAAATATTACTGTAATTAACATCGAACATCATTTGAAATTGGTGTGGTGTGAGGCAGACACATTTAACATATGTGTTATCTTAGAATAATCGTTTGGCTTGGCGAAAAGTGAAGCTAAAATTAGCAAATCGGTTATATTATTTCACAGTTTCTTACTGTTTTTTTTTTTTTTTTTTTTTTAATTGTCAATTGTGAAAAAGAAGTACACGGTTACACTTTATTTGAAGGTGTCCTTGTTACAGGAATTATACATTTAAATATACTGAGTAATATTAATTAAAACATGTACTTACTATAGGGTTAAGGTTAGGGTTACGGTTTGGTAGTGATGGGCGATTTCAAATCACTGCTTCATGAAGCTTCGAAGCTTTAGGAATCTTCTGTTTTGAATCAATGGTTCGGAGCGCTATCAAACTGCCAAAGTCACGTGATTTCAGTAAATGAGTCTTTGTTACGTCATAACTGTTTCAAAATTTCAATGGTTCGCCGCTGGGGGGCGAAATATAATTATAATACGAATTATAATTTGTCAACGCGTATCTGAAACTTTGTCAAGGTTGTTTCAGATCAACACATGCAAGTGACCAATAGGTGTCGCCATGGAGACGGGTGTCGGATTGTTTCAAAGCTTCGACACAATACGGCACATTTGCTTCAACTGTTTCAGTGTTTCACGAAGCCTCGCTCTGCCCACCACTACGGTTTGGTTTTGTCACAGTTAGGGCTGTAGTCAAGTCCACCTTTGTCGAGTCCAGGACAAGTCCAAGACCAGGACTAGTCAAGACAGAGTCAAGACCAAGTCCAAAGAGGTTCGAGTCCAAGTCAAGACCAAATCCAAAGAGGTTCGAGTCCAAGTCAAGACCGAGTCCAAATGAGAGAGTCAAGAGAGAGACAGAAAAAAAAAAGAATCCTCTTCAAGACCACGTACTTAACTATTGATAATTTATGTGATGCGAGAGACAGCATATCTTCTATTCTAAGATAATCATTTTGCATTATATTTGTAATGATCAAAAAGCATGTGCATAGTAACACTGGATCAAATTAGGCATTTTGTTTACTTTAGGTATAGTGAAATTGCTAAAGTCACATAAAGCTGAAGTGCAACTTCACATTTTCAGTCTTTTTATTTTAGTGTAACAATCACATTCTGGGCTGCCAATGGAAAATGTAACAAATAACAAGCAACACAAGTGTCACTAAAACACTTTCTTGGTCTTATTAATTGTCCTAAAGAATGAATAGAACAAAGTAACCAAAATAATCAGCATTTTCAACAGCCCTCTGAAGCAAGGCTGTGAAGAAATAAGCATGAACACCTTCAGCTTTGTGTGTGATCACATTGGGGTTTTTTTGCAATGACAATGACTTGTGATAAATAAGTGTACATATTAGATGCCTGGTTGTTTTTAAATTCACTACAGGATTAGAATAGAATATTTGAATATAACTAAATGTTTCTAGAGCAGCGATATTAAAGTTTACAGCAGCAAAGTCACTATATATATATATATATGTCTTTTTTTACTCATGAGGGTTTAATTTCACGTACTTAAAGTAAGAAACGTAACTTTAGCTGTTGTCAACTCGTTTCTTTACTTCACCGCGACCGCTGTGTGTGTGTGTGTGTCAGTCAGACCGGACTCGAGTACTACAGCACTAGTCACAGTCTCAGAGGATAAAGTCCACAGAAGACGACCAGATGATAATGAATTAAAAAATAAAGGTATTTAATCAAACAAACTCAGAGAATCCACAGGTAACATAACAGCGTGTGATACACAAACAATAACCGACAATCAAGGCAGAGAAATGAGGAACTTAAATACACACTGATAATGAACTAAAAGACTGGTGTGATGATCAGATGAATTGCCATAGTAACTAATGATGGCGGGAAACATGAACAAAGACAACAGGAAATAATGAGAAGCAAACTAAAAGTCCATGATAATGAAACTAAAATAGCAAATGACTGAATATCCCTGACAGGTTTAGAGTTAGTTGCATGTAATTAAGCACAATTTACTGTTATTACTACAGTAAGTACATGTATTATATGTAACAAGGACACTGTAAAATAGTGTTACCAAACAAATTTTAAAAAGTGTACTTGGAAATAATATAATTTAAAAGAATATACTTAAAGAATATACCATGTGTTTTCACACGGTTGCATCACTGTAAAAAATAAAAACGGAAAATGTACTGGTAATTTTCTGCCAGGACATTATCTAGTAATTTTACGGGATAGTTTAAATTCATATTAAATGCAATTTAAGAGTGCAACTCAAAATAAGTGTACTTCTTTAAAGGTGCAGTTTGTAATATTTCTGAGGATCTATTGACAGAAATGCAATGTATATACATAACTATGTTTTCAGTGGTGTATAAAGACCTTACATAATGAACTGTTATGTTTTTATTACCTTAGAATGAGCCATTTCTATCTACATACACCGCGGGTCCCCTTACAGTGAAGTCACCATTTTGCGCCACCATGTTTCTGTAGTAGCCCTAAACGGAAAAACTGCTCTAGAGAGCGCTTGCTACTCTCTGCTGTCTCAGACGACGACATCTTTGTCCTGTGTCGGCCACCGTAGCTTCTCTATGTGCTTCGAAAGGGAGGGGTGAATGGTGGGCGGTTGCAATTCACAACCTCACCGGTAGATGCCGCTAAAATTTACACAGTGCACCTTTAAGGCATGACAAAAGATTGTTAAAACAATTATTTAAAATGTTCTTTAAAGTTAAATGTTTAATCTGACATTATAAGTGCACTTTTAAAACATGTACCTAATAGCCATGAAAGTGTAAGTACACTTAAGTGGCCTTTTATATGTTAGTATTATATAAGAACAGGAAAAAAAAAACATTTGCAATCCAGAAGACTTCCTATAGGAAGTACAGGAAAGAACAACATAACATACATGGAACCACATTTGCATTCTGCATCCAACATCTGCTTCCTCTAAGGAAATTAATTTTTTTATTAATTTCCACTTTGAAAAGATTTGTTTAGTATCACCTTCCTTCTGGGGATTCTTTGTACCTTGTGATATGAATCTCCAAACTAAACTGTTGGAAAACGTTCTCATTTTAATAATGATGCAGATAATAAAAACTTATTCAGCTGATCACATTATTATTCATAGGTATTTATATGTAAAAAGTAGTTTTACACATTCTGGAACACCTGAGTCTGACTGGTCAATCACAGTATTAAGAGGTCATATTTTTGTATAATGACTGCTATATTGTATTTCCCCTCCATTGTTCGATGGTATTGGTGATACGTTCATGTCTATCATATGAAAAATGTGTGTACAAATCAAAACAACAAAACAGATAACGTCTCGGTTACGTATGTAACCCTCGTTCCCTGAAGGAGGGAACGGAGACGTACGTTGGACGTCACCGACGAATTGGGGATCACTTCTGGGAGCCCCTATCAGCTTCGAGTGTATAGAGAACGGGCCAATGGCCATTGGCGTGCGAGATTTGCATCTCGCGCTCCGCCCCGCATCGCGGGTATAAAGCGGAAGCGGATGCAGCGCACATTTGTTTTTCACTGAGGAGCCGAACTAGTGACTCGGCCGCTGCAGTGATGGTACAGCAACTGTGGCGACGGGACGTACGTCTCCGTTCCCTCCTTCAGGGAACGAGGGTTACATACGTAACCGAGACGTTCCCTTTCAGTCGGTTACGTTCGACGTACGTCGGACGTCACCGACGAATTGGGATCCCTATGGAAAACGCCACAGTTACTACCACTTCCAGCGCCCAGCGAAAGCCCCTCAGACCCCCGTCTGTTCGGGGCGGGGAACTTACGCAGGGAGAGTCATTGCTGCTGTTCCGCAAGACCCACTCAGCAGAGTATTGGATAACGCTGGGAAAGCGTGCCCCGGGGGGCCGCTGCGGAAGCCACATCCTACCCGTAGGGAGGTATCATGTGGAATATACATGTATGGACTGGCCGTGGGCAGTACAACATACGGAAGTCCCAGGGGTGGCCCCGGCCAATGCAGGCGGGAGACTACACCACACAGAGACGGCAGAGCGAGCTCTGCCAAGGGAAAGACACGGGCTCGCCGTAGGGAGCCGTACCGTGGAAGAATACACATATGGGACCGCCGTAGGGGTCACAACATATGGATACCCAGCCTAACACAAGTTCCACCAGTGCATACGAGTGTTAGACCTGGCGTCGGACGCTCCGCCACGTCTGACTGCCGCGGGTTGCGGAGGACTCAACAGGGTTCGCCGTGCTGGGGAACTCGACTGGAGCATATCAGCGCACGTATCCGGTCCATGAGGAGGGGAATGCCGACACTAGAACGGGCCCTTCGGTGTTACTGGCTATTTGAAGCGAGCACACGGGAAGAAACCGACTCTACACGGAGGCTATAGAATCTAGCGAACGTGTTAGGTGTCGCCCAGCCCGCAGCTCTACATATATCTGTCAGCGAGGCGCCGTGCGCCAGCGCCCAGGAAGAGGCCACACTCCTAGTGGAGTGGGCCTCACCCAAGCGGGCAGGGCACGCCTTGGGTTTCATACGCCAAGGCGATGGCATCCACTATCCAGTGAGCCATCCTCTGCTTGGAGACAGCCTTTCCCTTCTGCTGGCCTCCGTAACAGATGAAGAGCTGTTCTGAGGTCCTGAAGCTTTGCGTTCTGTCCACGTAAGTCCGCAGAGCGCGAACGGGACAGAGAAAAGCCAGGGCTGGGTCTGCCTCCTCCGAAGGCAGCGCTTGCAGGTTCACCACCTGGTCCCGAAAGGGAGTGGTGGGAACCTTGGGCACATATCCGGGCCGGGGTCTCAGGATTACATGAGAGTTACCCGCCCCGAATTCCAGGCACGATTCGTCGACCGAAAATGCCTGCAGGTCCCCTACCCTCTTGATGGAAGCCAATGCAGTCAGGAGTACTGTCTTCCAAGACAGGATTTTTAACTCTGCTGACTGCAAAGGCTCAAAGGGAGCCCTCTGTAATGCGGTTAGCACCAGGGGCAAATCCCAAGAGGGTATAGAGTGAGGGCGAGGCGGATTTAATCTCCTCGCCCCCCTCAGGAACCTGACGACCAGATCGTGCTTTCCTAGGGACTTACCTTCGACCATGCTGTGATTTGCGGCGATAGCGGCAACATACACTTTGAGGGTGGAGGGAGACAGCCTTCGCTCCAACCCTTCTTGCAGGAAGGAAAGCACAGAGCCGATCGAACATCTTCGGGGGTCTTCTCGTCGAGAAGAACACCACTCGACGAACAGGTTCCACTTCAACGCGTAGAGGCGCCTCGTAGAGGGGGCTCTGGCGGAAGTGATGGTGTCTACCACAGTCTGTGGTAGGCCACCTAGAACCTCCGCGTCCCGTCCAGGGACCAGACATGGAGTTTCCAGAGGTCCGGACGTGGGTGCCACAGGGTGCCCCGTCTCTGAGTCAGGAGGTCCTTCCTCAGAGGAATGGGCCAAGGAGGTGCTGTCGCGAGGAGCACTAGTTCCGGGAACCAGGTCCGGTTGGGCCAGTATGGCGCAACTAGCAAGACCTGCTCCTCGTCCTCCCTGACCTTGCACAGTGTCTGCGCAAGAAGGCTCACTGGGGGAAACGCATATTTGCGTAGGCCCCGGGGCCAGCTGTGTGCCAGCGCATCCGAGCCGAGGGTCCCCCCGGTCAGGGAATAGAACAACTGGCAGTGAGACGTGTCCGGGGCGGCAAACAGGTCTACCTGTGCGGTCCCGAAGCGACTCCAGATCAGCTGGACCACCTGGGGATGGAGTCTCCACTCTCCTGGGAGCACTTGCTGTCGTGAGAGCTCGTCGGCTGCACGATTGAGCATGCCCGGGATATGAATGGCACGAAGCGACCTCAGATGCTTCTGACTCCAGAGGAGGAGATGGCGGGCGAGTTGTGACATGCGGCGGGAGCGTAGACCACCCTGTTTGTTGATGTACGCAACGGCCGCAGTGTTGTCCGTACGGACCAGAACGTGCTTGCCTCATAGCGGCCCTTTGAGGCGGCCCAGCGCAAGACGAACTGCTAACAACTCGAGGCAATTGATATGCCATTGCAGTTGAGGCCCCGTCCACAGACCCGAAACTGCAAGCCCGTTGTACGTGGCCCCCCAGCCAGTGGATGAGGCATCCGTGGAGACCACAGCATGCCTGGACACTTGTTCTAGGGGAACTCCTGCCCGTAGGAACGAAGGGTCCAACCACGGACTGAAGGTTTGGCGACACTTCGGTGTTACTGAGACACGGAATGAGCCACTCTGCCACGCCCATCTCGGGACTCGGTCGTGTAGCCAGTGTTGAAGCGGCCTCATATGAAGCAATCCGAGCGGCGTCACTGCGGCTGCGGATGCCATATGCCCCAGGAGCCTCTGAAAATGTTTCAGTGGTACCGCTGTCCTGCATTTGAACGAATTCAAGCAGTTCAACACCGACTGGACGCGCTGCTCTGTGAGTCGCGCTGTCAGATTGACCGAGTCCAACTCCATACCGAGAAAAGAGATCCTCTGCACGGGGCAGAGTTTGCTCTTTTCCCAGTTGACCTGAAGTCCCAACAGGCTGAGGTGACTGAGCACCATGTCCCTGTGTTCGCACAACTGCGCCTTCGACTGAGCCAGAATCAGCCAGTCGTCGAGGTAGCAATGGAGCAATGGCCACCTCCGCGACCTTCGTGAAGACGCGGGGCGACAGGGACAGCCCGAAGGGTAGGACTCTGTACTGATATGCCCGTCCCTCGAACGCAAAGCGTAGGAACGGTCTGTGTCGAGGGAGAATCGAGACATGAAAGTACGCGTCCTTCAGGTCGATCGCTGCAAACCAATCTTGGGGACGGATGCACCTGCAGATGCGTTTCTGCGTTAGCATTCTGAACGGCAGCCTGTGAAGGGACCGATTCAAGAATCGCAGGTCCAAGATTGGCCGTAACCCGCCGCCTTTCTTGGGTACAATGAAGTACGGGCTGTAGAAGCCTGTCTTCATATCGGCTGGAGGGACCGGCTCTATCGCGTCCTTCGCCAGTAGGACTGCGATCTCCGCCCGTAGTACGGGGGCGCTCTCCTTCGACACGGAGGTGAAGTGAACGCCCCTGAACTTGGGGGGCCGCCGAGCGAACTGAATCGCATAGCCGAGTCTGATAGTACGGATGAGCCAGCGGGACGGGCTGGGGAGCGCTAGCCAGGCTCCCAGCGACCGAACCAGCGGGACCAACGGCACCACAGACGTACCCGCAGCGGGGCAGCGCAGCGGAGTGCAGGGACCCGACTCGGACGGCATCGCGGCCCGAAGTGGGGTCTGAGTGCGCAATGCAACACTTATCTGCTTCCGCTGAGGGGGTGCACGGGTGTGCGGAGGCCTCTTGTGTGCGTCCTGGACACAGCCAGCACCCCCTCCTGGCGATAAGAGAGGCACCGGGGGGTGACAAGGCATGGGAGCGTCGTACACCGCCAAGCGTGCTCTCTTGGCACCCAGAGATTTTAGAAACAGCTCTTTCTTTGAAGTTTTGGGTACCACTGGCCCGAAGGCCAGTGGCGGAACAGAAACAAAACGAGAACATAGAATTCTCTCCCGGCCCTCCAGTGGGAGAAGGAGCGGTGCTGTCACCACCTCCTGAAGAGCTGTCTCCTCCATCTCTGGGTGGCCCGTCTCAGGGTCTCTTACGACAGCGCTTGCCACCTGGCTTGGCAGCGGCCTGAGCGGGCTGGACGGCCTTCCCGCGGCCGGCTCCACGCCGTTGCCCTGGTGGAGGCTGCTGCTGGGCTGGGGCGGGAGCGGGGGCGGCGGCGGGCGGCCGCCCTCGGCGACGAGCAGGCGGAGGAGCTGCGGCCGGAGGCTGGGCAGCAGCTGACCGCCGGGGCAGGATGTGTTTGATGGCCTCCGTCTGCTTCTGGACAGTCGAGAACTGCTGGGCAAAGCTCTCGACCGCGTCGTCGAACAGCCCAACCTGGGAAATGGGGGAGTCCAGGAACCGATACTTATCAGTCTCCCTCATATCGGCCAGGTTGAGCCAGAGATGTCGCTCCTGGACCACAAGAGTGGACATCGCCTGACCAATGGAACGGGCGGTGACTTTCGTCGCCCGGAGGGCGAGGTCCGTCGCCGTCCGGAGCTCCCGGAGGAGCTCTGGGTCAGGTCTACCCTCGTGCATGTCCATGAGTGCCTGGGCCTGGTGCACCTGGAGCAACGCCATGGCATGCAAGGCGGACGCAGCCTGTCCACAAGCCTTGTAAGCCTTTCCAGTTAGACTGGAGGAGAACTTACAGGCCTTGGATGGGTGGCGTGGGTCTCCGCGCCAGGTGGAAGCGGACGCCGGACACAGTTGCATCGCAACCGCCCGTTCCACCGGCGGGATCCCCACGTACCCCTTGGCTGGCCCGCCGTCGAGAGTAGTGAGGAGGGAGGAGCCACTCGGCCGGTTTCTGGCAGAAAAAGGTGCCGTCCACGAGCTCCTCATGCACTTCCGGGAAGAAGGGCACCGGGGCGGGACGCTGAGAACCAGCGCGAGCCGCCCCGAGAAACCAATCATCCAGCCTAGAAGGCTCGGGACACGGTGGAGGGTTCCACACGAGCCCGACCTTTTCGGCGGCCCGGGAAAGCATAGCCGTCAGCTCGGGGTCCGTCTCGGACAACGCCACTCTCCTAGAGGGAGGCAACGCAGCCGGGTCTTCATCCCCCGAGGACTGAAACTCCCCCTCCGATGCAGCGATCGACATCCTATCCTCTGCTGGAGCTCCAAAGGTCACCGTTGGACCACCTCGAGAGGGGCCAGCGACTTCCTCCGGAAGCTCAACCGGCTGCGGCACTACAGAGGGTTTAGGGGCCCACGGAGGCTGGCTCGGCGGGTGTGCCCTAAACGTGATCCTCAGGTCACCCTGGCTATTCGCCGAAGTAGGTCTATCCTGCTTGGCAGGGATAGCACTAGATCGGGGCATAGGTAAGGGGACTCCACCCTCCCGAAGGTAGGCGATACTCGACCTTAGCGCCGAGATAGTCATGTTCCCGCAATGGGAACACGAGCTATCCACAAACGCTGCCTCGGCATGTTGAATACCCAGACATGTCAGGCAGCGATTGTGACCGTCAGCTGGTGACAGGGAACGACCGCATCCAGAAACGCACGGGTGGAATGACATCTTGAAAAAGACGCAATTTCACACCCGTGTTGCTCTTTTAGAAGAAGCTCTTTAACGTGCTGAAGCACCCAGGAACAACCGCGGCAAACACAGGGGATAGTGCAGCCTGTGTTTGCACTCACCGTGGAACGCCCCCACCGAACCAACCGGGATGCTGTAAAAACAGCAATTTGTTTCACCGATTTCGGTGAGCTCGCGGTTGTCACTGCACGTGCCTTCTCCCCAGCACAAAAGCCTCCTCTCTCGCTCTCTCTCTTTCTCTCTGCTGAGCAGGAAGTCTTTCATGAGCTTGTTTGGCTCCGAAGTGAATGACAAATGTGCGCTGCATCCGCTTCCGCTTTATACCCGCGATGCGGGGCGGAGCGCGAGATGCAAATCTCGCACGCCAATGGCCATTGGCCCGTTCTCTATACACTCGAAGCTGATAGGGGCTCCCAGAAGTGATCCCCAATTCGTCGGTGACGTCCGACGTACGTCGAACGTGACCGACTGAAAGGGAACTGGCACCATATGAACATAAAACTTGATAAATAACAGCAGAGCACATTTGTTTGTCTCTAAAACATTTGTTCAAGCGATTGTTTTAACCTCCTGGGTGTCTGTACAGTCTGGATGTCCTGTCAAGAGCACATTCAGGGCTTTTCAGAGATACCATTTGTTTTGAGTTTTCACCAGGACATTAACTTCTTCTTGGTCTTTAAAAATGACTGAATGATCAAATTTAGCACACTTTTGTGGAAATGTGATAATATTTTGTAATTATCATTTATTAAATCTGACTAATTGTCAAATTGTGTTATAAATCAACATCTCAGGAAAATGGTATGGGGTGTCTAATCAAAATATGACTTTCTGTTACAAAACAGGGCATTGATTTCATACATGTCCTCAATAGAGGACACCGGGACTTAAAGCATGTTTATCAGGCATTTTGGGAGACACAACAAGTGAATAGGGAAAGACATTACATATTAATGTTCCTATAAAATATTAGATGTTATTATGAAAATGTTGCCAACTATTACTCCCATTATTACAGTTCTTTCTTCATTACATGTTGCTCCAAGAACACATTAATATGCAAAGTATATACAGTGTATAGATACATTGCATTGAATGGGAAAACCCTTGTATGGCCATTTTACCCACATATTGCATAAAGTAAAATGGTATATCAATTCATTCTGTTATATCTTTCATAACATAGTTGAGAATCATATTTAAACAAAGTTTGATTAAAAAAATCCTGAAACCTGAAAATTGATTGGTGAATGGGGAAAAAAAATCCCATTGTTTTTACCTATAAGCTACATGTCATTTTATTTTTTACGCAACTGAGTCCCGGTGTACACGTACAAGGACATAGAATAACATATGAATAAAATATATTTTTTCAAAAAAAAAAAAAAAATTCCATTTGTTTCTTATGCTCTAAACCAGAGGACCTGCTCATGGGGACCCACTGGGTGCTTCTCAATATCCCTCCTCGTTTCCTCCGTCCTCCATCCTATGACCCGGAAACCGATCGAGCTCAGCCATCTTGTAGGACATCTCAACTCTCTAATTTCACTGCAAGGATCGAGGGGTGAGGAGGCTTTCTGAGGAGTCATGAGCGAGGATACACAGGTGTATCCTTTGCGGAAGTGTTTTATCGACTAAACGTGACGCACGTATAAATTCTCCTCCCCCTTCACATCTTGCCACAGTTTATTAATTATTATTAATATAATTATCATTATTGTTTACATGTATAAGACGCAAATGTATGTCAAATTACAGCAACTGTAGTAGGACAGTTGCAGAATTATATGAAAGCACAAGAAAATGAAAGAAAATTAAACAAACTGTAATACTATACAACAAATAAAAAGCAGTTAATTGTATAACTGGGAATAATTCATTGTTAATAATAATAACTGGTAATATAAAAAAAAAAATACGGACAAATGTGGTATGAAGCTATTACGATATAAATAATTATCTCTAATGTTCAAGAATCCCGACGTGCATGCTAAATCCAGCGGTGTAGAGTCATCATTAATTGACGACGCTTTGAAGTGATGCTAAAGGGAGGATGTATCATTTCACTGGATTCAATTCCTCCGTCCTCACGTCTTTTCCTTGCATCCTTCCCTCGCATCCTGAAGGGGTGGAGATAAGACGCGAGGAAAGGAAGCTAGGAAAGGAAATGAGGATGCACAAATAAGAATTGAGAAGCACCCACTGTCCTGCAGAGTTTAGCTTCAACCCTAATTAAAGACAGGTGAAGCTAATCAAGCTCTTCAGGATTACTTGTTGAAAATACACAGGCAGGTGTGCTGAAGCAGGTTGGAAATAGACTTTGCAGGACAGTGGGTCCTCAGGAGCAGGGTTGAAGACCTCTGCTCTAAACAATGTAATGACATAAAAAAAATACTAAATTCAAAAGACTTTGTTTTCCTGGGTCTTAGGAGGTTAAAAGCTGGCTATATACACTATATTGCCAAAAGTATTGGGACACCCCTCCAAATTATTGAATTCAGGTGTTCCAATCACTTCCATCGTCACAGGTGTATAAAATCAAGCACCTAGATATGCAGACTGGTTCTTTCGATTTCTTTATCTATATTTTATTCATATGTTATGCTATGTCCTTGTACGTGTACACCGGGACTCAGTTGTGTAAAAAATGAAATGACATGTAGCTTATAGGCAAAAACAATGGGATTTTTTTTTAATTCACCAATCAATTTTCAGGTTTCAGGATTTTTTGTGAAAGAATGGGTCGCTCTCAGGAGCTCAGTGAATTCAAGCGTGGTACCGTGATAGGTTGCCACCTGTGCAATAAGTCCATTCCTGAAATCTCCTCACTACTAAATATTCCATGGTCAACTGTTAGTGGTATTATAACAAAGTGGAAGCAGTTGGGAACAACAGTAACTAGGCCACGTAAAATCACAGAGCGGGGTCAGCGCATGCCGAGGCGCACAGTGAGCAGAAGTCGCCAACTTTCTGCAGAGTCAATAGCTACAGACCTCCAAACTTCGTGTGGCCTTCAGATTAGCTCAAGAACAGTGCGTAGAGAGCTTCATGGAATGGGTTTCCATGCCCGAGCAGCTGCATCCAAGCCTTACATCACCAAGTGCAATGCAAAGCGTTGGATGCAGTGGTGTAAAGCACGCCACCACTGGACTCTAGAGCAATGGAGACGTGTTCTCTGGAGTGACCAATCACGCTTCTCTGTCTGGCATTTCCTGACTGCATTGTGCCAAGTGTAAAGTTTGGTGGAGGGGGGATTATGGTGTGGGGTTGTTTTTCAGGGGTTGGGCTTGGTCCCTTAGTTTCAGTGAAAGGAACTCTTAATGCTTCAGCATACCAAGACATTTTGGGCAATTTCATGCTCCCAACTTTGTGGGAACAGTTTGGGGATGGCCCCTTCCTGTTCCAACACGACATGGTCCATAAAGACATGGATGAGCGAGTTTGGTGTGGAGGAACTTGACTGGCCTGCACAGAGTCCTGACATCAGCCCGATAGAACACCTTTGAGATGAATAGAGCAGAGACTGCGAGCCAGGCCTTCTCGTCCAACATCAGTGTCTGACCTGAAGAATGGTCAAAAATGGTAAGCCTTCCCAGAAGAGTTGAAGCTGTTTAAAGCTGCAAAGGGTGGGCCAACTCCATATTAAACCCTATGGATTAGGAATGGGATGTCATTAAAGTTCATGTGCATGTAAAGGCAGACGTCCCAAAACTTTTGGCAATATAGTGTATGTACATATCTACATAGATTTCTCTGTTTTTTAGATTTACAAATTTAGTTATGACAAATTTCCATCAAATTGAAGTGTAATTAATTGAATTGCACAAATGAAATGGTGAGCATGAATCTATTATACATGTGATGTTTTTCATTAAAATTAATTGAAAGTAAGAATTAAAACTTTAAAAATTAACACATTTTAAACAATACAGTTCTCTTTGGCATTATGAAAACTAATTTGATATTTTGCAAAGTTGACCATATTTAAATCTAATTTAAACCAATTGTTTAAATGTTACTTTTTGTGAGTATTATTATTGTATCATAATACTTTAAAAGTGTACTTGGAAATAATATAATTTAAAAGAATATGCTTAGTTTTCACACACATGGTTGCATCATTGGCATTATTAAAACTAATTTGATATTTTGCAAAGTTAACCATATTTAAATCTAATCTAAACCAATTGTTTAAATGTTACTTTTTGTGCATGGTATTATAATTGTATCATAATAGTGTACCCCTACATTACTTCTCAGAAAGGTAAAAGGTTTTGAGGAAATTATCATTTTACACTATTTCAGAGAGTATTCTGAGGCAGTAAGGAAAAAGGCTAAAATTACTGCTGATTATGGAATCACTGATTGTCTGGACTTCACAAATGCTGTGTTAGTGAGAAACTTTGTGTTACCAAGATTCCAAGATGCTGCAGTGAGGCTCAAGAAGAGTGTTTTAATGCTGCAGAATTCCATTCAACTTTCCAAGCTTTCAAGACGTAGGTATTTTTGATATGCTTATTTATTTTGACAAGCCGAGCAGCTTCTAAAATTGTCGACCAGCAATGAAGTGAAGCTGGGTTGACACATTTATGCAACTTCCTCTTACTGCCTCATTATTGTCAGACAGTCCATAAACAGTGTGTCTTTCCACCGCACCTGCATGAGGCCTTATCGTTCGCCAGTCCCTCAGGTGTTTCTTAATGTGACAGTTATTGTTTGAGATGTTCTCCAACATTCCCTTGGTCTGGACAGGAGATCCGCTAAGAATATCTAGGAGATGGCAAGTCGCATCAAAATAGCACTTTTACACTGCGGAACGGCTGCCTCGTGTGCCAAATACTTTCGCTTTATTATTCGCCCTTCTCAATACATCACCTCTCAGATCCATCAAAGCAAGATATCTAGTAGAAAATCAACTTCTGAGGGGACTAGTTTTTTAGCAAGCATTATCTCAAACATTATCCCTGGAGAGTGTTTTTAGGCTCTGCATCGAGGGTCAACGTGTCTATCTCATATTATCTCTGCCGTAGAGACCTACCCATCCTCTGCTTGTTCGAAGCATCTTTCTGTTTAGAATGCCGTGGCTGGAAATTGCTTCTGTCAGGACAGATAAGCAGCTCTGTGAATGCAGTATCCCCTGTAAACACAAAAATAAAGGTTCCAAAAGGAGGGTTTTCGCAGTGATGCCATAGAAGAACCCTTTTTGGTTCCCCAAAGAACCATTCAGTGAACTGTGCAAAACATTTTTTTTTTTTTTTTTAATCGAAAGAACCTTTTCCACTGTAAAGAACATTTTGTCAAATGGAACGGTTTCATGTGGATGTTAAAGGTTCCTCATAAAACCACAGATGCTAGTAAATCCACAGCTGTTAATAAATCTGGCCCTTAGTGTGAAATTATAGTATATTCCAAGTTAATAATTGCATTACTTTCACAGTAATTTCACAATAGTTTTCACAGACTTTTCTTGTATCTAACTGCACTAAAAAAGTGGTTTTATTGTGAGTTTAAAGTATTGGAAAACACAATTTACTGTAAACAAACAACATCATACTGTATTTTTCTACAGTGCATATGTACTATGCGGCATGAATGATTATGCTGTGGAGTTTCTTGATTCTTGTTGGTTTTATCTGTGCTCCTGAACTTATCTTTGCTTCACTTTTAGCAATTTGTGTTGTTGATTTATTTTGTAATGTTGGTTTATGTTATTTTTTATTATTATTATTTGTTGTCACCATTGTTGTGTTTTGTACGTCAAGTATTGATGTCTGTGCATCATTAGGTGATGCTTATAAGATGATGTCATCTTTCAAAGATGAATCTCAGCAGTTGCTTCACTATTGTGAAAGATCCGTCTTCAAATATGAATTTGAAATAAGTTATTGGTAAATCTTCATGCTTAAGTAATACTAAAACAAAATCTTCATATTCATGCTAAAAAATTATTTGACTAAACTATTTCATATTCTAGCTTGAACAAATGTTTTTTATTTGTCACATTTCTGAATTGGCTAGAACAGAAAATTGAATATGAATACAGAGGGTCCAAGATCCCAAGCTAATGGAACACTCATCACCATTATGGTGATTTCAAAACAATTACAGTGGTAAAGAATAAAATTTATTACAGTGGCATGGTTAAAGAAACTATAATGTGAAAAGATGTGAATGTGAAAATAATGTGAAAGAAATTATAATGTGAAATGTAAATGTAAAACAAGAGCAGTAAATTACTGTGAAGTCAGCATCATTCTGCTGTTGATTCACAGTAATTTGTAAGAAATTGACCCAGCTTGCATTGATTTCACAGTAAATTTCTGACTACAGTAATTTATTGTAAAATAATACTCTTTAATCCTGTAAATTCCTGGCAATTTTTTACAGTGTGGGTCTCAACCAGCTCCATTTGCTGACGTAAACTTGCTCGGCAACTCACCTGGTTCAGCTGTGGAACGTGATCGTGTGTATTTTTATGTAAGATGTAGTTCTACCACACGTACATTATTTACGTTTTCATACACACTGAAACGCATAATACTGACGTATTGACAGCGCTAAAACGTAAAATATTTATGTACTGAGAGCACTAAAACGTAAATTATTTACGTGTGAACACTTTACCGACGTACAAATTTGTACGTATTCCTATTTATGAATATTAAAATCATGGCATTAATGTTTTGACTCTATTGTATTTAATTGTCATAGCAATGACATGTTTTCAATGGCATTTATTAAATGCAGTTTACTCATCTGCTTAATAAGAAATAATAACATTTCGCTCTGTTCGTGACTTCTGCTGCAAACTCGTTTTGGAGGATTACATAATGTTAAACGACTACACTGTAAAACCTAAAATGAATAACAATAGTTAGATTGTTTGTCTTGAGACACAAAAGGCGTTTTCTCCTATACAGCGTCAGTGACTGACAATAGATCCATAAAATACACCAAAACACAACATAAGTTCACAAAAGACATCAGTTTTATTAGCTCACTGTAATCCAAATCTTTAGAATCCATGTTTGCGAGGAACAGATCCAAATTCAGCCTTTTATCCAGCGATCTTCATCTCCATTCTTAGCTGCGACCGCAAACATCAAATCCCGAATTCAAATTCAAAAATTGCACCCTCAAAAAGCGTTACGACATGTTTTAGGCAGTACTATCGCACGACCAATTCGAAACGTATTTGTACGAGGTGGCTAATTCATACGAATTCGTATGACCTCACTTTTGTCTAAACTGCAGTGATGGGTAGGTTTAGGGGCGGGGTTAGGGGTAGGTCATTTATACGAAATCATACGAATTGGCCAACTCGTCAAATGCGTACGATTTAGCAAAAAACTTACAAATTCGTACGAGTGAGGTCGTACAAATTCTTACGAATTAGCCACCTCGTAAAATACGTACGAATTGCTTTGAGTTTGGGTTGGTTTTACGGCAGTGATATCAAACGCTCATTGGCTCTTGCCTGATTCTTCACAGATTGTGACATGCCGTGTTTCAGTCGATGTACATTTGAAGGCATGTGTGCCTTCACAGAGTGAAGCTAGATTAAGATTTTTATGGATTAATAACTTAAATTCTGCTCTGTACCTCATACAGAACTATTATATACCACCAGAGAGGACTGCGACGGCAACACATCATCATTTGAACGACTTTTGGTATGGCTTTTGACATTTTCGCAATAAATAAATTATTGTGATTACACTTGTCTGTCTGTTATGTTTTTCTTCATAACTGTACATAGTTTTAAGAAATGGTTATGAGTAGGTTTAGGGGTAGGGGTAGGAGGGAGGGGTAGGTGGCTCAAAATATCTTTTTAATGCTATATTGTTACTAAAATGGTCATTTTCCTAGACATCTCTGTCCATTTACGTTTTATTATTTATATATACTGTATAAAAATGGGTATGTTTAGGTTTGGGGGTATAGGGTTAAGGGATCTTACATTTATCTATAAAATGGTAAAAGGGAAAATATACAGATTCTTTATGATATAAAAGATTCACAAATATTTAACGTTTTGTAGCTGAAAAAAAATGTAACAATGCTACGTTTAAATGTTGCAGATACGTCCATATTATACGTTTCAGCATCTATCCAAACGTATAACAAGTATGTTTTGTGTCTTTGAAAGTTATGTATTAATACTTACGTATTAACAATGAGACCAGGCTGTTCAGCTTTGCACTTGCGATGTGGAGTAGGTACGGGTACCATGAAACACAAATCACAATAAAAGAGTTAGAGCTAACAAGACAAAATAGCATGTTTTTATTTATTTGTTAACACTCGTTAGGTTTAGGGTATAGGGTTTAGTGTAGGTGGTACATTATTTCCGAATGCGATAGATAGAGTATTAACCTTTTATCAAACATGATCCCTGGAGAGCGATTTCGGTCTCTGCACCGGGGGTCAACATGTCTGTCTCATATTATCTGTACCATGGAGGCCTACCCATCTTCTGCTTGTTCGAAGGACCTTTTTGTTTAGGATGGTGTGGCTGGAAATTACTTCTGTCAGGACAGATAAGCAGCCCTGTGGTCTCCGTGGGTCTCAAGCCATTAAGAGTCTTTTTTGCCTGTTCTCAACCTCTCTTCTTTATTTATTTTATGTTCAAGGGTTTAAATTTCATAAAGTTAATTTATTAGATGAGGATGTTTGTTTGATGTCCCGCCTGTAGCCAGGAACCCTTCACTTTAAGAGGAAAGATGAATCGGTGTATCAGTCATGTTAAAAGCGCTACCAAGCTCTGAACTTTTAATGACTTTTAGATGTAAAATACTAGTAAGAGTCATTCAATTTGAAAAGTGTTTGAACCTTTGCCTTAAATTAGTTGAGTATTGAAAGCCATCCCCCTGCGCAAGCTCGACATAACATGGCTCGAAGCTGGCAGCTATCAGGTCTCATTCGTTAAAAACCAAAGACAGGTCCATCAGCGGAAAAGCGGCCTTAATTGAATTTGTTAGAGAAAATTAATGACAAATGTAAAATTAATCCTGTCGTTCCAAGTCCTCATTTCATTTTTGTAGGTTGCCCTGACAGGCGATAAGGGCTGTAGTTATGAACTACTGTGTTTGACAACTTATCCACCAAATGCACATGCTTATTCTTCCTCAGCCACCAAAGCACCATCAGAAAGGACTTCCTGGCAGTGGTACAATACAAGCCAATTGCAAATGACAGACCATGAAGCAAATGAGCTCTTTGGTTTGTTGTGTCTGATATTTGTTTTGCAGCCTCTAGTCTGTGTACACGGGAGATCAGATATGGTTAGACATGGCCATGCACAGCTGATATAATGAGATCAGGCAGTACTCCTTCTGTCTCTATAGAGATTATTCATGGACTGTAGTTTCAAAAGAGATTCAGCTCAATCCGTTGATTTTCATTAGATCTTAAAGAGATCACACGTAACAGATAGTTAAAGCTGATAAAGATGAAATATAGGTGATTAAATAAACCGTAATTATGTTTAATTACTCATAATTTTTTGTTCTAGAAACTGATGACATCGTGCAAGATGTATCTTTTCTCATCAGGCATGACAGCAAACATGTATTTATCACACGTAATGAAAAGCAGTCTGTGTTTATGTCAGTGAGATTTGCAGAGGTGATATTGAGGGATGATTATTGTCTGTCAGCAGGATGATTGCACAACATTGATGTGTTTTGAAACAATTTCACATCCAAATCATGAGGTAAAGCTGAGTTACATCTTTTTATGAAATAAACAGAAAAGCATGATTTACTAACTTATCTGAGCAGGATATATGATCCTCTAATTAGAAATGGCCAAATTCCAGCCTAGTTCTAGGGGGGAAAGAACACCAGCAGAGACGACAGAGCGGGCTCTAACGAGGGAAAGACACAGGCTAGCCGAGCAGGGTAGCCGTACCGTGGAAGAATACACATATGGGATAGCCGCAGGGATTACTACATATGGACACCCAGCCTAACACAGGTTCCACCATGCATACTAGTGTAGGCCTGGTGTCAGACGCTCCGCCACGTCTGATTGCCGGGGGTGACAGAGGAACTCAACAGGGTTAGCCATTTCTGGGGAACTTTACTGGAGTAAAAAGACGCACGCATCCAGCCCAGTGGGCGGGAGTGGTGTTGCAAGCCGACACTTAGAATGGGTCCCTCATGCTACTGGCCACTGGGTGCAAGTAAATGGGAAGATACCAGTTCTACACAAAGGCTATAGAATCTAGCGAACGTGTTGGGTGGCGCCCAGCCCGCAACTCTGCGGATATATCTGTTAGCGAGGCACCTTGAGCCAGCGCCCAGGAGGAAGCAACACTTCTAGCTGAGTGTGCTCGTAGCCTGAACGGGCAAGGCACGTCTTGGGACTGGTACGCCAAGGCAATAGCATCCACTATGGGCTAACCTCTGCTTGGAGACAGCCATATCAGACGAAGAGCTGGTCTAAAGTCCTAAAGCTTTGAGTTCTGTCCACATATAACCTCAGAGAACGGACGGGACAGAGAAAAGCCAGGGCTGGGTCTGCCTCCTCCGAGGGCAGCGCTTGCAGGTTCACTACCTGGTCCTGGAAGGGAGTGGTAGGAACCTTGGGCACATATCCAGGCTGGGATCTCAGGACAATGTGAGAGTTGGCCGGCCTGAATTCTAGGCATGATTCATCGACCGAAAATGCTTGCAGGTCCCCTACTTTTTTGACGGAAGCCAATGACAGAATCTTCAACTCAGCTGACTGCAAAGGCTCAAAGGGAGGTCTCTGAAGTGCTGTGAGCACCAGAGACATGTCCCAAGAGGGTATCGAGGTAGGATGTGGAGGATTCAACCTTCTCGCACCTCTGAGGAACCTGACGATCAGGTCATGCTTTCCTGTGGACTCCCCTTCGACTGCATCGTGATGTGCGCCGATTGCGGCAACATACACTTTGAGGGTGGAGGGAGACAGCCTTCTCTCCAACCCATCTTGCAAGAAAGAAAGCACGACTCCGACTGGACATCTTCGGGGGTTTTACCGGCGGGAAGAACACCACTCAACGGACAGGTTCCACTTCAATGCATAGAGGTGCCTCATAGAGGGAGCTCTAGCGGAAGTGATGATGTCTACCACCGCTTGGGGTAGGCCACCTAGAACCTCTGCGTCCCGTCCAGGGACCAGACATGAAGATTCCAGAGGTCTGGACACAGGTCCCATATGGTTCCCCATCTCTGAGAAAGCAGATCATTCCTCAGAGGAATGGGCCAGGGAGGGGCTGTCGTGAGGAGCATGAGCTGAAATTTTAATGTCCCCACAAAGCAAGCCAAAGACAACAGTGGCAAGCAACAAAAACTCCATTGGAGAAAAAAACCTTGGGAGAACCCAAGCTCAGTCGGGAGCTCTGGCAAATGAACGAACACAGTTCATTAAGCAACTAGCAAGACCTGCTCTTTGTCCTACCTGACTTTGCACAGTGTCTTTGCGAGAAGGCTCACTGGGGACCCCGGGGGACAGCGGTGTGCCAGTGCGTCCGTGTCGAGGGTCCCCTTGGTCAGGGAGTAAAATGTGACGTGTCCGGAGAGGCAAACAGGTCTACCTGTGCGTCTCTGAAGCGTCTCCATATCAGCTGGACTGCCTGAGGATGGAGTCGCTACTCTACCGGAAGCGCAGGCTGTCATGAGAGCTCATCGGCTGCACGATTGGGCATGTCTGGGATGTGAATGGCACGAAGCGACCTCAGATACTTCTGACTCCATAGGAGATGGTGGGCAAATTGCATCATGTGGCAGGAGCATAGATCACCTTGTTGGTTGATTTATGCAACGGTTGCAGTGTTGTCCGTACGGACCAGTTCGTGCTTGCCATGTAGCGGCATTTTGAAGCAGCCCAGCGCAAGACGAACTGCTAGCAACTCGAGGCAGTTGATGTGCCAATGCAGTTGAGGTCCTGTCCACAGACCCGAGACTGCATGCCCGTTGTACGTGGCACCCCAGCCGGTGGCAGAGGCATCCATGAAAACCACAGCATGCCTGGACACTTGTTCTAGGGGAACTCCTGCCCGTAGAAACAAAGGGTCCGACCACAGGCTCAAGGTTTGGCGGCAGTACGGGGTGATGGACACCTGGTGCGTGCCGCTCTGCCACGCCCATCTCTGGACTCGGCCGTGAAGCCAGCTGAAGCAGCCTCATATGAAGCAATCTGAACGGCGTTATTGCAGCTGAACGAATCCGAGCAGTTCAACACGCGCTGTCTGGATGGCCAAGTCCAACACCATACCGAGAAAAGAGATCCTCTGCACGGAGGAGAGTTTGCTCTTTTCCCAGTTGACCCAAAGTCCCAACTGGCAACCCACATGGTCAGCCGGCAGATCGGCAGCACACGGCACGCTGAGCACTCAACCCCTTACGAGAAAGGCAAGACAAACAACATGCTGACGTGGTCATGTTCTCCTGAGAGAACATGAACCACTCACAAACACAGTCTCAGCATGCTTACGCCCAGGCATGTGAGACAGTGATCGTGGCCATCAAAGGAGGATAGGAAACGACCGCATCCAGAAACACACGGTTTGAATGACATCTTCAAAAAGACGCAGGATAAAACCATGTAAGCTCTTTCAGTAAAACTGCTCTCCCTGGTGCTGAAGCGCACAGGGAAATGGCCACGGCTCACAAACAGGACGATAGTGCAAGCCTGTTGTGAGCATTCACACTCTCATTGAAGGCGCAACCTCCAGTCAGCTGACCTAACAGCACTCGTGCTGCAGGCGCACACTCTGCGAGAGCTGTGTAAACAGCTGTTTTTGTCAGCTCTGTGAGAGCGTGACCACCGCTGCTTGCGCTGTAACACCCACACCAGTTGAAGAGACAGGCTCATAGCACACACTTTCAGTAAAACAGAGCAGGAACAATCCAACCATTCGACTCAGAAGCGAAAGACAAAGATGCGGTGCATCCACTTCCTTATTTATACCCGCACGGCGGGGCAGAATGTGGGATGCGTGAACCTCATGCCAATGTCCATTGGCTCGTTTAGTTTACACTCGAAGTAGATTGGTCTCTCAAAGCAATCCCCAATTCGTCAGTCAGTTCCGACGTACATCGGACGTGACCGACTGAAAGGTAACAAGTAAGCCAAAATGCCATGTCAAGATTTAGGGTCAGGTTGAAAGAGGTACATTATTTTGAAATGCAGTACAGCACTCACCAGACATTTAATTTCCGAACTGCCGCAATATGTACAATATGTACAACAACCACCATAAATGTTACCAGATTCACGTTCAACTTTTTCAAATTTCACTTTAAAAGCAAGAAGCAACATTACATAATTTTACAGATATATCACCACAGGCACATTTTTCCAGTGAACCTGGGTTGCAAATAACTGTGTTGTTACATAGATTGTTACTGTGATATAAAATTACCAGGGCTGTCAAAATTAATGTTATCATTCACTTTTAAATAAAATTAAATAAAAACTACATTATTCATACAGTGATAACATTTTTTATACCTACACCTTATACCTGTACCGTATATACACTCTTTATATTTTATTATTCTTTTACTATCAAAATATCATTGAGCTGCTTTGACCTGGGTTTGAAGGATTCCATTAATATTTGATAACCTTATTTTGGTAGATTCTTAAAACAGGCAGTGTAAGCTTGATTTACAGACATTATTTGAACATTCTCGCACAGCTCGAAAATTGTGGCATAATTTACCTGTTTTTCACCTAAACCAGGGAATCTTGGACTTTGTTACATGGCAGACTGAAAAAAAAAACACACTGAAAGCCAGACAATAAGAATGGAGCTAGAAGTTTTGAGAAAACTTTTGTGTGCAATATGCGTCACACGGTTCGTGAATGTCGATGGATGGTCTGAAAGTGCAGCACACAAACACATGCATGTGCTTCACTTGTCTGATAAATTGTCTGTATATGTGACACGCTCACTGACACAAACTTTATTGCTCTTTCTCTCACTAGGCTCAGGTGAGAACATCACCTTAAGTGAAACGTTCATCCTTCTGATGGGCCATGAGCACAGCAATGCGGAGGTGTCTGTTATTCCAATCACACTGATGGGTACCAGCAAAGGTTGTTTCCAAATCATCTCTTCCAAGCTGCAGCCTGTCAGCATCACCAGAGTTCTCGTTAGCTGAGGCTCATCGCAGCTCTCCGGTCTGAGATTTTTGTGACTCAGAGGAACAGACCTGCATTACCTCTCGGTTCAGCTTCATTCCTTTTACCCTGGGAATCTGATGGAGCACAGCAAATTTAGACGGCTTTTAAGGTTTTTAAGATTTCACCTCAACATTCACAGTTCCTTGTTTTATTCTACCTGTAAAAAGGGAAAATGTGCAGTTATTACCATAAGGGCCTGTTTCTCCCTGATCCAACCCTTAAATTGGCATTGGTGTAACCTAAAGTAGACAAGTTGATTCGGTCATATTAAATAATATTTCAGATATGAATTAAAGTTGATTTAGATATTACCATTTTTACAGTATGCTTCCTGACAAAATATTTTTTATAGGTTTGCAATATTGTGAGACATAATGAATAAAGTGCCACACTGTATATTATACAAGTATGAACAAGTATTTACAAAATAGTTCATTTGTGGAGTTGCTTAAAATCTCTTTGTTATAGTAAGTAACACTGTAAATCAAAGTGTTAATGAAATAAAGCTTAAAAAAAATTGTCACCCAAGAATTTATAAAAACGTCCAAAAACTCTTGTCTTTAACCATCAAGTAAAACATAATAACATATTTCTTTACATTATTATTAATTATAATAAATAAGAGGTTTTTAAATAAATGTTTACAGGTTAAAAGTACTTTTGTACAAATCATGAATTATTAATTCATACCCCATAACATTTTACAACTTGAACTAACTGCTGTGTCATAAAAAGGTCAAATTATCTGATAATTAAAAAGACTTTTTGAAATTAAGAAACAGTCATGAGAGTCAGCAAGCCTCAAGAATCGTTTCCTGTTTCATGTTTTTTCTGCATGTTTGCTTATTTTATTTTATTTCGTTTTATATTTTATTTCAATGTGCCGTAATTACATGTTACATGTATTTACTTTAGTAAAAATTAAATAGTGCACAATTACATGCAATTTACTCTAAACCTAAAAGTAGCAGATGTATAGATGAAGTTATAAAATTAGGTCTCTGTGATTCTGCCAAGTAAGACATGTTCCATGTTTTGTTAATCCTGGAATAACATTCCTGTCCGAAAATTTTGTCCTAACCCTAGCCCTACCCCTAAACCTAACCGTACCCATAACTTAATCCTAAAATCAGAGGGAAATGATAGGTGAATAAGGCCCTGTCCACACGAACACAGGTATTTTCAAAACTGCAGCTTTTTCTTTGCGGTTTGGCCGTTCGTCCACACGCAAACGCAGTATCCGGTCACTGAAACCGAACTTTTCTGAAAACTCCTGCCAGGGTGAAGATTTTTAGAAACTCCGGTTGCAGTGTTGTCGTGTGGACAGTAAAACCGGAGATTTTGGCTTGTTACGTCAGAATCGGAACCGGCAATAGAGGGTATATATTGATGTCAATTTCCCGCTGGAACACGCCCCCTCAGCCGGGACTGAGTGGCAGAAGAGCTGCTGCATGACTGGATTTAATAGGGGAAAACGCGAGTAAAACAAACAGTTATCAGTTTAAACTAAAGGTTGGACTCGATATAGTGTTCCTTACAACTTACCAAAGATTCAGTGATCCATGGATATTGACATGCAGCCAGGAATCGTGTTTTCCTGACATTTATATGAGCCTGATTTCGATACATAAATATTTATCACTGTAAGTCATCACAATTTCGAGTGAATCCCGCATTTATATGTATTGAATCGTGTATGTGGCCGCTTGTCAAGAATGGAAAACAAAAGTTTTATTCAAATTCTGAATATATTATAGACCTATTAATTATTTTTTATATCGCCTAGACAGCGCACAAAGAGCGCTCCCTTTATAATCACTAAAAGCTGCGATCTTACAAAGTTCCATTATATTAATCAGTGAAGCTGACCAGTGCACAATGAATCTCTTATTTACATAATGTCTTCACTTAGAGAGGATTAGCACACGTGCAGAACTCAGCACTGGACAAAAACTCGAGCGGTGAGTGGATTTTAACTTCAACACCTGTGATTGGCCATTGCGTTCTAGAAATCAACAAACATGTCTGTGATTGGCTACATTACTCACCGAAGAGAAAACACGTTGGAAAGGGAATCATTTGACGAGCGCAAGCACAGATACGCACTGGATCTTTTGCCAACTCTTTTTCGCTAATAGCATGCTATTATTAGGAAGAAAACAGATCCTAGACCAGCAGTTATGGGCAGCTTTTCCCTCTAAAAGCAATCAGTAGCTGAAGCAGCAGGCAGCAGTGGTTTGAGTCAGAAAATTACACGCTATTATCAAGTCCGTCTCCCTTGGTCTGAAGGGGGGCACAGGGATGTCCAAGGGGTCTGTGACCAAGCCTCCCCCCTCTGGCGCCGGGCCTGGTTTTGTGTGTTTTTCGCGGCATTCACGCTGTAAACCAATGCTGCCTCTCAGTCTTTTTCACGTTCACCACTGCTTGAAACAATTAAAAGTTCACACATTTTCAAACACTACATCAGTCTCAGTATGTATGCGGATAATCAGTCTCTCTCACACAGACACAAAGAACACTTAGGATACACTTTCAAAGTTTACAAACAGTTGCGGTCTCACACGCTTACATCTTCAGGTCTTATCGGTTCCTGTGATAACAAGCTAAACTGATGCTCATTTAACAGCCTTTGAGATGCCTGTCATGTGTGTATGATGTTGAGGTATACTGAATTGTATAATTAGCATGCCTCTCTCCCATGTCTGAACCTGCTAATCTATTACCTGCTAATGGTAATAAAAGCAGTGTCATTCACACAGCGTGTTTGTATAGAAGACTCTAACACATCACAATGAGTTTCAACACTACTTTGAATAGGTTACTAATTAATTACAACATACGAGTTGCATTGCATGTTTAATTTAATTTACTCCATGGATGTCTGGCCTTCTGACCTAAAAAAGCTGCTTTTTTTCATTATTAAAAGATTAGTTTACCCAAAAATTAAAATGTGCTGTTAATTTACTCACCCTCAGGCCATCCAAGATGTAGGGTTTTTTTTCAGTAGAACAGTAAAGAAGTTTTTAGCTGAAACCGTTTAGCTGAAAGTCAATGGCTACCATCACTTTAAAAGTAAAAAAAGCAGATGGGAGTTTTACTTACTCAAAAATGTTCTAAAGGCAGAAAGGAAAATGATTGGTTTACAGATTCAACCAATGAAATTGAAGCAGAGGAAGAGGTTTGTAAGCGTGGAGGGAATCCCCCAGACTGAGCCATTATCACGTTCTTGAGAAAATGTTCTTATTCTTATTGCAAGGTAAGTGTATTTACTTTATATTTTGTTAAAATTCAACATCCTCCAACGTTTACTAAGATAATTAGCGAACATTAGAAATGCACAGAACTAATAATCATTGTCTAAATGTCCTATCACATGTATTTTAATTCGACTGCTTCATCGCTCGACCACATCAAAGCTGCTTATGGTGTCAGTGCGGTAAAACATGCTTTTCCAAAACTGCCTGCTGTCTGTGGAGCTGATATATGTGAGAATTCAGGTGATATCATATGTCTTCACGACATTTCATCCTTCAAAATAATAAATCTCCCGCCCTAGTGCTGCCTTCAGAGCAGAAGTACTACTCAATAGGTTCGTATCGCTGTGTTATTTTTAGTGTTTAACGTGCTGCCCTCAAGGCAGGAGTACTCAATAGGTTTGTATCGCTGTGTTATTTTTAGTGTTTAACGTGTTGCCCTCAAGCCAGGAGTACTCAATAGGTTCGTATCGCTGTGTTATTTTTAGTGTTTAACGTGCTGCCCCCAGAGCAGAAGTACTCAATAGGTTTGTATAGCTGTGTTATTTTTAGTGTTTAACACGCTGCCCTCAAGGCAGGAGTACTCAATAGGTTTGTATCGCTGTGTTATTTTTAGTGTTTAACGTGTTGCCCTCAAGCCAGGAGTACTCAATAGGTTTGTATTGCTGTGTTATTTTTAGTATTTAACATGCTGCCCCCAGAGCAGAAGTACTCAATAAGTTTGTATCGCTGTGTTATTTTTAGTGTTTAACGTGTTGCCCTCAAGCCAGGAGTACTCAATAGGTTTGTATCGCTGTGTTATTTTTAGTATTTAACATGCTGCCCCCAGAGCAGAAGTACTCAATAAGTTTGTATAGCTGTGTTATTTTTAGTGTTTAACGTGTTGCTCTCAAGCCAGGAGTACTCAATAGGTTCATATCGCTGTGTTATTTTTAGTGTTTAACGTGTTGCCCTCAAGCCAGGAGTACTCAATAGGTTTGTATCGCTGTGTTATTTTTAGTGTTTAACGTGTTGCCCTCAAGCCAGGAGTACTCAATAGGTTTGTATCGCTGTGTTATTTTTAGTGTTTAACGTGTTGCCCTCAAGCCAGGAGTACTCAATAGGTTTGTATCGCTGTGTTATTTTTAGTGTTTAACGTGTTGCCCTCAAGCCAGGAGTACTCAATAGGTTCGTATCGCTGTGTTATTTTTAGTGTTTAACGTGTTGCCCTCAAGGCAGGAGTACTCAATAGGTTCGTATCGCTGTGTTATTTTTAGTGTTTAACGTGTTGCCTAACTAAAAATAACACAGCTATATGAACCTATTGAGTACTCCTGCTCTGAGGGCAGCACGTTAAACACTAAAAATAACACAGCTATATGAAACTATTGAGTACTCCTGCTCTGAGGGCAGCACATTAAACACTAAAAATAACACAGCTATATGAACCTGTTGAATACTTCTGCCTTGAGGGCAGCATGTTAAACACTAAAAATAACACAGCTATATGAACCTATTGAGTACTCCTGCTCTGAGGGCAGCATGATAAACACTAAAAATAACAGCTATACGAACCTATTGAGTACTTCTGCTTTGAGGGCAGCACGTTAAACACTAAAAATAACACAGCGATAGGAGCCTATTGAGTACTCCTGCCTTGAGGGCAGCACGTTAAACACTAAAAATAACACAGCGATACGAACCTATTGAGTACTTCTGCTCTGAAGGCAGCACTAGGGCGGGAGATTTATTATTTTGAAGGATGAAATGTCGTGAAGACATATGATATCACCTGAATTCTCACATATATCAGCTCCACAGACAGCAGGCAGTTTTGGAAAAGCATGTTTTACCGCACTGACACCATAAGCAGCTTTGATGTGGTCGAGCGATGAAGCAGTCGAATTAAAATACATGTGATAGGACATATAGACAATGATTATTAGTCCTGTGCATTTCTAATGTTTGCTAATTATCTTAGTAGACGTTGAAGGATGTTGAATTTTAACAAAATATAAAGTAAATACACTTACCTTGCAAAAAATGCATTCTCTCAAGAACGGTGATAACAGCTCAGTCTGGGGAATTCATTTATTTTCAGGCGCTGCGTAATATCATTGTGCCTGCTGTACCCATGGTGCGGCAGCAAAGTTCCTTGATTATTACGCAGGAATGAGAGTATAGTTCCTAGCCATATCGGTCTAGAAAATCACAACTTTTAATTTTCCGTCGGTCTTAGTACACGATGTAATTACAGAAGAGTCAAGTTTTAAATAGGAAAAATATTGGAAGTCTTTGGTCATTTTTGAGCGAGATGCTTACGGTCTAATCAGATTCAATGATCTATGCTAAGCTTTGCTAAAAGTTCTACCACCAGATCCAGAGATCGGCTGAATGGATTCGAAAACGGTAAAACACAACTGTTTAACTCTAGGGGAGTTGGAAAATTAGCCTATTTTCAAAAAAAGTGGAGTGTTCCTTTAAAGTGCCGTGCTTATCAGAGACACGGAGGCTACTACTGTACACATTGGATTAACTGTGGCAGTGGTCCCAAACAGCGACGTTCTGTTTCCAACAAAGAAACGCCTGAAGTCGGCAGTCTATATCTAAGGCCCCAGCGTGAGTTCTTTTTAAAGCGACCGTTATTTTAGAACGTATATGCCGACGCGTCATGCAGTCACAATACAGATAAGTATCGCGCTTATTTCGTTTTTCCTTTTTTATTCAAAATATTTACAAACCGATTGTCAAATATGTAGAAGTGAATGTGTTTTGTCATTTTAACACCTTTATAATGATCATGTTAGTTGATATAACGCGAGATGAGTTTGCAATTCAGAGGATCTGTTTTCATCACGTAAATTCATCAGTTTTCCCCGAAATACAGTGGGGAGAACAAGTATTTGATACGCTGCCGATTTTGCAGGTTTGCCCACTTACAAAGCATGTAGAAGTCTGTAATTTTTATCATAGGTACTCTTCAACTGTGAGTGACGGAATCTAAAACAAAAATCCAGAAAATCACATTGTATGATTTTTAAGTAATTAATTTGCATTTTATTGCATGACATAAGTATTTGATACATCAGAAAAGCAGACCTTAATATTTGGTACAGAAACCTTTGTTTGCAATTACAGAGATCATATGTTTCCTGTAGTTCTTGACCAGGTTTGCACACACTGCAGGAGGGATTTTGGCCCACTCCTCCATACAAACCTTCTCCAGATCCTTCAGGTTTCGGGGCTGTCGCTGGGCAATACAGACTTTCAGCTCCCTCCAAAGATTTTCTATTGGGTTCAGGTCTGGAGACTGGCTAGCCCACTCCAGGACCTTGAGATGCTTCTTACGGAGCCACTCCTTAGTTGCCCTGGCTGTGTGTTTCGGGTCGTTGTCATGCTGGAAGACCCAGCCACGACCCATCTTCAATGCTCTTACTGAGGGAAGGAGGTTGTTGGCCAAGATCTCGCGATACATGGCCCCATCCATCCTCCCCTCAATACGGTGCAGTCGTCCTGTCCCCTTTGCAGAAAAGCATCCCCAAAGAATGATGTTTCCACCTCCATGCTTCACGGTTGGGATGGTGTTCTTGGAGTTGTACTCATCCTTCTTCTTCCTCCAAACACGGCGAGTGGAGTTTAGACCAAAAAGCTCTATTTTTGTCTCATCAGACCACATGACCTTCTCCCATTCCTCCTCTGGATCATCCAGATGGTCATTGGCAAACTTCAGACGGGCCTGGACATGCGCTGGCTTGAGCAGGGGGACCTTGCGTGCTCTGCAAGATTTTAATCCATGACGGCGTAGTGTGTTACTAATGGTTTTCTTTGAGACTGTGGTCCCAGCTCTCTTCAGGTCATTGACCAGGTCATGCCGTGTAGTTCTGGACTGATCCCTCACCTTCCTCATGATCACTGATGCCCCACGAGGTGAGATCTTGCATGGTGCCCCAGACCGAGGGAGATTGACCGCCATCTTGAACTTCTTCCATTTTCTAATAATTGCGCCAACAGTTGTTGCCTTCTCACTAAGCTGCTTGCCTATTGTCCTGTAGCCCATCCCAGCCTTGTGCAGGTCTACAATTTTATCCCTGATGTCCTTACACAGCTCTCTGGTCTTGGCCATTGTGGATAGGTTGGAGTCTGTTTGATTGAGTGTGTGGACAGGTGTCTTTTATACAGGTAACGAGTTCAAACAGGTGCAGTTAATACAGATAATGAGTGGAGAACAGGAGGGCTTCTTAAAGAAAAACTAACAGGTCTGTGAGAGCCTGAATTCTTACTGGTTGGTAGGTGATCAAATACTTATGTCATGTAATAAAATGCAAATTAATTATTTAAAAATCATACAATGTGTTTTTCTGGATTTGTTTTAGGTTCCGTCACTCACAGTTGAAGTGTACCTATGATAAAAATTACAGACTTCTACATGCTTTGTAAGTGGGCAAACCTGCAAAATCGGCAGTGTATCAAATACTTGTTCTCCCCACTGTATATATAAGTGGCCAGTGAGGAGAACAAACTTTATTGTTTCATGCACAATGTGTATCTGATATGAATAAAACATTTATTTAAATTATAATTGAAAGCATTATTATTGCAGCTTCCATAGATATCAGTGTATGGAATTTAAATTTAACAAACTATACATGTCTTTTTTATATAGGCTAGTAATTCATTTAAATGTCTATTTAAATCTCTGAAATATGGGATGATTTTAGTCTCAAAATGATTAATAAATGCACGCACAATTATCTATGAACTTGATAAATGTTGCAGATATGTTTTATTATCCACAAACAAATGCCTTTCAACTTGTGAGTGCAAAATACAGAATTACATGAATGTGCAGCGATTTGTACAAATAGAGACATTTTTGTGAATACAAATGTTTTATTTTGCATTAGTGTATCATAATTTGCGCATGCAACAAAGAAGATGTGCGTTTGTGGATCATGTGGCACGCGTGCATTTATTGGCTTCTTTTCTGAGTCGATCTCATTTGATTCATTTGGATTTTGAGGCTTTCTTTTCGCGTTTTCAAGCATTTCACAACCCACACACAAACAACTACCAGTGAATAAGCCTGGTGCTAATTATTAATGTATGCACAAATACCAAATGTGCATTTCTACATTTAATCTAATACTTTACGACTTGTGTGTGCAAAATCCAGATTTACATGAATGTGCAGCATTTTGTACAAATAGAGACATAGTTGTGAATACAAAACTTCGATTTTGTATTAATGTTGGTCAGAATTTGTGCGTGCAATGAGTAAGATGTGCATTTGTGGATCCGGTGACGCACATGCATTCATTAACTCGTTTGTCGATCCTATTTGATTCATTTGGATTGTGAGACTTTCATTTCGCCAGTTTAGCCTTGCACGATCCACACACACAGCTGTCTAAGAAAACCTGCTACCACTAGATGGCAGTATCCTGCCAAAACAGACAACGGCACCGTAAGCGTTCTTCTGCCTATAAGACGCTTATAAAGACGAGGAAAACGCTTAACAGTAGGCTAACATTAAAAAGGTATTAATAACGCATACTTTGTATAGGCAAGCAGATTAAACAACATTGTTCATCACAACATTTTTCTCCCATAGAAAACCATTTTAAAATGCTTAATATGCAATATAGCGCATGTTCAATAAAGTGTATAGCTTACTCAGATTTAATATCACCGTCTTACTGCATTAAGCCACATAAGGGTTTTCTTTTATAATAGGCTCTATAAGAGAAAACGCTTAGCCTACTATGTACAGATAAGAATCTAGAATATGAACGAAATACAGATTTGTACAAATCGCTGCACATTCATGTAATTCTGTATTTTGCACAAACAAGTTGAAAGGCATTTGTTTGTGGATAATAAAACATATCTGCAACATTTATCAAGTTCATAGATAATTGTGCGTGCATTTATTAATCATTTTGAGACTAAAATCATCCCATACTGAAACCTCAAATAAACATTATGTGGTTGAATAGTGATATATGAATGGTGATAAATGAAAAGCACTGAGCGCATGGTCTCTGGCACAGCGCCAGCCAAAGAATTTATCAGTGATGCAAACAAACAAACCAAAATAATAGACATGACTTTCTCAGGCCACATGTAAAATTTGATTCATTATTAAAAAGATTATTAAAATGAATACGTATGGATGACAGTTGGTGACAGTAACAGTAACCACTGACATGGATGTTTACAGAGCAGAAGTCACCTTTCTTTAATTCCAAAGGGAGAGATGGACTTTTGTCTTTATTATTATTATTTTGTGCTGTATTATTTGGTTACTGTGTTATCTCTGGTTCAAAAGGAAGCAAAAAATAACACTTTAAAATCTAAAGAGTGTTCATGTGATTTTATACATTGTTGTGAAATTAATGAATGCATAATAACCATGATAATCGTGAAACCGTGATTATTTCTCAGACTATAATCGTACCAACAAAATCTATAATCGTTGCCTCCCTATTCTGGAGTGTGAGCTTCATGATGCGTAAACTAAATTTTTTATATAGGTTGCAGCATCCAGTATAAGCACAACTAAGTACCATTTTGATGAACAATACAACACGCACGTCTTCCCTCTATGGAAGCTTGTTTCCGCCACAGAATAAAACATTTTAAAAGACTTTATAACTCGATTTTGTTATAATGTCAGAATTGCGTGATATAAAGTCAGAATTGCGAGATATAAACTTGCAATTTTGACTTTTTCTCGTAATTCTGACTTTGTAACACGCAATTGTGACTTTGTATCACGCAATTGCACAAAAAAAAGTCAGAATTGTACGAGAAAAAGTATTTTTTTATTCTTTATTCTGTGGTGAAAACAAGCTTCCATATCCCTCTCTGTTGTAAACAAACACAGCGTTAGCTCACATGTGAGTTTGCCCCCGCACATACGTCATTATGCGACAGGAAGCTCGTGCTTCAGACTGCCGTGAACGCGATCGTTTTGCTTTATAAGAACTCTATGTACAGTGGGGAGAACAAGTATTTGATACACTGCCGATTTTGCAGGTTTGCCCACTTACAAAGCATGTAGAAGTCTGTAATTTTTATCATAGGTACTCTTCAACTGTGAGAGACGGAATCTAAAACAAAAATCCAGAAAATCACAATGTATGATTTTTAAATAATTAATTTATTGCATGACATAAGTATTTGATCACCTACCAACCAGTAAGAATTCAGGCTCTCACAGACCTGTTAGTTTTTCTTTAAGAAGCCCTCCTGTTCTCCACTCATTACCTGTATTAACTGCACCTGTTTGAACTCGTTACCTGTATAAAAGACACCTGTCCACACACTCAAACAAACAGACTCCAACCTCTCCACAATGGCCAAGACCAGAGAGCTGTGTAAGGACATCAGGGATAAAATTGTAGACCTGCACAAGGCTGGGATGGGCTACAGGACAATAGGCAAGCAGCTTGGTGAGAAGGCAACAACTGTTGGCGCAATTATTAGAAAATGGAAGAAGTTCAAGATGATGGTCAATCTCCCTCGGTCTGGGGCACCATGCAAGATCTCACCTCGTGGGGCATCAATGATCATGAGGAAGGTGAGAGATCCGCCCAGAACTACACGGCAGGACCTGGTCAATGACCTGAAGAGAGCTGAGACCACAGTCTCAAAGAAAACCATTAGTAACACACTACGGCGCCATGGATTAAAATCCTGCAGCGCACGCAAGGTCCCCCTGCTCAAGTCAGCGCATGTCCAGGCCTGTCTGAAGTTTGCCAATGACCATCTGGATGATCCAGAGGAGGAATGGGAGAAGGTCATATGGTCTGATGAGACAAAAATAGAGCTTTTTGGTCTAAACTCCACTCGCCGTGTTTGGAGGAAGAAGAAGGATGAGTACAACCCCAAGAACACCATCCCAACCGTAAAGCATGGAGGTGGAAACATCATTCTTTGGGGATGCTTTTCTGCAAAGGGGACAGGACGACTGCTCCGTATTGAGGGGAGGATGGATGGGGCCATGTATCGCGAGATCTTGGCCAACAACCTCTTCCCTCAGTAAGAGCTTTGAAGATGGGTCGTGGCTGGGTCTTCCAGCATGACAACGACCCGAAACACACAGCCAGGGCAACTAAGGAGTGGCTCCGTAAGAAGCATCTCAAGGTCCTGGAGTGGCCTAGCCAGTCTCCAGACCTGAACCCAATAGAAAATCTTTGGAGGGAGCTGAAAGTCCGTATTGCCCAGCGACAGCCCCGAAACCTGAAGGATCTGGAGAAGGTCTGTATGGAGGAGTGGGCCAAAATCCCTGCTGCAGTGTGTGCAAACCTGGTCAAGAACTACAGGAAACGTATGATCTCTGTAATTGCAAACAAAGGTTTCTGTACCAAATATTAAGTTCTGCTTTTCTGATGTATCAAATACTTATGTCATGCAATAAAATGCAAATGAATTACTTAAAAATCATACAATGTGATTTTCTGGATTTTTGAAGAGACAGTTGAAGAGTACCTATGATAAAAATTACAGACTTCTACATGCTTTGTAAGTGGGCAAACCTGCAAAATCGGCAGTGTATCAAATACTTGTTCTCCCCACTGTATAGTCAGGAGCCACGGGTATTAATTTTGTTTTGCCTGCATATGTTTTTTTGGCTCTCAAAGTGATGGTAGCCATTGTCTTGCATTATATGAATCACCAAGGACCACGGTTTCAGCTAAAAAATCTTCTTCACTGTTCTACTGAAGAAAAAAAGACACCTACTTCTTGGATGGCCTTAGGGTGAGTACATTAACAGAAAGTCTTCATTTTTGGGTGAACTATCTCTTTAAGAACATAATATGGCCAGGCCAGGAGACTAGCTGTGTGTCTATACAACTCTCAAGGAGGTCTACAATAACCTGGAGTAATTTATCCATTAATATTTTACCATTACTATTTGTCTTTAGGGGTAGATGAGTCTACTTTAATTTGTATGCATTTCTTGTTAGTCTTTCCAGTTAGATTGCACGTCACCTCAATCCACAATGTAATATGTATACATTACTAAAATTTTTAATGTAATTCATGTGATGGCGAAGCTGAATTTTCAGCAGAATTCTGAATGATTTCTGAAGAATTATGTCATGCGACACTGAAGACTGGAGTAACGGCTGCTGAAAATTGATGAAAAATAACATTTTAAAATATATACAAATATGAAACTACTTTTACATAGTAATTACTTTTTGCAATATTGCTGTTTTTAATGTATTTTTCATCAAATTTGAAACTTTTGACTGGTAGTGTAATTTTCAAGCCATTTCTTTCAATGTACAAGAACAGACTAAATCTAGAACTTAGGACCTTGTTGTTTTATGCTTGTTTAAGGTTCAATATTGTATTTTATATTTATATATTATATATCACTGTCGCTTTTAATTTGCATCAAATAGAGTAAATTTCCAGGCAACCTTTCAAAAGCAATTTGCTATAAAAGCCATTTGGGTGTGTAACATATTTTGACCTTGTTCTCTGTTCATTTATTCATGCAGCAGTGCAGTTTGTGGCTTTAGAGGGTGAATTTTAATTTGTTTATGGATCATTTTGTTGTTGATAATGTTCTGTGGCCCTTGTATTTGGCCCCTGCCTGACCTGGGACAAGTACTGCCTGATTATGGCATGAGATGGATTGGCTCCCCTCATGAATGTTAGCTCTTGTTGACCTGCCAGAAACAACCATAATTATCCACTGATGTGTGAGTGTGTGTATGCGGATGAGTGTTTAACTGCACGCTCATCTAGGTTTTAAGAATAAAGTACATTTTTTGTGAACTTTGTCAACATTTAGACACATTTACACATCAGTGAGGGCTATTTAGTGTTATTGGCCTATCTAGTCACAGTGAGGTAATACCATAGACAGTATATACAGTAGCAGAGACAGGCCACTTGTATTACAATGAACAAGTAAAATTGGAATGAACAATAGTGAATACAAACCTGGCTCTTGTACAGGAAGTCCCGCCTTCCGAATAGAAGAGCCTACCAGCAAAGTCAGCGTTTGACTTTTAGAAGCTCCATAAAAAAACAGTCATAAGTGTTTGTTGTTATGAAACTTATACTCTGTCTTTACTCAAACTGCACATGCACATTGACTAGACCAGCCTGAAATAAAAAGATGTATTTATTTATTACAGTTTAGCATTATTTGAAGGTAAGATAGGAGCTGTACTTAGAAAGGACAAGGGACTTTCTTAATGCATTGCATAAAAAAATGGGTAACACTTTAGATTAGGGAACACATATTCACTATTAACTGTGAATAGTTTTCCCTCAGTAAATTCCTAATTAGTGTTTATTGACAGTACGTAAGGTAGTTGTTGTAGTGGTTATGTTTAGGTATGGGGAATATGGTCATGCAGAATAAGGCATTAATATGTGCTTTATAAATACTAATAAACAGCCAATATGCTAGTAATATCCATGCTAATAAACAACTTGTTAATAGTGAATTTGTGTTCCCTAATCTAAAGTGTATTTTTGTTGGGATTTTCTGTTTGTTTCGTTGTTTTTTTTTTTTTTTTACAAATATACATATTTTCATATGAGTAAAGCAATACATTTACTCAAGCAGCAAATATGACACAAAATTCTGAAAAATGTATCTTGAATTAAGTTTATTTTTTTTAAACCACTGAAAATGATTTTTGTTTTGTTTTAATATAAGTATACCAGTGAAGTTTATGCTTGAAAAAAAAAAAAAATTATATATATATATATATGACTTTAAAAATGTTCAATACTGCACCCAGAGATCTCCTCTTTCAGAATATTCCTCCTCATTGCCAACTGTAAGGCTGTGCTCGGCATGGACATTCACAGTGAGCAACAAACGCGGCTGGACACGTCAGTCACATGGGCTGTTAAATAGACTCCCTCCTTGGAAGCTCTCGGTGAGGTGAAAGGTCAGTGAGACGTTTTTTCTGATGGAGATGTCTGATGTGGCCGCTTTTGTGTTGAAGCAGCACATCACACATACAGACATCTATTGATTTTGACCAGCTCTTGTTGCAATTTTTCCCAGAACAATCCCAGCATGTGCCACGGTAACACTCATGCGCCCAGCAGGAGAGCAGCGGCTTCCTCAGAAACGCCAAAACCGAGCCATTCGGATAATAAATGCCTTCGGAAACAAGCCCTTTGTTTGTTATTTCTGCCTGTGTCAGTCAGGTGAACCCCGCAAGGTTGCGGTCTTGTAATGAAGACATCAAAAAGGAAGCTAGTTACTCATCTGTAGTATCTAAGTGTGCTCTCTGCACATAAATAAATCAAGAGTGTGCCTCCCACCAACCCTGCTTTCCCAGAATGCAGCTTCCATGATTTTACAGTTACATGAGGGAGATATATTTTTCCATAATTAACCACTTTCTATTTTTGCCATTATTTCATGATGCTATGGAGCCCCTAAAGGGACATGGTGATGGTAAAAAAAATTAGATTGGATTATATATCAATGCTTTTGTGTTCTCTCTGAAAACTTTTGTGATAAAAAGAATATAAATTGAAGCACTACATTTCAGTGCTTTTGCGAGCAAATGCAATGTCTTGGGTAGAACACAAAAGCTTTGCGAGACAATGCTAATGTTTTGCTAGTGAACCCAAATTTCCTCGGGGGAACAGTATAGTTTCAAGAGAGAATGCAAATGTTTTGTGAGCAAACATTTCTCAAGGGAACGCATATATTTATCGAGAGAATACAAAACTTTTGCAAAAGAACACATTTTTCTGGGAATGCTTTGCGACAGAACGCAAATGTTTGGTGAGAAAATAAAAGTTTCTCGAGCGAACGCAAAAGCTTTGCAAGAGATCACAAATGTTTTGCAAGAGAATGCAGAGTTTCTCAGAGCAAGGCAATATTTTTGTGAGAAAACAGAAAAGTTTTGCGAGAGAACGCAAAGTTTCTTGGGGAACGCAGTACTTTTGCAAGAGAATGCAAATGTTTTGCAGATTTTCTTTGGAGAACGTTATAGTTTTGCGAGGAAACGCAAAGTGTCTCGGTGGAACCAAAAGCTTTGCATTTTTGCAAAAGAAGGTAAAAGACTTGTGAGAGAACTTAAAAGTCGTGCAAGAGAACGCAAAGTGTCTTAGGGAACGCAATAATTTTGTGAGAGAATGCAAATGTTTAGCAAGAGAATGCAAAGTTTCTGGGGGGAACGCTGTAGTTTTACAAGAGAACGCAAATGTTTTGTGAGCGAATGCAGAGTTTCTCAGAGGAACATAATATTTTTGTGAGAGAACAGAAATGTTTTATGAGATAACGCAAAGTTTCTTGGGGAACGCAGTACTTTTGCAAGAGAACACAAATGTTTTGCGAGTTTCTCAGGGGAAGGCAATACGTTTGTGAGACAATGCAAATGTTTTGCAAGAGAATGCAAAGTTTTGCGAGGAAACGCAAAGTGTCTTGGGGGAACCAAAAGCTTTGTGAGAGAATGCAACATTTTTGCAAAAGAAGGTAAAAGACTTGTAAGATAACTTAAAAGTTGTGCAAGAGAACGCAAATTTATATTGAAATATAATTTTTCCTCCCATCTCATATTTTTTTCTATCGCCATGTCCCCTTAGGGGCTTCATACTTGGACGCTGAAAAAAGAAATGCAAATGAAACATGGCAGCAGAAGAGAGGTGAGGAAATGCAATCGAAAGGAAGCGCATGGATGGCTTTTTGTAATTCTGGTTAAAGAGAAAAATAAAAATTCTGTCATCATTTACTTACCCTAATGTTGCTCCAAACCTGTATGACTTTCTTTCTTCTGCGAAACACAAAAGCTATTTTGAAGAACTATTTTTGTTCATTATGTAATTGCATGGGAATTACACAATGTGTTCTGCAGAAGACAGAAAGTCAACCAGGTTTAGAACGACATAAGGGTGATTAAAAGATGAACCATTTAACATCTAGCAAAGAAAGGCATGATTTGCTATGGAGTGACATGAATGGGACTTTGTTGTAATCCGCAATGACCTTCTATTATTACACACTGGCAAGGTCAAGGGGTCTAATGAGGAGGAGAATCCGTTAGGGCAATTAGACTGAGCTACCTTGTCATAGGAGATGGGTGAGGAGGAGAAGTCAGAGGAGACAGATGCTTTTTACCACCCACTCGCTCCCTCTCAGACTCTTTCTGTCCATCTTAAAGGAATGGAAAAGAATGTGTGACTATAACATTCTGCAAGAAAAAAAATTGCAATTTGGTATGTACAAAACACTACTTCCACAGATGAGAGCTGAGCAGAAGAATCTTTGCTGAAAGGGATCCACTACTGATGACAACTAAAGCAAATAGGCAGCAAAACAATCTTAAAGCTGAGCAGCAGATATTGCCATTTCAGATCACACTAATTCAATGACATTTCCACATAAATGATGCCTATATTCAAATATGTTTACCACAGCTGTGGTAACACCCCATGTAGGTTTATGTAAGGAATAACTGACGACGGGCCGTTTAATTATTAGGAAAATAATGCACACCCGAGGTGGTAATGCGGCCACGACGCGAAGCGGACCTCGAGTGTGCATTATTTTTCTAATAGTTCATAATTTCTAATAGTTTCTAATTGAAACATTGAAACGGCCAATTATTCCGCTTATACTACGGTTAGCGCACCTCAAAACATTGTTCAGATGATGTATTTCAAGGTGTTTGTCAGGTTTTTGTCCTTAAAACGTTCTTGTGTGTAGAACTAATTTCTTATGCATCTAAACCTAAGCCTCCGTTGCTAATTCCAAAATAAAGCAATAAGCCCCAAGACCAAGAAGCCGTGGTTTACAGTGAATTTCTAACAGCTAAGGGGCGTTGTTAGGCACGACGCGGAGCAGATAATATAAAAGTCTTCGCTATTGAGTGACTCACAGTCTTTGCCTCCATCTAATGGCGTAATAAACTTCTGTTGCTGTCACTGATCTATATAGAAAACATTTATATATAGATCAGTGGTTGCTATTCACGGTCAGGGACTATTTTTCCGGCGGAAGGAAGGCTTTTAGTGATTTTACTTCATGAAAGTTGCATTGATACGTATATCAGGGTATCATGGAACATATATCATGGAATTTTAAAATGTACATTTCCAGACCTGGAAAAGTTTTGGAAAATTAATAAACCCAGAAAGTTTTGGAAAAGTCATGGAAATTTGTTTTGCAAAATATCTGTGTACTTGAATATATGTTTAATTTATAATATTGGTTAAACAAATTGCAATACTTTTTACGTTCGGGCGATCAGTCACATCACGTGACGTTATGTTCTCTGCGTGGGGTTACGGTAACTCATTTGCAGCTGAGCAAAACTCGTGCAATGCCGGGAAAATGTCGATTTAATCATGTTTGGCTTCAATCTGAAAAGTATAATGCATGGCTTGAGAAAGACCAGGACCCGGGACGTGCAAAATGTAGACTTAGTCATAAAACATGGAAGCAGCAGCGCTATCTAGCCATGCTAAAGGTGCAAAGCACCAGTCTGCCGCTGCAGCTGCGCGCCAATCAGCTCCCAACCGATCGCTGGCTTTTTCACCCAGATGACTGACGTCAGACATGGATATAAATCCACCGGATGGGAAGTCGAACACTTGCTTAAAAACTTCGTCCCATACTATGGCCTGGGGTGAGAGCCCCGAGGCTCATAGAAGAGAAAAAGTATGAGACCCAAAAAGAGGCCAACAATAGTGAGCCTCATATAAGGGTATATGCAGGAAAAGAATATTCCTATGTCATATAATCCAGATAAGAACTAGACCAGACAAAGTCGGGCCTTATAATATTGAAAATGTGTTATACATTTGCTTGTGTTATACATAGCTTATTAAGGTTTGAGATAAAACCCCAGACCTGAAAAGAAAATTCGGGCCATATAGTCTTGCAAATGTGTTATACATTTGTTATATGGAAAAAATCCTAGCTTGCAAAGCAGGGACTTCCAAGTTATAGAATCTAATAAAGGTGGACGGAGAGGCCCAGCCTGCCGCCGCACAGATATCTTCAAGTGGTATTCCACTGGACCAAGCCCATGACGAGGCCATGCCTCTAGTGGAATGTGCTCTGATGCCTATGGGGCAGCAGAGACCTTTTGACTCGTAAGCCAGCGAGATAGTGTCTACTATCCATCAAGATAATCTTTGCTGGCGACCAAAGCACACAAAGAGCTGTTCCGACTGCCTAGAAGCAGCGGAATGCTCTAAATAAAGCCTAGGGCCCTAACTGGGCAGAGCAGATTCGCGCCTTTTTCGTCTTCAGACAAGGGAAGAGCTGATATCAAAATAACCTGTGCTCTGAACAGAGTGGAGAGCACTTTGGGTATATAACCATGTCTTGGCTTGAGGACGACTCTGGAGTCTAGGCCCAAACTCGAGACAGGAAGCGCTCACAGAGAGTGCATGTAAATCACCAACTCGCTTGACTGAAGCTAGTGCCAGCAAGAGAGCAGTTTTTAGCGAAAGGTGCTTCAAGCTCACAGACTGAAGCGGCTCAAATGGGGTACCTTTCATGGCCTCTAAGACCGTGGAAAGGTCCCATATAGGAACCGAAGGGGGTCGAGGCGGGTTCAGCCTCCTAGCTCCTCTGAGGAAGCGCACGATGAGGTCGCTTCTCCCCAGTGACTGTCCGGCCACGTGAGCGTGAAACGCTGCTATGGCAGCCACATATACTGTGCTGCACACCAGCCTGAGAACACTGACCATTTCAGAGCATAAAGCCACCTGGTTGAGGGCACTCTAGCTTCAGAAATAGTATTCAGCACCTTTTTAGGGAGGTTCCCGGGTATCCGTTGATGGGCCACACATGAAGGGCCCACAAGTCGGGGGGGGATGCCTGTGCTCTGAACGGAGTGGAGAGCACTTTGGGTATATAACCATGTCTTGGCTTGAGGACGACTCTGGAGTCGTTAGGCCCAAACTCGAGACAGGAAGCGCTCACAGAGAGTGCATGTAAATCACCAACTCGCTTGACTGAAGCTATGATGACTGACGTCAGACATGGATATAAATCCACCGGATGGGGAGTCAAACACGGACTCTCTAGCCTGTATTGGCTGTTCCATGATTGCCCTGCTCGTCACAAAGATTTTGTGACAGTAACCGGATGTGACACGCCCATGCTTAAGTTTTGCAAGAATCGGTGGATTGAAAATGTAAATGTGTCAGAAAGAGGATTGCTGCTCTGGACACATGTCATAAAATACATCGACATGGTAGAGAGAGGGGAACTACTCAATCCAAAAGTTAAGTCGTTTGATGAGGTGAAGACGCGATGTGCTGATCCTCTCTTCCCAGTGAAAGTAGGGATATTTAACAGCATTGTGAGAGAAATCAATCCCTTCCTCACCATGTATCAGTCAGACCAGCCCATGCTGCCTTTCCTCTCTGATCACATGCACAAACTGATTAAAGGTAAGGATAAACATGGATTGTGTGATTGCTAATGTTTTATTGTACACATTGCAGTAATTAGAAACGCACACAAATATATAAAATGGCATTTTTTCACTCGTTTTATCGTTCACTCCTTATCTAGAGTAAGATATTGCATAAGATTAAGTATGTTAAAAAAGAATGGTGCATTTTGTGTTTAGAAATGCGATTTTTTTTTTTATTTATTTTTTTTTTTTTAACTTGAGCGACACCTACTGACTGGCCCGCAAAGTGTTTAGATTTGTTTGAAACAACTTTAAATACTCTGTTTATGTCATAGAGATAAAAGGAAGAAAATGTAAATGTAAAATATATAATATAAAATTGAAAAGGAATGTGAATGTTTAGACTATATTTCATTTGTCTAGTTGTGTTAGTTAATGTAATGTTATTCTTGAAGTCCAATAAATTCATTGATATTTAAAAAATGTTTACAAAATAAAAAAAAAGTGTTTGTAAAAGTGTTTAGCTCAAAAGATAATTTAGAAAATTTTATTTGCTTGTAAATTTGCAAATTAAGTGATCAAATAAAATAAAATCCCTTAATTCATTTTTTTTGCTGGCCTCATGGGACGATTTCTGAAGGAAAAGCACTTGCAAGAGGCCACATATACACTAAAGCTCCTCCAGGTCCCTTTTCAGGACAGCAGTCTGCACAAGGACGGTTCTCAGACTGATATTGGATTTGCAGCACAAGTCACTCTCCACCAACTCAAGTCTTCCAAAAACATTTCAGAAAGGCAGAGACTAGAGATTAAGATGGACTGCAAGAAACTCTTGATTGCACTCCTTGAGAAGTTGCTGAAAAAGGCTCCAGTTCATCACACATTAGTGTGAAGCATTCAGTGCCTTGGACCGAGACGCATGGCTGAATGTAAGGAACTGTGCGTAAGTCAAATGAGAAGAATGCTGCACATACTTGCGGAAGCTAAACATGTAAATGAGGCTATGTGTGATGACATCCTTCGAGAATTTAGGGAGTTTTGCTCTTCAGGCTAAGTTCAGGGAATTTTACCCAAAAAACGCTCGAGTGGACACCCTGCTGTATGAGACAATAGGGACAAAACCATCATTTTCCAGAGTGTGGGATGTCGTGAAGATTCTGCTTGTCTTGTCACATGGACAGGCCAGTGTGGAAAGAGGCTTTTCCATCAACAAAGAATTAATGGTTGAGAATCGTTGAGGGAGAGGTCTCTGGTGGCTCAGAGGCTCATTGTTGACCATGTCAGATCTGTAGGGGGCATAACCAAGGTAGAAATCACAAATTAACTGCTTCTTTCAGCTGCAGGAGCCAGGCAGAAGTACCATGGCTACTTGGAAGAGGAGAAGAAAAAGAAAGAACAGCAAGCTGTTGACTTGAAGAGGAAGGCCCTCACAGATGAACTAGATGATTTGAAAAAGAAGAGGGCTAGAATGGAGGCAGACATTTGTGCGCTTGAGAAATCAGCGGATGAATATGCTGAAAAGGCGGAATCTTCAAGCAATCTCGCCTTGATCACCAAATCCAACAGTTTCCAATGAACTGCAAAAGAAAAGACAGCATCTCTGCAGAAGATCGAAAATAGATTGATGAGAAGCTTGCAGAAATTAAAAAATAAAACTCTGTCGATTGTTTTTGGGGAATGGGGAATTCAGATACAGATGTTAACTTGTTAAAAATGGTTATTCAGTGAGGTTAAATTTCTGTCAGTTAAAGTTAATGACAATGTTACTGGACACTTTTATTTATTTTATTATTTTAAAATTTTTTAGTTTAACTCTGCTCGGCACCGTGCCTAACAACGCCCCTTAGCTGTTATAAATTCACTGTAAACCACGGCTTATTGGGGCTTATTGCTTTATGCTAAGAGTGGTTGCTAAGGGTGTTGTGCAGTGATAGAGAACCGTTGGGTGAAGCGGTCATAGCCGTGTTTTATCATGAATAAAACACAGCTATTGACCAATCAGGATCAAAGACTGGAACTAACCGTTTTATAACGTCATTTTAAAGCCAGTAACGGAGGCTTGAGCCACTGATAGCAGACTATTGCAGTTATTAGAGAGCGAGAGAGAGAGAGAGAGAGAGAGAGAGAGATTGTGTGTGAATTAATTACCTCAGTCTGTGTGTCTCTCAACAGTGTTCGGCACCAGCATCTACTAATAGCGAAACTACGTTTATCTGCACCTCGCTAGTGAGAAACGTCATGTAGCTTTTAAGTTGCTAAACTATTTTACTAAAAAAATCGTCAGATGCGAGTGTGTGTGCGTACTGTAGCCTGTGTGAGTGCGTTTGAGTCTGAGAGAGAGCGTGAAAGTGCTTATCCATAGTAACGACTCGGTTACTAACGTAACCTCGGTTCCCTGAGAGAAGGGAACGAGTATTGTGTAAGTTAAGCTTACGCTGATGGGAAAACTCCTTTTCTCGAGAATATGAAAACAAAAATTATACTTATAATTTTATATATGTAAAACGCAGTGCAGCTGCACAGCAGACCCAAGCAGAGCGTACTAGCGCGCTGATTGGCTGTGCTGCGGCAACTGCACGAACCTATGGCGAGGCGGCTGAGGCGTGCAAACCAATGGGGTTGCTTTGCGCCCAAGCATGTAAACTCCCGCCTAAATTTGCGTGGCTAAGCTATAAAAGCCCATACTATGCCATAGGATTCAGGTTAAATCGACTGAAGCGATCCCCTGATCTAAGCACAATAGCACGGCGGGTTACGCAATACTCGTTCCCTTCTCTCCACACCAGTCTGAGAACACTGACCATTACAGAGCATAAAGCCGCCTGGTTGAGGGCACTCTAGCTTCAGAAATAGTATTCAGCACCTTTTTAGGCAGGTTCCCGGGTATCCGTTGATACCACAGCTGGTTCTTCCATAGTGGGGCTATTAAAAGCACTGCGCACCTGTTCTCCCTGATCCGATTGATGACCTGAGGTAACATCGTGATCGAGCAAACTGTAGCAAGTAACCTCGTTTTATTATGTTCAACACCTATTCTGATATACCGGGGATGGCCTCCAAGGCCTCAGCCCGCATAGCAAGGGGTTGAATTAAGTTTGGAGACGGGCTGCTTTGTAATAGGGACCCGGTCGCCTGGCTGGTTTGTGCTTGACACTGTGGGGACAGTACTTATGTGCAGGGGTGCATACTGTATAGTGGGCACACTGCCTACAGTCAGAACAGAGGAAAAACTTTGTGTTTTATTAGGGTCATTGTTGAAACGGCGTTTGTGTGCAGGCGTGCGTGTTTGATAACAGGCTAGTTGACTGCAATATTTACATCTCCAGCCGCCTGAACAGAGGGGACTGGGAGAATGTAAAGGAAGTCTGTGGTGGTAATCCGGCCACGGCGGGACTTTTGTGTGATTTTGTGGCGCTGAATTAACAGTGCTTATGTGCAGGGGTGCATACTGTATAGTGGGCACACTGACTACAGTCAGAACAGAGGAAAAACTCTTTTTGTGATTTATTAGGGTCGCCGGTAATACTGCGTTTGTGTGCAGGCGTGCGTGCTTCATCACAGGCTCGTTAACTGCAATGTTGACATCTCTAGCCACCTGAATAGAGGGGACTGGGAGAAGTGTAAAGAGAGTGAAAAAGAGGCAAGGCTTGTGACGCCTTCTGTGCTTCGGTGAAGCACTCGTCGCTGTGTGAAGTGCTTATGTGCAGGGGTGCATACTGTATAGTGGGCACATTGCCTGTAGTCAGAACAGAGGAAAAACTCTTTTTGTGATTTATTAGGGTCGCCGTTAATACGGCGTTTGTGTGCAGGCGTGCGTGCTTCATAACAGGCTTGTTAACTGCAATGTTGAACCTCTCCAGCCGCCTGAGTAGAGGGGACTGGGAGAAGCGTAAAGAGAGTGAAAATGGCGCATGGCCGCCATTTTACGACGCCGCTAGGCGCTGGACAGTGAGCGCGCGCTGTAACGTAACGTAGGACTGTTCCCAGAAAGAAATATTCTGGCTGGGAGACAGCGCTGACACCACTTCTTGAGTAGAAGGGAGTCAGTGACAGAGTCCGACCACTCCTCAATTGCGGATGCAGCGAGTGTGTAGAGCCGAAGCAGCCTGGCCGGCGGAGGCATACGCTCGATCAGCGAGAGCTGACGTAGTGCGGCAGGGCTTGGATGGGTGCGTTGCTTTTGACTGCTGTCCCCTAGTGGAGGGCGGGCAAAAATGTGCGGCGACTGCTTCCTCAAGAGGGGGAAGACACTCATAACCTTTTTTCTTCGCGCCGTAGAGTGTCGAGAGCACAGAAGAAGCAGAGGGTTTGAGACGAGCTGAAAATGGCTTCTTCCGTGATTTCGTCAGCTCGTCGTGCACGTTACTTCCAGGAAGAAGAGGGGCGGGCCTCTGCAGAGGGGCCTGATGGCGCCCTTGCAGAGACCACTCGTCCAGCCTGCATCGCGCGGGCTCCTCAGGATAAGACCAATCGAGCCCGAGGTCTCCGAGGGCCTTGGACAGTAAGCGAAAAGCTGTCTTCCTCGTCCTCCTCCGCTTCTGGTCTGCCGAAGGAAAATAGGACCGGCCGCTAACTGAGAGGAACTGGTCATCCTGAGCTGGAACAGCAAGGGCTGAAGGCGGAGTCCCGAAGAAGGAATCCGGCGTCCTCAGAGCTGCAGGGCAGGAGCTAGTTCCCCTGAAGGCTTGTCAACGGCGGTGACTTAACAATCCGGAGGTCAGCGAAGGGTGAGTCCGCTGAAGGAGATTAAATCTGAATCCTATGGCATAGTACGGGCTTTTATAGCTTAGCCACGCAAATTTAGGCGGGAGTTTACGTGCTTGGGCGCGAAGCGACCCCATTGGTTCACACGCCTCAGCCGCCTCGCCATAGGTTCGTGCAGTTGCCGCAGCACAGCCAATCAACGTGCTAGTGCACTCTGCTTGAATCTGCTATGCAGCTGCACTGCGTTTTACATATATAAAATTATATGGATAATTTTTGTTTTCATATTCTCGAGAAAAGGAGTTTTCCCATCAGCATAAGCTTAACTTACGCAATACGAGAGTACTCTCGAAAGGGAACTAATAAATGCATAATACATAATAAAACGTAATTTTGTAGCAAAAAACTTGGAATAATTTATCATTTTTATCCTATTGTTTACTATATTTATTTACTCGGTCAGTGTCGGTTTGGGTTTTGGTTTTGTAGGCTGTAATGACATTTTAAAAAAACTGAAATGCTTTGGTGAAGTGATATGGAATGCGATCAAGACCTGCCTGGAACTACTTTAGCCGTGTGTTTCCCTGAAAATAATTGCACACCTTAGAACCAACCAATCAAAATCAGGTATTCAGCAGCCCCGTAGTATAATTTTTTATACTGTACATTTGGAGGTTTTAGCACTGTGTAATTTCTGTGTAGGATTTTGCTCCATGTAAACAATACTTAAAAGACTTAAGCCAGGGACACAACAAGCCGTCGGGCCGTGTTCTGCACCATTGGATCTAGTTGGACGCCGTCTGTTTTTTTTTGGCCGATTCCACATGTAGAATCGGCGTTGTGCCGTCGGTAAGAGAGAGAACTCTGATTGGCTGTTCAGCTTAGCGAACGAGTCAGTGCACGAGAATAAGAGCAAGCGAGCAAGTAAATCAAAACTGAACAGACAGAAGGCTGTTATAATTTCTTACCTAAGCAACACTGCACGAATATTTTAATAATAACATGAGAAAAGAACGTGATCAGCGTGATTGATATTCAAAACAGTAAGCAAGTGCTGCTTTGTTTGTGGTTTGTATACCTGCAGTCTTTCGCTTTCCCTTAGACACTTGTCTCCTTTACACACAGGCGCAGAACGCGTTTGCTAGTTGACAGTCGCCTGCAGTCCTTTCGGTGTGTTCAGGTGCTGTTTTTTTCCCTGGTGCAGGCGACTCGAGGTGACAACACAGTCGGCTTTCATCAGCGCTAGTTCTTTTGCGTCGGTTTGGTGTGTCCCTACTTTTAAAGGCACAGTATGTAAGTTTCGCCACTAGAGGAACACTTATTCAAAACAATAACAAAGGCGTAGCTTAATGATGCCGGGAATGAGCATGGAATCATGGGAGTTGTCGTATTCACCTCCACAGCTGATGGAAAACCATCCGACAGGACTCAGGCAGAAATCTTGTTAATGGATGAGCTTATGTAATAAAGTTTTAGCAGGACAGGGCCGAGAGCCTGCATGGGACATTTTACGTTTCTGTTTTATTATGCTTATATGCCGCAGTCGGCCGCTGCCACTCATTTCATTTTGTTGTTTATGCATATTTTACGATTAAAGTTGCGATTAAAGTTACGTGTGTCCGCCTCCTTCTTTTCTTGAACTTTGTTACATTACGTTTGATCACTTTGATCACAGCGAGTGCTGAATTACTACTCATACAGGTTACTTTATTTGACGAATTAAAATTGTGGGGTAATGCAGTTCTGTTTTACTTGGTCAAAACAATCATACTAAAAATACATTTGAGTGTGTTGAAAGTTGTTAACGTTACTCTGTGGCTGCTATGAGACATTTGTTGCACATTGCAGTAAGCTGGATCGATATTAAAATATCACATTAATAAAAGCTGGATGACTTGTGTTGCTAAATGGCATGCAATTAATTTTAAAACATTGTATGATGGAGAAAATGCTCTATTACTGTTCCTACAAATAAAGCTCTTTCTGATTATGCTATGTTAGCCACTTTACAGAATAGTGTTGTCTCTGAGGCACGGTACTCACAGTAAATCAAGAAAACAAGAGATTTAAACATAAGACAACCGTGTTGAGCTATATAACAATGATTAGTTTTCTATTGATAAAGGTAAACAAACAGATGCTCACTTGCCTAATAATACACATAATATAAACACATAATATAAAAAGCATCTGTGGTGTTTCCATGGATTCTATGGAAGTAAGACTGGAAATTGAGGGTAGTGTAGATATGACGTAAAATTGCTGATTTCTCCAGATTTTGGAAACATTTGGGATCAACAAAGTCAACAAAATATATAGGATTGTTCTAGTGGATTTTGATATTTTAATCCAAAAATCTTACATATTGTGCCTTTATAATATAAATACTTATTAAAAGAGCAACTATTATGGAAATAATATACTTTAAAAGAATATACTTAATTCCAAATTGAATGTAATGTTTTCAGTTAAATATTTATTTACAATTAAATGGAAAGGTTTTAGTATTAAATGCAATTAGTTAAAAGTGCTTTTTTGAGTATTTAAGTACATGAAGTCATTTCATAATTATGACTTATATTGTCTTATATATTGTTCAATTGTACCTTTGAATGTACTGGCAAGCATTTATGGTAAGCTAAAATATACTTTAATGTTATTAATTATCTTTAAATATCTTTAAGTTCTATTGAAAAGTGTAAGTCTTGTGTTATAAACATATTTATAATTACACGTTTGAAATAAGGTTGCAATTTAGTACACATTAAAATATATAAACTGTATCAAATGTAATATCAGTTACAAACCCGATTCCAAAAAAGTTGGGACACTGTACAAATTGTGAATAAAAACAGAATGCAATGATGTGGAAGTTTCAAATTTCAATATTTTATTCAGAATACAACATAGATGACATATCAAATGTTTAAACTGAGAAAATGTATCATTTTAAGGGAAAAATAAGTTGATTTTAAATTTCATGGCATCAACATATCTCAAAAAAGTTGGGACAAGGCCATGTTTACCACTGTGTGGCATCCCCTCTTCTTTTTATAACAGTCTGCAAACGTCTGGGGACTGAGGAGACAAGTTGCTAAAGTTTAGGAATAGGAATGAATAGGAAGATCTGGACTGCAGGCTGGCCATTTCAGTACCCGGATCCTTCTTCTACGCAGCCATGATGTTGTAATTGATGCAGTATGTGGTCTGGCATTGTCATGTTGGAAAATGCAAGGTCTTCCCTGAAAGAGACGACGTCTGGATGGGAGCATATGTTGTTCTAGAACTTGGATATACCTTTCAGCATTGATGGTGCCTTTCCAGATGTGTAAGCTGCCCATGCCACACGCACTCATGCAACCCCATACCATCAGAGATGCAGGCTTCTGAACTGAGCGCTGATAACAACTTGGGTTGTCCTTGTCCTCTTTAGTCCGGATGACATGGCGTCCCAGTTTTCCAAAAAGAACTTCAAATTTTGATTCGTCTGACCACAGAACAGTTTTCCACTTTGCCACAGTCCATTTTAAATGAGCCTTGGCCCAGAGAAAACGCCTGCGCTTCTGGATCATGTTTAGATATGGCTTCTTTTTTGACCTATAGAGTTTTAGCCGGCAACGGCGAATGGCACGGTGGATTGTGTTCACCGACAATGTTTTCTGGAAGTATTCCTGAGCCCATGTTGTGATTTCCATTACAGTAGCATTCCTGTATGTGATGCAGTGCCGTCTAAGGGCCCGAAGATCACGGGCATCCAGTATGGTTTTCTGGCCTTGACCCTTACGCACAGAGATTGTTCCAGATTCTCTGAATCTTTGGATGATATTATGCACTGTAGATGATGATAACTTCAAACTCTTTGCAATTTTTCTCTGAGAAACTCCTTTCTGATATTGCTCCACTATTTTTCGCTGCAGCATTGGGGGAATTGGTGATCCTCTGCCCATCTTGACTTCTGAGAGACACTGCCACTCTGAGAGGCTCTTTTTATACCCAATCATGTTGCCAGTTGACCTAATAAGTTGGAAATTGGTCCTCCAGCTGTTCCTTATATGTACATTTAACTTTTCCGGCCTCTTATTGCTACCTGTCCCAACTTTTTTGGAATGTGTAGCTCTCATGAAATCCAAAATGAGCCAATATTTGGCATGACATTTCAAAATGTCTCACTTTCAACATTTGATATGTTATCTATATTCTATTGTGAATAAAATATAAGTTTATGAGATTTGTAAATTATTGCATTCCTTTTTTATTCACAATTTGTACAGTGTCCCAAATTTTTTGGAATCGGGTTTGTACATTTTATTTTAAAGTGATGTAGTTACATTGTAATTACTAAAGAAGTAATATTAATTAACTACATGTATTTACTATAGAGTTAGGGATAGTGTAAGGGTTTGGTTTAGGGTTAGTTACTTGTAATTATGCATAATTTACTGTTATTACTATGCTAAGTATGTAGTAACTAAAAATACATTTATATACATATATATGTATATATATATATATATATACACTCACCTAAAGGATTATTAGGAACACCATACTAATACTGTGTTTGACCCCCTTTCGCCTTCAAAACTGCCTTAATTCTACGTGGCATTGATTCAACAAGGTGCTGAAAGCATTCTTTAGAAATGTTGGCCCATATTGATAGGATAGCATCTTGCAGTTGATGGAGATTTGTGGGATGCACATCCAGGGCACGAATCTCCCGTTCCACCACATCCCAAAGATGCTCTATTGGGTTGAGATCTGGTGACTGTGGGGGCCATTTTAGTACAGTGAACTCATTGTCATGTTCAAGAAACCAATTTGAAATGATTCGAGCTTTGTGACATGGTGCATTATCCTGCTGGAAGTAGCCATCAGAGGATGGGTACATGGTGGTCATAAAGGGATGGACATGGTCAGAAACAATGCTCAGGTAGGCCGTGGCATTTAAACGATGCCCAATTGGCACTAAGGGGCCTAAAGTGTGCCAAGAAAACATCCCCCACACCATTACACCACCACCACCAGCCTGCACAGTGGTAACAAGGCATGATGGATCCATGTTCTCATTCTGTTTACGCCAAATTCTGACTCTACCATCTGAATGTCTCAACAGAAATCGAGACTCATCAGACCAGGCAACATTTTTCCAGTCTTCAACTGTCCAATTTTGGTGAGCTCGTGCAAATTGTAGCCTCTTTTTCCTATTTGTAGTGGAGATGAGTGGTACCCGGTGGGGTCTTCTGCTGTTGTAGCCCATCCGCCTCAAGGTTGTGCGTGTTGTGGCTTCACAAATGCTTTGCTGCATACCTCGGTTGTAACGAGTGGTTATTTCAGTCAAAGTTGCTCTTCTATCAGCTTGAATCAGTCGGCCCATTCTCCTCTGACCTCTAGCATCAACAAGGCATTTTCGCCCACAGGACTGCCGCATACTGGATGTTTTTCCCTTTTCACACCATTCTTTGTAAACTCTAGAAATGGTTGTGCGTGAAAATCCCAGTAACTGAGCAGATTGTGAAATACTCAGACCGGCCCGTCTGGCACCAACAACCATGCCACGCTCAAAATTGCTTAAATCACCTTTCTTTCCCATTCTGACATTCAGTTTGGAGTTCAGGAGATTGTCTTGACCAGGACCACACCCCTAAATGCATTGAAGCAACTGCCATGTGATTGGTTGATTAGATAATTGCATTAATGAGAAATTGAACAGGTGTTCCTAATAATCCTTTAGGTGAGTGTATATATATAGTACACTAAAAGTACATTGTGTATTTTACACAGATATGGTTTGTAAGCAATTATATCACACTGGTCTATTGTATTGACCAGTTTTACTCTTTTTCTTATACTTCCAAAATAGTTTGTATTTTAATTATTAGGGTCTGGTACTGCATACTTTTATTGTAATAACCTTACTGTAACTGTGATTGAGGGACAAGTCAAAAATATTTTCTGTTAATCATTATTATGCCACAAATACTGTGGTAACATTCCTTTAACTAGATGAAATGTGTTGACTGGCGGAGAAATTAGAGTGGCACACTAGCGCCTTCCTGTGGTCAGTAGGCGCTCTGCATCTGAGACGTGTCTCGCCCCAGGCTTGCTCTATCACAGATGGGAGCATGGCTGGGTGTGATTCTCTCAAGCTGGCAAAGGAGCAATCGATCAGCCATGTTATGAAAAGATGCTTAAATCATTCATAGGGCTTTCTAAAGAAGATGGCACCATTTCAATGCATCTCTGACAGCTAATGAGCTTAGCCACTGATTCTTAAACACTGGGACAAAGCACGCAACAGAACTGATTTGTTTTAGATGAATCTGATTAGTGGTATTCATCTATGCATTGGGACAAGCTCCTTTGTTCCATTTTCTCACAATTCAGTCATTTTCCCATATTGTATATCACCGGGTTGAGAGGCAGATGGATGTCGAACTGCATTCAAATGTAATATTCCATATTTTGCCATTTATTTCACACATGAACAATGAAAAATATGTCTAAAGCATATATATATATATATATATATACAAACCCGTTTCCAAAAAAGTTGGGACACTGTACAAATTGTGAATAAAAAAGGAAGGCAATAATTTACAAATCTCATAAACTTATATTTTATTCACAATAGAATATAGATAACATATCAAATGTTTAAAGTGAGACATCATTTTGGATTTCATGAGAGCTACACATTCCAAAAAAGTTGGGACAGGTAGCAATAAGAGGCCTGAAAAGTTAAATGTACATATAAGGAACAGCTGGAGGACCAATTTGGAACTTATTAGGTCAATTGGCAACATGATTGGGTATAAAAAGAGCCTCTCAGAGTGGCAGTGTCTCTCAGAAGTCAAGATGGGCAGAGGATCACCAATTCCCCCAATGCTGCGGCGAAAAATAGTGGAGCAATATCAGAAAGGAGTTTCTCAGAGAAAAATTGCAAAGAGTTTGAAGTTATCATCATCTACAGTGCATAATATCATCCAAAGATTCAGAGAATCTGGAACAATCTCTGTGCGTAAGGGTCAAGGCCGGAAAACCATACCGGATGCCCGTGATCTTCGGGCCCTTAGACGGCATTGCATCACATACAGGAATGCTACTGTAATGGAAATCACAACATGGGCTCAGGAATACTTCCAGAAAACATTGTCGGTGAACACAATCCACCGTGCCATACGCCGTTGCCGGCTAAAACTCTATAGGTCAAAAAAGAAGCCATATCTAAACATGATCCAGAAGCGCAGGCGTTTTCTCTGGGCCAAGGCTCATTTAAAATGGACTGTGGCAAAGTGGAAAACTGTTCTGTGGTCAGATGAATCAAAATTTGAAGTTCTTTTTGGAAAAATGGGACGCCATGTCATCCGGACTAAAGAGGACAAGGACAACCCAAGTTGTTATCAGCGCTCAGTTCAGAAGCCTGCATCTCTGATGGTATGGGGTTGCATGAGTGCGTGTGGCATGGGCAGCTTACACATCTGGAAAGGCACCATCAATGCTGAAAGGTATATCCAAGTTCTAGAACAACATACGCTCCCATCCAGACGTCGTCTCTTTCAGGGAAAACCTTGCATTTTCCAACATGACAATGCCAGACCACATACTGCATCAATTACAACATCATGGCTGCGTAGAAGGATCCGGGTACTGAAATGGCCAGTCTGCAGTCCAGATCTTTCACTTATAGAAAACATTTGGCGCATCATAAAGAGGAAGATGTGACAAAGAAGACCTAAGACAGTTGAGCAACTAGAAGCCTGTATTAGACAAGAATGGGACAACATTCCTATTCCTAAATTTGAGCAACTTGTCTCCTCAGTCCCCAGACGTTTGCAGACTGTTATAAAAAGAAGAGGGGATGCCACACAGTGGTAAACATGGCCTTGTCCCAACTTTTTTGAGATGTGTTGATGCCATGAAATTTAAAATCAACTTATTTTTCCCTTAAAATGATACATTTTCTCAGTTTAAACATTTGATATGTCATCTATGTTGTATTCTGAATAAAATATTGAAATTTGAAACTTCCACATCATTGCATTCTGTTTTTATTCACAATTTGTACAGTGTCCCAACTTTTTTGGAATCGGGTTTGTATATAATCATCTTAGTTTATGTTAATTTCAACCTTTACAATACATATTATTAAAATCAAAAGGTTTATCTATATTATTTAATGGACATGAGCTGACATAATTCATAAATACTGTAATAAATGTAATGCTCATCTTCAATGTTAGTTAATTAATTAACTAATGTGACATTACTGTTAAGTATTATCAATTATTCTTTTAAATATACATGTTTAGATTTGTTTTGTAATGTTATAATTTTGATAGAATGAAGAAAAAAATAAATAAAAAACTATACAGTCCCAGTCAAAAAATTTGGAAACATTACAATTTTTTGTAAGAAGTCTCTTATGCTCACCAAGGCTGCATTTATATCATAAAAAATACAGCAAAAACAGTAATATTGTGAAATATTATTAAAATTTAAAATAATTGTTTTCTATTTTAATACATTTAAAAATGTAATTTATTCCTGTGATGCAAAGCTGAATTCTCAGCATCATTACTCCAGTCTTTAAAGCAGCAAATCAGCATATTAGAATGATTTCTGAAGGATCATGTGACACTGAAGACTGGAGTAATGATGCTGAAAATTCAGCTTTGCATCACAGAAATAAATTACATTTTTTAAATATATTCAAATAGAAAACAGTTATTTTAATTTGTAATAATATTTTGCAATATTACTGTTTTTACTGTATTTTTGATTAGATAAATGCAAACTTGGTGAGCATAAGAGACTTTTTTCAAAAACATTCAAAAATTGTAATGTTTCCAAACTTGTACTGTACTTTCAATAATAGTGTAGTACTATATATATATATATAAACAAAACTTTACAATGATTAAATCCAGTACATAGAATTCATAAATCAGTGCAAATAGCTAGTGTGTAAAAACTTCACATATTCTACTTGGGCCACTTATAAGAGATACAGACCATGGCTTTTAAGACATCACATGATACAAATCAAATTACTTTTTTTAGCTGAAAAGCACACCCTGGTACTGATTGATTATCATAATCATGTACCTTTGTATTATAGTAGCAAGGTACCAAAGAAAAGTGGCCATGGTGCCATTTTTAAAATTTTTGGTATTATTTGTTAGTGTGGAGCACAAAATTATGATCTCAGTTTTCAATTGCTCATTGAATCACCACTTAGCATAGACATCTTCATTATAAAGCACTGGCTATAATGGCTCATTATGCAGAGAAGTGCCGCTCTGTAGTCCAAAAACAAATTGGAAGAGCTTTTGCCATTGTTAGATCTGCGAGTGTCGACAGAAGTCGTGCTAAGTGGAGGGCTGTTCTTGGCACGCGCTCCCTGGCATTCGCATACGGATCCAGCTGCAGTGGCTCTCTCCGGTTCATCAGTGCAACCCACTCCCCAAGTTGCCTTTTTGCCCTGCGTTTGGCAGGCGAGCAATTCCAATTTCCACAATGTTATGAACATTTTACGCACAAGTAGATTGAGGATACTAGGGGAGAATGAGAATGCCAAAATCCCGGAAATTAAGCAAGCTGGCACAGCATGCCGCACTAGCTCTTGACGTCCAGGTTCAGCAACCTTGAACCAGTTTGTTAGCCTCCCAAATGAACAGTGACGGGGCAGAGATATAAATTGCATAAATAAATGAATGAGTAAACAAACCAGAGTGAAGGCCGAAGCGGGTCTCGTGGCAATCCAGGGGCTTGAGCTCCACGGTTAATGATCAGTAAATAGCTGGACGCGCAGATAAAATTCATTTGGACATGAAAACGGCTAGTGTCAGCCATATGGAAAACTCAAAAGCAAATTTTAAACCGTCTGTCTGCCTCTCACCTCACAAATCCCAAATAGTATCTCTAGAAACACTTGTTTCGCTTCCAGCGTTTAATGTACGTGAATTCTGTTAAGCTTTTTTAATACTTTACGTGTTTTCAGTTAGATATTTTGTATAAAATATTCAATATTTCATCATAGTTCTACATGGTTTTCAGCTAAAATATATTTTTTGTAATATGATGTCTCAAAACCAAACAGTAATTAAAGCAGAAATATATTTATATCAACAGAATGGCCCTTTAAATGCCAAATAAATTAATATACGTTACCTCAGCACACAAAAGCCTGCAGAATTGGCAAGATTTCTTCAGCAGCAAACTCTGGCACAAATTTGTTTTTTTGAGTTAGCTGTGAATGTGTTGCTCTACTGAGTTAGTCTCATCACATAGAATTTTATGCTGGCGCTGGTTAATTGGCTCAGAAAACTATTTATGCATTTCACGCCCCACATTACCATCTGTCTCTTCACAGAATATCCTGAATCATTCATTTGAATATGGATGAAATAGGCCATAATGTGACAACTTTGGAAGAAAATTAGGAACGACAAAAACTTTCACTTTTAGAGTCCATATTTCTAGTTAACACAGTGTCATAATCAAAGATAAACTGCATATTTTCCTTGTTAGTCTGAGGGGTGAAATAAATTCACAGCAGCGTCGCCCCATCACTGCAATCTAGGCACGTGATTTGGCTCCTCAATGCTGTCAGCGACTGCACGGTGCGTCTGGATATGTGCCCAGTCATAATACTCTTTCCAACATTTGATGAATCACTTCCACCATGATCAATAAAGAATGTACGCAAACGGAAAATACCTTTCAATAGCGCAAAACTATTTGCGGCAAGCAAATAGTGCTGGGTTTTATGAATAAGGGTCAATCAATGAGCCTAATTTATATGAAAAGGAGATGTGTTTGCACTGAAAAGAATGATAATGACTTAGTAATTTAAAGGGTACATAACACACACAGTTTCTGCCAGTCTCATGTTAATCTTGAGTACCTATAGAGTAGTATTGCATCCTTCATATCTCCGAAGAGTCTTTAGTTTTATCATATTTATAAAAGACAGATACGCTGTACCGTCTCTTTTCGAAAACAGGCGTGCAGGCGTGCAGTGGGCGGAGCTAAAGAGCACACGTAAAGAGTCACGAGAACACACACACAATACATCATGGCATTATCCCTGAATAACTTTCGATTAACTATACGTTCGTGTTGTTGACATTATATGCACTTACGCGCCGATTGCCAACAAAACACAGACATTTGATGCAGTTTCACTCACCGCCTGCGGTTTCGACTCATGACCGGGAACAAACAAACACACTTGCAGAACTCCGTTGCTGCTCCGGAAAAACTGCATCCACTGTTTCCTTAACGCTGGGTTATTTGGGAAACTGAACAAGGTTATCTTTCCCTCACAACCAAAAACACACTTCTTTAGTGACATTCGTGGTCTAAAAACAAAATGACAGCGCTGCCGACGGCGTTGATGGGCGTTCTCTTGCTCTCGCTCTGGTTGATGTGCGCACGCGCTCATCCGGGAGAAGTGCCCATACAAGCAATTCCGCCCTTTTATGCTGTCATACAGCACCATACTCTGAAAAAACTTTCCGAAACTTATTTGAATCCTGAAGGAGTGTATTTGGCACAGAAATACTCTGTCATACGTGCAACTCGTTTTTTTTTTATTTTGGCCATGTTTAGCATGAGAATCCAACTCTTTAACAGTGTAAATAAGTCAGAATGCATGAAATAGCATTAGACCCCCCCTTTAAATATAATGCTTTGTTTTTTAAGCATCTTTAGCATTTCCAGTTTTTGTCATAACTCACGACCAGCACCACACGTCAAAACAATTTGATACTACATACTATCACTGTGTACTACATATCAAATATGCTCTGATTGGCTGTGATTCTGATGCTTTGAGTAGCATTTCGCTTTTAGTAAGAACAGAATTGCTTGCTTCCAATTAGGATGAGATGAGTTCTTACATTCTTAAGACTGCAAAATCCACAGGGTTGTCAGATCAGCTGGGAAATAAATTTGTTCCATGTGAGTTCTTTCATTGTACTTTTAAAGTCCATCACACTATTTTCTTGCTATTTGCTGCTTGTTAAAATGACCTGAAGGGGATAGTAGGTTAGTTGGGATCTTGTTCCACCACGGTGATTTCTTGGCACCCATAATTTTTCTATTGGCAGTGTAATTCCTGGTGGATCTTGTGCCCTTTTACATGCTTGAACACTGGCTGGGCCGATAGAGAGTCTACTGAACCATAAATACCAGCACTTTCCCTAGAGCAGAATGACTGGCAAAGTGTCAGAGAAAAACAAACTTTTGTCGCTTTTTTCTCAGCATGGACAGTCCTCATAAATCAATTGACGCTGACGCTGTTTATCTTCTCCGCTTTGTCACATGCTAAGATCAATGTTTCGTTTTCCAGGTGAAAGAAAATAATGAATCATTAGTTTCAGAAAGCTCTGAGGCACTGCCTTTTCTCTCGGGATACGAGGACTGCACTATACTATTCATTCAGGTCCTGCTTTAAAATAAAACTTCTGAAATTTAATTACTGTCACACATAGACAGGTTTCCTCCTGATCCTGGCTTTAACACCCCATGAAATGGCTTGAAGGGATAGTTAACCCCAAAGAAATTAACTAACTATTTTATGTTTTTGGCGAATTGGTGGCTAATTCATACAATCTCATTCAAATGTTTTCATAAGATCGTGGTTGTTCATCTTCATGCTTTATCTAACAATCATAAGTTTTCATATAATGCAAAATTGCAACTTTGTAAAACAGTTACGTTGTCCTGCGAGATCGGTTGCATTTACTCTCTCGTTATATATACCGTGGAACTGTCACGATTAGACTCAAACACAATGATGACGACAGAGATTGAAGAATAACAAACTGGTACATTTTATTTATGAGGCAGCAGGAACACAATCCAATGCATGTAAGAACTGAAGAAACAGAAAATAAACAGCAATGGAGACTGTGTTACTTTGATAACTTGATGTGTCTTACAGATTGTCCTGGTACACACAAGGGAGCAGACAAGACGAGGAGACTACTTGGGTCACATGGAGATGACTTGTTTCACTAGAAGATGACTTGGAACAAGGTAACAGCGTTGCAGAAGATCAGTGAAGCTGACGGTAGTAATTTCCCAGGTAAGTTTCCAGTTAAGAGTTTGTGTTCTCTTAATAAGGTCAGACAACTAGTGATGGTGGTTGTGTGTGTGTGTGTGTGTTCTTGTTTAACCTACTGAGAGGACCAAATGTCCCCACAAAGATAGCCATTTGGTCAGGTCCCATGAGGAAAACAGCTTATAAATAATACCAAGGGATGTTTTTTGAAAATGTAAAGGAGTAGGGTCAGTGTAAGGAGATAGAATATACAGTTTGTACAGCATAAAAACCATTATGGAAAGTCTACTGAAAAACAAGTTTTGTGTGTGTGTGTGTGTGTGTGTGTGTGTGTGTGTGTGTGTGTGTGTGTGTGTGTGTGTGTGTGTGTGTGTGTGTGTGTGTGTGTGTGTGTGTGTGTGTGTGTGTGTGTGTGTGTGTGTGCATTTTATAACTATGATGAGTGCTGATGAGTGGCAGGTGTGCGTTGTTAGTACTCTGGTGACTGTGAGGGCTGAGAGGGCATTTACATGACGCTGTTTTCAAATAAAAACTGAATACTTTTTATGTGGCTGTTCATTTACATGACAATGGCGTTTTGGGGGCCTGAAAACGCAAACCTTTGAAAATGGGTTTCAAAGTGCAAGTTTTTGGAAACAATAGTGTTAGTCGTCTCCATGTAAAATTCAAAAATGCGAATTTGTAAAAAAACGGTGACATCATGTGCATGTGTATTATGTGTTCAGTCTATAGGCGTGTAGTGTTTCTCTACAAAGTGACATCGCCTGGCATGGCATGAATAATACAATGCTTTTAGTCATCTTCACGGATCCTCATGAACGAAGATCATTTGATGACTTTGTTGCATGTACGCAAGCAACGCAAAGGAAAACTTTTCAGTACATCGTTGTCATGTCCCTGAATGAGTTACAGCTCATGACAGAAACACATTTCTTTAAGAACCTCAGCTCATTACAGTTCATAGTGACCACATTTATCAAGCTACACCTTACAATAATAATAATAATTAGTATTATTATTAGTATTATAACATGCCAAAAAAGAGCACCATAAAAGTAGTCCATACAACTAAAGAAAAGACATTGGCCAAAAATGTCCTCAGCAAGAGCCTTCAATATTTTTGGTCTGAAAAAAAAACTGTACATTTTAAATGTGTACATCTTCTAAAAGTGAATTTTGTCATATTTAAGAGTACATTAGCATATAGATGGTCTCATGAACTAAAAGCCACAAAAGAAACAATTTTGCGTTCATGACTGTTAACGGCCTTATTATATTTTAAAGGTATACTGTGCTGCCTGCAGAGAGAGTATAATTATATTCTGTGGATTGCTACACACTTTAATTGGCAAGATTTTGTGTGCCCAGCTAGGGAGATATACATTAAAAATAATTCAGCAAAATAAATAAATATTATTTTAATAATTTTCATAACAATTACCTTGTATCCGGTGTTTTGTGATTCTTTTAATATTCTTTTTAGAGAATCATAATTAGAAAGTCAGATAGCATGCTTCGAATTAGGAACAGCAAATAATGGAATGAGTCCAATTACTAATGTTCTAAGTCATTTTTTTTAATTATTGGAAGATGATAAGGATGAAAAAAAGGAAGAAAATAGACAAGGAAAACAGTGACAGCGGGAGCCTTCGGATCACCAAAATCCGCAGCTAAACGATACATCACATCTGGTCATTGTCTTTCAACTGTGCAATGTCAAGAGGTAACCCAAGGAAGAAGAGCGAATGAAAGACTGAGTCAATCACCCATTTATCAAGAGTAAGGTGCATGAAATTGGCTTTTAACCTTGCAGTTAGGAGATTTAATTGGAAATCATGCTTTTGCCAGGGGAGAGGGGGTGGGGGGGAGGTGTCCAAACAGCATGATTAATGACTTTTGGGACATGAGACTTTGAGCTAATGAGAGACTCAGGGAGGAGCTGAGGTTTAGGTGACTAACCAATCTGTGCAAGTTGGACAGGATGACCAGAGGAATATGATTTGCACATTAAATGGAAAGATTACCCTTATCTGTTGGACATGAGTGGCACCATGTACCAGTGAGGGTAGTTGGTCTGGAACATTGGGCAACAGATGTCACCAAGGCCCTTTTGTGAAAGAGCTTTGCCCTGCAGTCTTCAATACACCCAATGCCATGCAGGAATCACCTCTCGCACCAGTGCAACCCACAACAGATGGACAGACAGAGGGACTGATAGAGGGTAAACGAGAAGGGCGGTTCACACAGCTTGTTCCAATATGGTACGTAGTCAGGGTGCACTTGCGATTCTAAAAGGCCTCCTACTGTGTGTCCCTTTTTTTTGCCAAAAGGATTCAAGAACTGGTGCCCAATCTAGAACGTTTCCACCACAGAAAAGCCAGGTCTGTAAAACTTTAAATTTCGCAGGGGTTACACTTTATTTTCACTTTAGACATTGTACTAACTATAAGAAACTTTGCAACTACATATCAACTAACTCTCATTAGAGCATTACTAGACTGTTAGGTGAGGTGTTTGGGTTCGGGTTAGTAGAATAAGTTGACATGTAGTTGCAAAGTTACTTATAGTCAGTAGAATATCTGTTGGGGAGCATCAAAATAAAGTGTTAGTAGATATTAAGTAGACAGTCTACTAATACTCTGATGAAAGTTAGTTGACATGAAGTTACTTAAGGTTAGTAGAATGTCTAAAGTCTAAAGTCAAAATGGGTTTACATGACCGAGCAGCTGCATCCAATCCTTACATCACCAAGTGCAATGAAAAGCGTCGGATGCAGTGGTGTAAAGCCAATCCGATGGACGAGTCTGGGTTTGGCGGTTGCCAGTAGAACGGTACTTACCTGACTGCATTGTGCCAAGTGTAAAGTTTGGTGGAGAGGGGGTTATGGTGTGGGGTTGTTTTTCAGGGGTTGGGCTTGGCCCCTTAGTTCCAGTGAAAGGAACTCTTAATGCTTCAGCATACCAAAACATTTTGGACAATTTCATGCTGAAAAATTCCCATAAACACACTCCTAAACCTAAAGCCAGAAGAGTTGAAGCTGTTATAGCTGCAAAGGGTGGACCAACTCCATATTAGACCCTACGGATTAAGAATGGAATAACATTAAAGTTCACGTGCATGTAAAGGCAGACGTCCCAAAACTTTTGGCAATATAGTGTGTGTGTGTATATATATATATATATATAAAAGCACTAACAATGTTACAATGTTTTTGAAGAAAATAATCCAATGATTAAAATCATTTGTGTCAGCTGCATGAGCTTAAGTCTGAACTGCCAACAAAAAAGGCAACACAAATTTGATGCCATTTTTACTCTAAAGTAAAACTGAGACAAATTAATTAAGGCAAGACACTACAGGGTCAATTTTGAGTTTTTGGGCTGTTTTGCTCTCATGTGTCTTATTTCAGACTACTGGAGATAAGACATCCAAAAACACATTTAAGTGTTTATCTTATAATACTTTATCTATTTGTGTCTGCAGATTTCAATTTCACTACATATTTTTAAAGGCCGTTTTCTCAAAATTAGTTTTCTCTCATGCACTGAACCAGAAATCCCCACGTCAGTAGCACTTTCCAGTTTTATTCCAATCTAAAATCTGAAGGTTTTTACAGAGGGATTTGTTTATATATAATATGCCCGGTTTATATAACATTTTATTCCTAAAAACTTTTTTTTTTGTGGCTTTTGACAGTATTTTCTTATTTGTGTCCAATCAGATTTCTGTTCTAGAAATGTATGCAAATGAGTGCATAAGTAATGTGATAATACTTCATTTGCATATTTAAACATAACCTTTTAGAAAACTTGTAACACAGAACAGTTGTCTTAATGTACCATGATTAACCAACTTTGAAAAGTATGGTGATATTTATTAGTTCATTTTTTACCCTATTCACTGGTATTTAACATGTAGTTTTAGTTACTAGAATGTCTAAAGTGGACTATTGAAATAAAGTGTTACCTTTGCAGGTCCCAGACCAGGAACAATTAACATCTGTGGCCAGTGTTAATATTAAGTGATTTGCCTTACACCATGATGAAATATTAACTAAATTTATTTGATATTTTCTTAAAAAAAAAACCGTTTACGTTGGATGTTAAGATATGTTCTCAAAATGACACTTAAAAACAAATAGTGGGATGCAACATGTTCGATTGTGGGCTGTTATGTTATAACACTCAAACTGAGCACCACCAGCACCATTATAATGGACGAGAGGTACTAGTCAACCAAAATGGCCCCATCAACCCAGGACAGTCACACTTTAGTATAGTCTCACTTCACTGTCAATATAAGTTGTATCCACACACTAGTGTCAGCACAGCTCTCAAATATCAGCAGCATATAAATCAGCCCATTTCCACAACGAATAAAAGGTACATTTTAAATAAAGCCGTGTAATTTTCAAGAGGTAGATAGAATTCAGGAATATAAATTATGTGCTGACTGTACAAGAGCCGGGCTTGGGCAATTCCACCTGTGCAACCCGATCTGCATATAAATTCATGCCACGCACCATTTAGTTGTTAATTTATTTTGCAATTCATGCATCCCTGCATCTGGGCTTGAACACTGTAAATATTTCATATCGTCATTTAACATTAACTTGTACGACACGGCACTTGAGTGCTTTACTAAATGTATGTCTGTAAATAAATAAAAAAAATTTCCACTGAGGAAGAGGACCGTTATGCAGAGCTCTTCCTACAACCAACTAATTTCTGTCCAACCTTGTTGCATCCCTGCAGGGGCTGAGGACGTATCCTTGAACAGGAGCCAAACAGCAGTGTGTGTTTTATATTTAAAGGAGCCTGGAGAAGAGCTCTCAGGCTGCTGTGGGGGAAAACTCGAGTGGAGCCTGAGATTTTGATATAAATACCTGACCCTTTGCTTCTCGCCACTTTCTAATTATATTAGGATTAATTGGCTAGGACCATGAGGGACCGGGGCTGTGGGTATTACTGTGTTAATGCTGAGCGCTTTGTCGGGGAGTCCCTGCGCTGGTGGGCGACGACCTAATAATGAGACTGGCTGAAAGGTGCGACAAATATAGTGGGGAGTAAACAGCGTGCTGTGGCAAACGGCATCAAGAGCCTTTGATAGGGCCACTTTAACCGAGGGCATTGGATTAAAGAGCTGCTTTACCCACTTATCCATGTGTGACGCTGATACCGAAGTAGCCTCCCGTTGGCACACTCTCAACCGCTATCGACTTTCCAAAGTCCAGCCCATTTTGCCTGAGGCACCTCTGTCTATGCCGACAGGCCCACAGAGACCAACTGTCCATCAGAAATTACAACCGCCTCCATTGCCCGGAATTAACTTGCCATTTAAGTACAAACTTAAGGTGTTTTATAGAAATCACTGTTTAACCAATGTGTAAACACTGTTTCTTACTTAATTCCAGGTCTTTACAGCTGTGTAACGGGCATTAGTTATCTGGTCTTGTCTTGCTACCTCTCTCTGCCTATAAATCTCCCTTAGGTCCAACTCTATCCACACTAATACATAAACCAAGCTGTTCTTCAAATATACAACCTTTAAAAAACACTTTGTTAGCTTGAAGGCAGCTCAGGACTGTTTGAATAGTAGTTAAAAGTAGTGGCTAAAAAAGAAACTGAAAACTTTTTTTGGATCTATTTATTTATTCAGGAATACATACATTAAAAAAATACACCACTATATGATGAATTACATTTTTATTTTTATTTTTTTTAAAGTGTTATTAACTACACTTTAAATAACTACAATTAATATTTTGAAAAACTTTTCTCTACCAAATCAAAGTCAAGTGGTGCAAGCGTAAAATAGCATATAGTACCTCTGCAGACAATCAAACATAATGATTTATGAATTAATAATTTTGAGAAAAAAAATTGCATTTTTGCATTTCTGCACTTTAAGTCATATAAATATATTGGTAGTAAGACTAATAAACTAAGACTATAACTAATTAAGAGATTCTGATTTTAAGAAGTAATTTTTACTTTGAATAATACATTTACAAATGTAAAAAAAAAAATAATAATAATCAAAATATTTACAGTCAAACGTAAGGAAAATATGTTAATACATTTTATTTGATGGTTACACCAAATGACCTTATTAGAATCATTGCATTTAAAGTTGTTGAAAATGGTATAACATTTGTCAAAACATAGCACATGCATTTCAACGAGAGTTTGGTCTCAATTCCTTCCCAAAGGTCTTCCACTGGCTTTCAGACCCCCTTTTTTTGGTCTTAAAAGGTTAAACATAAACTGCGTAGGAGACTGACACAGGCTAGAATGAAATTGTTGTTATATTTGTTTGTTTTTGCGCACAAAAAGTATTCTCGTCACTTCATAAAATTAAGGTTGAACCGCTGTAGTCACATGGACTATTTTAACAATGTTTTTACTACCTTTCTGGACCTTGAAAGTGTTAATTAAATAGCTGTCTATGAAGGGATCAGAGAGCTCTCGGATTTCATCAAAAATATCTTAATTTGTGTTCTGAAGATGAACGAAGATCTTACGGGTTTGGAACGACATGAGGGTGAGTAATTAATGACAGAATTTTCATTTTTGGGTGAACTATCCCTTTAAGGATGGGACACACCAAGCCCAAGGTCGGCCGCCAGGCAATGTCGGGCCGTTTTTGAGCGTTGGTTGACTTAGTTTTTTCGGTGTGTTCCGCACCGTTGGCTCTAGTCGGACGTCGTCTGGGTTTTTTGGGCCGATTCAGCATGTTGAATCAGCGTGGGGCTGTTGGTGAGCGAGAACTCTGATTGGCTGTTCAATTTAGCGAACGAGTCAGTGCATGAGAATAAAAGTGAAATTGATGAAAGTGAGCAAAGAAGTCAAGGTGGTACAGACAAAAGGTTGTTATAATTTTACATCATTTTACCTGAGCATTCGAATGCACAAATATTTTCATAATAAAATTAGCCGAGTAGAATGAAGAAAGTGATCAGCGTGATCGATATTCAAAATAGTAAGCAAACACTTACGAGTGGATTAAGCTCATTAAGAATTAAGAATGGAAGTGCATTAAGAATGGTTCGTGTTCTGGAGCAGAGCCTGTTCTCGGCCAGGCGAACTGGAGCCTGTCACGAACCGGCCACGTGTTTCCACACACTTGAGAAACGAACTGTGATGTAATGCTACTGTGATGTTTACCTGCCTATAACCAGTATAAGAAGAATGCCTAATCCTAACCCCTCCCCCACAACTAATCCTAAACCTACCAATACCACTTTTACCTTGAATAATACATTTACAAATGTAAATATATATATATATATATATATATATATATATACAGTGGGGAGAACAAGTATTTGATACACTGCCGATTTTCCAGGTTTGCCCATTTGCAAAGCATGTAGAAGTCTGTAATTTTTATCATAGGTACTCTTCAACTGTGAGTGACGGAATCTAAAACAAAAATCCAGAAAATCACATTGTATGATTTTTAAGTAATTCATTTGCATTTTATTGCATGACATAAGTATTTGATACATCAGAAAAGCAGAACTTAATATTTGGTACAGAAACCTTTGTTTGCAATTACAGAGATCCTACGTTTCCTGTAGTTCTTGACCAGGTTTGCACACACTGCAGCAGGGATTTTGGCCCACTCCTCCATACAGACCTTCTCCAGATCCTTCAGGTTTCGGGGCTGTCGCTGGGCAATACGGACTTTCAGCTCCCTCCAAAGATTTTCTATTGGGTTCAGGTCTGGAGACTGGCTAGGCCACTCCAGGACCTTGAGATGCTTCTTACGGAGTCACTCCTTAGTTGCCCTGGCTGTGTGTTTCGGGTCATTGTCATGCTGGAAGACCCAGCCACGACCCATCTTCAATGCTCTTACTGAGGGAAGGAGGTTGTTGGCCAAGATCTCGCGATACATGGCCCCATCCATCCTCCCCTCAATACGGTGCAGTCGTCCTGTCCCCTTTGCAGAAAAGCATCTCCAAAGAATGATGTTTCCACCTCCATGCTTCACGGTTGGGATGGTGTTCTTGGGGTTGTACTCATCCTTCTTCTTCCTCCAAACACGGCGAGTGGAGTTTAGACCAAAAAGCTCTATTTTTGTCTCATCAGACCACATGACCTTCTCCCATTCCTCCTCTGGATCATCCAGATGGTCATTGGCAAACTTCAGACGGGCCTGGACATGCGCTGGCTTGAGCAGGGGGACCTTGCGTGCGCTGCAGGATTTTAATCCATGACGGCATAGTGTGTTACTAATGGTTTTCTTTGAAACTGTGGTCCCAGCTCTCTTCAGGTCATTGACCAGGTCCTGCCGTGTAGTTCTGGGCTGATCCCTCACCTTCCTCATGATCATTGATGCCCCACGAGATGAGATCTAGCATGGTGCCCCAGACCGAGGGAGATTGATCGTCATCTTGAACTTCTTCCATTTTCTAATAATTGCGCCAACAGTTGTTGCCTTCTCACCAAGCTGCTTGCCTATTGTCCTGTAGCCCATCCCAGCCTTGTGCAGGTCTACAGTTTTATCCCTGATGTCCTTACACAGCTCTCTAGTCTTGGCCATTGTGGAGAGGTTGGAGTCTGTTTGATTCAGTGTGTGGACAGGTGTCTTTTATACAGGTAACGAGTTCAAACAGGTGCAGTTAATACAGGTAATGAGTGGAGAACAGGAGGGCTTCTTAAAGAAAAACTAACAGGTCTGTGAGAGCCGGAATTCTTACTGGTTGGTAGGTGATCAAATACTTATGTCATGCAATAAAATGCAAATTAATTATTTAAAAATCATACAATGGGATTTTTTAGATTTTTGTTTTAGATTCCGTCTCTCACAGTTGAAGAGTACCTATGATAAAAATTACAGACCTCTACATGCTTTGTAAGTAGGAAAACCTGCAAAATCGGCAGTGTATCAAATACTTGTTCTCCCCACTGTATACTGTATATATCAGTGACGCACTCTCGCCCGGATCCTCGAGCAATGCCAAGTGTGTCATTCTCACCAGTTCTTGCAATACTTCAATGTAATTATAGTGTATGTTATATGCTATAATGTAATGTAAAGATGAAATATTCTGTAACTTCTTAGCACGATTATAAAGCCATACAGAGTAAGTTCTTTTTGCGTACGTGTGGTTTCAGTTGTTCCTATATTTTTTCGTAAATTTTGAAAAAAAAATTACGAAATCTTTGGTGAACTGTAATTTGTTCTTAAAATCGTTCGTATGCACATTTCACGCACAAATTTGTGCGTACGCATGCTTAGTGAATGAGACCCAATACATTTAAAGTTGTTGAAAACAGTATAACATTTGTCTAAACCATATTAAACCAGCACAAATAAACAAATAAAAAGACAGACCTACCAATACCAGGGGGGTAATAATTTGGCGGGGGTCAGTATTCGGCACAACACTGGCAACTCGCATAAAGTGCCAGTACTCTCACCTGTCCTTTTCAGAGATAAACTGAAAGTGAAACCGTTGATTCACTCGCTCTCTCGCACGCATAGTTTTATATATTTAGATGTAAAGAACAATGTAGTGCAACATTATTACATTGCTCAAACTCTTAAAGAGACAGCGAAAGTATTTCACCCGCTCCCCATGGAACAGTTCAAAAACGGACAAAGGCCGGGAACCCGTGCCGGAACCATGGTGGTGGTGGAAAAGGGGTATGAGATTGGGCGGCAAGGGAGAAGAAAGATCTAGAGATGGGCAGATAAGGAAACTAGAGACACTGCTCTAACTATGATAATTATTACCCTGTAGACTTTGCTGTGTTAACCACTCCGCAGGGCAGCAGTAGATATTAGCCTCCCTACATCCTGGGCACTCAATCAGAGGGAGCTTTATTCAGTAGAGAGAACTGAACAACTCTACCAAACGAATAAACTAACCATAGGGTAGGGCTGCTGGTCTGGGTATTTACATAGCTGAACATCATGCTATGCATAATGACTGTATTCAGCTATGCTGATGCTACCTTTATTTCTAAATAGTTAGAAATATTTCTAATATTTCTTAAGTTTTCGTAAGAAGGCGTCATGACAAAGAAGTCATTGGATGTTTATTTAGATGTTTATAAATATGCCAGTAAAAATTGACATCAGCTGTTCATTGTTAAAATGATCTTCACACACACACATGTTGTGTTTTCATGTTTTATTGGGACTTTCCATAGACATAATGATTTTTATACTGTACAAACGGTATTTTCTCTTCCCTAACCCTAACTCTACCCCTAAACCTACCCATCACAGAAAACTTTCTGCATTTTTACATTTTCAAAAAACATAATTTAGTATGATTTATAAGCTGTTTTCCTCATGGGGACCAAAAAATTTCCCCACACAGACAAGGATTTCAGATATTTTGTTGGTTCTTTCTTTGTATGACAGCCTGGCTGAAAAGTATGTCCGCACAATTTGGCATGTTTCGTTGTGTTATCACAAATAAAACAATTGACTCCAAGCACAAAATGTAATATATTTGTAACGGTTATGTTTGGTTCTATAGACTCTTATTTTGATATTCTGTTCTGTTTCCCCTAGTTCCCGTTTCCCTGCTCTGTTTAGTTTCGGTTTTCTTGGTTTCTGATTATGTCTCTGTTTGTTTCTGTGGTTACTTAAAATTATCACCTGTATCTCATTTAGTTCCTTGTTATCTCTTGCTTATATACTCCCTTTTCAGTTGTCCAATTGCCTGCGTTTATTATTAAAGATTATAAAAAAAAAAGTATTTTACCCAGTTTTGATTCCATGGCCACACTGGCATGTATATCAAGCCTGGCTATTAAATTTAATCTTTTAGGATTTAAAGTGCAAACTTAATCTAGCTGTTGCATGCCAGAGACTTTGTTTTGTTTTTTTGAGTACAAATCATTTTATATTTTATTGCTGTATCTGAAAGCCTTGTTTATGATTTGATTTTCCTTTCATCTTTGTTATGAGGACACTATTGGACTGCGGATGGCGGCAGCAAGAGCTGCATAAAGGTTTATGAAAGCTTTTTGATTTGATAGCTCTGAGCTTCTGTTTATGCCTTGATTGGGCTTTGTATTAAAATGTTGTCAAGAGCCCAAGTCGTGGATGGCTGGTGCCAAGAAGAAATCATCACGAACCGTGAATCTGTGCTGTAATTATCATGACAATCAGCAAATAAGAGCGCCTTAAAAAGCGAGAGATATTAGAGTGTCTTTTACTATATGACCTCATTAAAATAGCACTTTTGATGTATACTCTGAATGCACAAAGTGATAATGATTAACAGCTTTGGTGTAGAGAAGAGCCCCATTATAAGTCTGAACATGACTTACCACTGTGGGAACATTATCACTCCATCACTCAATATGAAATGCTTTAGGGATAGACTGTACTGTACACACTGATGAGAACAATGGGAAGATGAAGGGGAGGTGATGACCAAACAAACTGTTCCGAGTCTGTAAATATCACAAGGAAGTTTTGTTGAGACAGGCAAAAAAAAGAGATATTTGTCATATTTGAAATTTCATTTTTTTCTAAAAACCCAATCACATTCATATGTGGTTTGAAATCTAATGAAAATCTGGTTTTTATGTATTTATACGACGAGACATGTACGGGCGAGTGACATATGTACACAATTTCCTGCAAAGACCATCCCACCAGGTCTAAAATATAGACACTTATAACAGGCTTACCATAGAAGAAGAAGGACTGAGGATGGATTGACACATTATTTAAATTTTGTTTATTTTGAAGAAGAAAAAGTTACATAGTGTACCTTTAATCATTCATATTTCAGAATGCAACACTTTACTGTCATACAAAGTGTGTCTGAATACAGATGACAAATGACAGTTTTCAGACATTTATTGTCTAGTAAATAATTAATGAGTGGACAAATGTTGAATTCAGTACATGCATGACCGTGTAAAATTTCTCTGTCGCTTATGTTCTCACACACGCCTCATGGATTCAGCGTCGTGGCAAGATGTCATGAATGGACATGAGCAGATTTCCACATTGACAGTCACTCTCAGTTTTTGTAGGAGAAAGCGTCTTGGTATCGTGCTGATGCTGCACATCATTACTATAGAAACCGATGTGGACTCACTAACTTGACTGAACAAATATATAATTTGCAAAATGACAGCAAGAATAGTCTGTCCTAAAGATCGCATTAGAATTTGTTTGCAAAGCATCTGTGTTCTGGAGAAAAAAAAACATCAAGCTCTTTGTGTGTGAGAAAATCATGCTAATGATCAAACCCCCAGCAAAAAATGATGAAAGTCATTTTATGTCCATTCACCATAATTTCACACTGATGGTCTGCTGTTATTCTGTTTCACCGTGTCAGCAGTGGATGTTTTCTATAAACATTTGCAATCTGAAGCAAGACAAATGCCAAAGCAAAACTTTTTAAGAGTTTTTTAAGAGTATGACTGCTTTTCAAAACGGTAGGCCTATAAAGAATATAATGAAGTGGAACTGAATGCATTGCTTTTAGATACTTAATTGTGTGTTATTTACAATTAAATTAAAATGCATTAGCTTAAATTTATATTAAATGCAATTAGTTGAACTTAAGAGTGTTTTTTGACCCACTTAAGTAGGACTTAAGTGCATCTTTATATGTAATTTCATAATTACTTATATTGTCAAATGTACTGACAAGCGTAATAAGTGTACTTCTTTAAACCATGACAAAACATGATTAAAACGTAATAATTTAAATTTGCATTTTAAAGTAAAATGTTTGTCACACTTTAGATTAGGGTCCAATTTTCACTATTAACTACGACTTTTGCCTCAATAATCTCCTAATTACTGCTTATTAATAGTTAATAGTAACCTTAATAGTAAGGTAGTTGTTAAATTTAGGTATTGGGTAGGATTAAGGGATGTAGAATATGGTCATGCAGAATAAGGCATTAATATGTGTTTTATAAGTACTAATAAACAGCCAATAACCTGGTAATATGCATGCTAATAAGCAACTAGTTAATAGTGAGAATTGGACCTTAAACTAAAGTGGGTAACACTTTATTTTACAGTGTCCTTGTTACATATTTTACATGTACTTACCATAGTAATAACAGTAAATTATGCATAATTACATGCAACTAACCCTCAACCAAACCCTAACCCTAACACCAACCCTTAATGTTGTTAATTAATACTCAGTACTTAAATATATAATTACACTGTAACAATGACACCTTAAAATAAAGTGTAACCCTAAAGTGTTACCAAAACGTTTACTTTGACATTATAACAAAGTACACTTTTTAAAAGTGTACTTAAGTGTGTTAGAAACATAAGATCAGTTGCATAAACTGCTTAGACTAGTCTTACAAGTTAGTCATCTATTTTTTTTCAAGTCTTGTTTTATGTCGATTACATGAAAAGGTAGATTGGTTTCATTTGAATTGGAAAAGTAAGACTGATTTACCCTATACTAATTGCTAATTGGTCAGAGTCAGACTAGTTCTTAAGTCTCAACTCAGCGGCTATGTTTATGCAACTGGCCCATAGTCATGAAAGTGAATTCTCTTTAAGATTTTAAGATCTTTTCAAATCTAAAAAACACATTTTAAGATTTGAAGTACACCTCAATCACATTCAATACAATTACAAGGGTGTAGATTTTAAAATTTTAATTGTGGATTTGAAAGTCTTGACATCTGTCTAAGCTTTCCTTGGTGACAAATTCATGATTTAATTATTCTTTTGAGATTAATCTTTTCAATGAATAAGTTGAACGAGTCCTCAAAACCAGTTTGAAGGATTCACGAATCAGAAGGATGTGGTTCTTGATTTAACGATCCAGTAATCTATCTATCAATGAACAATATAGAACTTCAGAAGATTTGCATTCCTTTTGAAGTTTGAAAGCTCCAGTCACCACTGAATATAACTGAATGGAAGATAGCGACCAAAACAGTTATTCAAAAGTAAGTAAATGATGACAGAATTTTCATTTTGGGTGAATTATTCCTTTAAATAAAAGTATAACTCTATCACAGATTTTTTTTTTTTTTTTTCAAGCAGAGGATCCCATTATGAAGGAAAGACGGGGGCACGGGAGGTGGTGCCAGGGAGCGATACAATGACAGATGGAGAAGAGAGAGAGTGTGTGTGAGCCTCAAGCTAGTATTACTCTCACAGTCCTCTGCCCGCGTTAGTGCTTTAAAACAGATTTGAGCTTTCCCTGTGTTGACACCTCATGGTTTTATTCTGAGGTAATAGGGCGTCTGGGGAAGGCCAGGAAAGGGAAATGGAAGGGAATGAAAAGAATGAGATGGAAAGAGAGAGAGAGAGGTAAAAGTTGCGAGGTGTGAGCACTTTAACAGATTGAAGCACTAACAGTTACACCTGTGGGCACCCAAGTCACCTCCACATGATCAAAGCACAGGTTACCGTGTAAATCCTGATGGCCTAAACCAGGCCAGGTAAAAAACAAGCTTCAAACTCAATTAATGTGTGGTAGTCCAGAGAAAAATGTATTTGCCATGTTACAGTTTGCAATCACATTATAACCACTTTCCAATGTTAATTAATAATTGTGCAAAAGCATCATAACATTCTGCACGTAGAAAAAGGTCCATAATGATTCTTTTTGGATAAGCTGCATTTAAAGCCATAAATGCACACCTGTTTTGAATTTGAGATGTTTTTGAGTGTTAGGCTAAATAGGCTAATTAACTGTATTATGGGACCTACTTTATATTAAGTGTATTTTACTACTAATGTACTAACATTTAATAAATAATAAATAATAATGTTGATACAATGCACTTATTTAGTACATACACTACCTGTCAAAAGTTAAAGGATTAGTTCACTTCAAAATGAAAATGTCCTGATATTTTACTCACCCCCATCTCATTCAAGGTGTTTGTGTCTTTCTTTCTTCAGTCGAAAAGAAATTACGTTTTTTGAGGAAAACATTCCAGGATTTTTCTCCACATAATGGACTTCAATGGCAACCAATGGGTTGAAGGTCCAAATCAATGCAGTTTCGAAGGGCTTCAGAGGCTCTGCGTGATCCCAGACGAGGAATAGGGTCTTATCTAGCGAAACCATCGGCCATTTTCAAGAAAAAATAAACATTTATATACTTTTTAACCTAAATTGTTCATCTTGCGCTGCTCTGCGACGTGCCACGGATTGCCTAATCATGTCGGAAAGGTCATGCTAGACGTAGGCGGAAGTACCGCCCCAAGCGAACGTGCGAAGACTAATACAAATGCCCTTTACCAAAAAAAACTCCATCTCCAACTTCAAAATCGTCCGACATTGTTGTTTAACCTTTTTTTTGCCAAAGGATGTTTGTATTAGTCTTCGCACGTGCGCTTTGTAAACACGGGGGCGGTACTTCTGCCTACGTTTAGTGTGACCTTTCCGACGTGATTACGTAACCCGTGGCACGCAGAAGAGCAACGCAAGATGAGCAATTTAGGTTAAAAAGTATATAAATTTTAATCTTTGAAAATGACCGATGGTTTCGCTAGATAAGACCCTATTCCTCGTCTGGGATTGTGCAGAGGCCTTTGAAGCCCTTCGAAGCCTTTTGAAACTGTATTTACAGTGGGAAGAACAAGTATTTGATACACTGCCGATTTTGCAGGTTTGCCCACTTACAAAGCATGTAGAAGTCTGTAATTTTTATCATAGGTACTCTTCAACTGTGAGTGACGGAATCTAAAACAAAAATCCAGAAAATCACATTGTATGATTTTTAAGTAATTAATTTGCATTTTATTGCATGAGATAAGTATTTGATACATCAGAAAAGCAGAACTTAATATTTGGTACAGAAACCTTTGTTTGCAATTACAGAGATCCTACGTTTCCTGTAGTTCTTGACCAGGTTTGCAGGCCTGGACATGCGCTGGCTTGAGCAGGGGGACCTTGTGTGCACTGCAGGATTTTAATCCATGACGGTGTAGTGTGTTACTAATGGTTTTCTTTGAGACTGTGGTCCCAGCTCTCTTCAGGTCATTGACCAGGTCCTGCTGTGTAGTTCTGGGCTGATCCCTCACCTTCCTCATGATCATTGATGCCCCACGAGGTGAGATCTTGCATGGTGCCCCAGACCGAGGGAGATTGACCGTCATCTTGAACTTCTTCCATTTTCTAATAATTGCACCAACAGTTGTTGCCTTTTCACCAAGCTGCTTGCCTATTGTCCTGTAGCCCATCCCAACCTTGTCCAGGTCTACAATTTTATCCCTGATGTCCTTACACAGCTCTCTGGTCTTGGCCATTGTGGAGAGGTTGGAGTCTGTTTGATTGAGTGTGTGGACAGGTGTCTTTATACAGGTAATGAGTTCAAACAGGTGCAGTTAATACAGGTAATGAGTGGAGAATAGGAGGGCTGCTTAACGAAAAACTAACAGGTCTGCGAGAGCCGGAATTCTTACTGGTTGGTAGGTGATCATATACTTATGTCATGCAATAAAATGCAAATTAATTATTTAAAAATCATACAATGTGTAAAAATCGGCAGTGTATCAAATACTTGTTCTCCCCGCTGTATTTGGACCTTCAACCCGTTGGTTGCCATTGAAGTCCATTATGAGGAGAAAAATCCTGGAATGTTTTCCTCAAAAAACTTAATTTCTTTTCGACTGAAGAAAGACATGAACATCTTGGATGGGGGTGAGTAAATTATCAGGAAATTTTCATTTTGAAGTGAACTAATCCTTTAAGAATAATTAAAGGGTTAGTTCACCCAAAAATGAAAATTCTGTCGTTAATTACTCACCCTCATGTTGTTCCAAACCCGTAAGACCTTCGTTCATCTTCTGAACACACTTTCTTACTTTACTTTGATGAACGAGATCTTTCTGACCCCTCCATAGACATCAATTTAATTACCACTTTCAAGGCCCAGAAAGGTAGGAAAGACATCGTTAAAATAGTCCATGTGACTCCAGTGGTTCAACCTTAATTTTATGAAGCGACGAGAATACTTTTTGTGCGCGAAAAACAAACAAAAATAACTACTCTTTATTCAACCATTTCTTCTCATCTGTGCCAGCCCTCCTACACAGTTTACGTTGTAAATACAGTGCAGCGCTTCTGAGTTCTGTGCGTTTTTTTACGGCAGAAGAGTGGCTCACCATTGGCTAACTCCTGCGTCAGCATCACACGCATGTGTCGTGGTGCTCACGTGAACAGCATCTGCACTGTATTTACGACATAAACTGTGTAGGAGACTGGCACAGACGAGAAAAAAATGTTGAATAAAGTAATTTTTGTGTTTTTTGCGCACAAAAAGTATTCTCGTCACTTCATAAAATTAAGGTTGAACCACTGGAGTCAAACAAAACAATATCTTAATTTGTGTTCTGAAGATGAACGAAGGTCTTACGGGTTTGGAACGACATGAGGGCGAGTAATTAATGACAGAATTTTCATTTTTGGGTGAACTAACCTTTTAATATACAACCCCATTTCCAGAAAAGTTGTGACATTTTGTAAAAGGCAATAAAATCAAGAATATATAATTTGTTAAATCTATTTAAACTTTATTTAACTGGCATGTTAAATTCAATGTTTTCACTGACCAACTTAATTGTATTTTGTAAATATAAACAAATTTTGATTTTGATGTCTGCAACACACTCCAAAAAAGTTCGGACAGAGGCATGTTTACAACTGTGTCATGTGACCTTTCCTATTAATTACACTTTTTAAATGTTTGGGAATTGAGGATTCTAATTGTTGCAGTTTTGCAAGTGGAATTTTGCCCAATCTCTCCTGCTACAACACAGCTGCTCAACAGTCCAAGGTCGTCATTGTCTGATTCTCCTTGATGGGCCATACATTTTCAATAAGAGACAGATCTGGACTGCAGACAGGCCAGTCAAGCACATCCCTTCTACCATGTAGAGTGTCTCGAAACCATTCTGTTGTAGCACGTGCAGAATAAGGCCTGGAATTGTCTTACTTCCCAGGAAAGATGTCATCTTGATGGCAGTAAATCTTTGTACAATCCCAATATACGCCTCCACATCAATGGTACTTTCACACATATATGAGTCACCCATACTGTTTGCACTGATGCACCTCCCTACCATGACAGCTTTTGAACCTGTCACTGATAAAAGTCTGGATGGTCCCTTTCGTCTTTGGGACTGAGAACTCAATGTCCATTTTTCCCAAAAACATGCTGAAAAACATGCTGGACTCATCTAACCACAGCACACATTTCCACTGTCTTTTAGACCATCTGAGGTGAGCTCAGACGCAGAGAACTCAGCGGCATCTCTGCATTGAACAGATGTATAGATTTCTCCTTGCGTAACAGAGATTCAAGTTGCATTTCTTGATACAGCAGCAGCAGACTGTGTTTTCACAGTACTCCCGAGCCCATGTGGCTGTATTTAACAAAGTAGCATGACGGTTTCTCATGCAATGCCATCTGAGGGCTCGAAGGTCATGCACATTCAACAAAGGTTTCCTGCCTTCCCCTACACGGACTGAGATTTCTATTGATTTCCTGAATCTTTTCACAATATTATGTATGGTAGAAGGTGAAAGACCTAAATTCTTTGCAATATTGCATTTAGAAATGTGATTTTTGAATTGTTTGACAATTCTATGATATTTGGCACAAAGTGATGAGTCATGACCCATCTTTGCTTGCAAAGACTGAGATACTCCTTTTACACTCAATGACGATACTCTCACCTATTACCAGTTCACCTACTTATTGTGGACTCTTTCAAAACTGTTTAACTTGGATATTCTGTAATCTTTTCGCTTTTATTTAGCCTCTGTCCCAACTTTTTTGGAGTGTGTTGCAGCCATAAAATTGTATTTATTTTTACAAAATACAATTAAGTCGACCAGTGAAAGCATTGATTTTTTTTTTCCTTTGTACTTTTGTCAGTTAAATAAAGATTCAAGAGAACTAACAAATCATAGATTCTTGATTTTATTGCATTTTACAAAATGTCCCAACTTTTCTGGAATTGGGGTTCTGTCAGGATCACTATCGTCAAAGATGACTGCAGTTAGCATACAGTTTGGATTGGCGGTATGGTTCTGTTCTGGGCAAGAACTCCCTGCCCATCCATGCAGCCTAGCATGGATAAGAGCAGGGAGAGCAGCGATAACCCCCCTAAGGGTGAACAGAACAGAACCAAAGTATTGCAATATCATTAATTTTCACATAATTAAAGAAATGAGTCTGATTCAAGGAAATATATGAAAGCCCAGCCCTGACTGGATGAGAGGAGGAGCTGTGGATGGAGGAGGGTAATTAGCTCCTGAGCAACGCAATAAAGCTGCTGATAATGCTGAATGAACCATATATATATATATAGGAATGCGGCGATAAGCGTCATATTCCTATAGGTAGATGTGGATCAGCTGACAGTCAGCTGATGTGAGCTCGACTAACATGACCTGCCAGAACTAACGCTACACTTGATTTGTAATATTTCATTATATTATTGTTTTATTATATTTTCGATCAAATAAATGCAGCCTTTGTGAGCATAAAAGAAACTTCTTTAAAAAATATTAAAACAATTATTCCAAACTTTTGACTGGTAGTGTACATGTTTTTACATTATACTTTATTTTTAAAAAATGCCTGTTGATGGACCCTTCCCTTACCCCTTATCACCAAACCTGTCCTTAACCTTAGACGTATCCCACCTCAGTAACAGTAAAAGAGTTCTGCAATACATGAACACAATAAGTAGGCCTACATTGTACCTGTCACACTTATTCAGTTGTGCTTGTTCTTAGTTTCATTTTCATGGACGTTTAGTTTGTTTTCTTCAGTCACATGTGTTCTTTGTCTTTGTTTCCCATCACTCTGTTTCCATGGAGACTAACCATTCATCTCAGCTGTTCATCATATAGTTCGTCACCACTGTGTATTTAAGTTCCTCCTTATTCTGTTCAGTCTTCAGTTGTCGGTTATTATTTGTGTTAGTGCACGCTGTTACGCATTCTAGTTTAATAAACTTTGTTGATATTTTATAATCCTGTCGTCCGTCTTTATCTTCTTCAGACCCCTTGTAATATCAAAAAACCTTGACGAGACCCTGAAGTCTTTGTTCTGGATCGGGGCTAACTACCACCATCCCATAGACCTCCCAGACACTTGTGGACTAAACCCGTCTACCCCCGGTCCAAAACACAGCTGGACCCAGAGCCTGTTTCACCACCTTCGACCACGGAGAAATCGTGTGAGCCCCCTGCAGACGGAGAGCTACTGTGGGAAAAGAGGACAGCGCTGACCCTCGCCCTGGAAGGGGAGCCACACAGTGAGTTTGACCAGGGGTGTGAGCCTGCAACGCCTGTGGCTGAGGGTATACTGGTAGACTCAGTATACTCCATACTGAGGTATACTTCATACTGCGGTATACTCAGTATGGAGGTATCGTCTCCCACCCTATCCCACCCCGTTTCATGTTCCTCATCACTGTTTCTAGACAGCACAAAGAACTTTTTGGACTCTGATTTGTCTGTTTGTTCGGAACCTTCATCGCTGTTTCTAGACAGCGCTATGAACTGTGGACTGTGATTTATCAGTTTGCTCTGAACCCTCATTGCTGTTTCTAGATAGCACAAGGATCTGCTTGGGCTATATGTTACCTTCAAGCTTGTCAAGTCTCCATCTGCCTCCGTCACCACCCTGTTCAGACAGTCCTCCAGCCCCGCCTCTGCTGGAGGTTTGCAGCCCTTCGCCATCTCCTGTAATGCCATGCTGTGACGTTGAGCCGCAGGTCAAGCAACCACCATCAGCGCCTGAGCGAGTAGATCCTGTGGCTCCACCTCCAGCCTCTGATCCCCTCGCTCCGTCTCGGTCCATCGACCTGTCGGCTCCTCTTGGCTCCTCCCACCTTCGGCTCCATCAAACACCCTCAGCCTTACGGCTGCACCTGGTTCCCTCGTCCCACTAGCTCCCCCTTGGTCAGCCATCTGTCATACTTATTCAGTTGTGTTTTGTTTTCATGAACATTTTGGTTGTTTTCTTCAGTCACATGTGTTCTCTTTCTTTGTTTCCCGCCACTGTTTCCACAGACACTAACCATTCATCTCAGCTGCTCATCATTTAGTCCGTCACCACTGTGTATTTAAGTTCCTCCTTGTTTACTCTTCAGTTGTCGGTTATTATTTGTGTTAGTGCACACTGTTACGCATGCTGCCTTCTAGTTTAATAAACCTTGTTGATATTTTATAATCCTGACGACCGTCTTCATCTTCTTCAGACCCCTTGTAACAGTACCTAACATTTTTTTTAAGAACAATGTAGTTAAAGACACCTATATAAAGTAGGGATATTGTGTAATAAGTGACTTGAGGCAAAGTGTTACAGGTATTTTAAAATGATTAAAGGATTTTTAGGCACTCCAGAACTATAATGCATGTCATCTTGTTATTGATTTATTATGCCATCTTAAGTAAAATCAAAACATCCCTCATTTTACTGTAAACAAAAATCTGTCTTTTTTATTAATGACCCAGCTACTGATCCAATGATTATCTTTCTGGGTCTTTCCAGGTTTATATTTACTGAAACTCTAAATATCAACAGCCCGGTGAGCAGGGTGGTATGTAAGGATGTCTTTCAACACTTGTGTTTCACACGATGTGAAGTGTTTCCAAATAGGCAGTATGAATGACATGCAAACTAGTTTTTCCTGTCTTATCAAAGAAGTGCAAGATGTTTCCAAGAAAGATGTTTTTGGAAATAACATTCAAGATAACTATGAGAGTGTAAATAGAGGCACCTCATTCGAGCATGTATTCTGAAACGCTTGCTAACAGCTGTCTGGAAAGATTTAAATATAACATGGGAAGACTGCATTATTCATGGCATTTAACCAGGAAATAATGAGTGTTATTGACCTATAACATATGCACCTGACACTACGCTTCCCGTGAAGAGCCACACCGTCCACACTGAGGTCGTTACTTCGGTTGACTTTTGAATCTCTGAATGGTGAGGCAATTCTCGCGAATGGCTACTGAATAATTCATCGGTTCAAATTATGTTGGTAAATGATTTTATAAGATTGGAAAAGATTTCTCTTCGGCGCTATAGGGCCAGTGAGGGGGAAAGCTAACGTGTGTATTATTCTGAAGTAATGGCTGAAGATGTGAGCACCGCCGCTGAAGTGTTCGCATTTGATATTCATAGGCAAAAGTACGGTGACGATCAGGGTTCAAATGACTGCCATCCGTACACAACACATTTAGCTGTTTTCGCTACTTCTAGTCATTTTTTCCATTCACATCTTCTCCCTTTTTTCCATGTAAAAAAGGCGATTCAATCCCGCTGGTGGTTTATGGCTGCCACTGACATGTCCCCACTTTAATGGCAGTTGAAAATAAAACTCAATAAAGATTAGACATGAAGTGGTGTCAGAGTGACAGAAAGCACCATTAGAGTGACGTGCCACAGACCTGCTCTGCTATTTGCCTTGCTTAGCGGAGAGATACTGAGACGTATCTTCACAATATCAGTGAAGTAATGGTGCAGCGGGGTCCGGAGAGAAAGATAGGCTTCATTTGAAATCACAGATAGAGAGAGAAGGCTCTCTCCTCTGAGATATTCTGTATGGGAGGTATGTGTCGTCTGCAGAAAATAAATGCAGAATGTAAACCATTCATTTGGCTTTCTTCCTAAACAGTTATAAATATATGAGATGTCACATCCAACACACTCTCATTAAACCTTGCAATAATTTGTATGAGATGGCAAAATTTTATGTTTTTTCATGGTTGGGTGTAGGGGTTTGGGATATATGTTTTTATACAACTTTTACCAACAAATTATTACAACTCTAGGGTACTTGACTCAATCTTAGAGAACACTTTATTCCAAAAAGGTTCTAGAAGGAGAAATGTTTTAAATGTTTTCTGCACCTGTGTGTAAGTTAAAGGGGCCATGAATTAAGAAATCAACTTTCCCTTGAGCTTTTGATATATAAAAGTCATGGTAATATAAGAATATCCTGTAAGTTTTCGAGCTTAAAACTTCCTTGTTAGTCAAAGAAAAGCTTTTATTGACAGCTGGCTCAGCAAACGATCAATCTGCGAATTTGCTTCCCTCTGACGTCAGAGAGCAGTGAAACGCCGCCTCAACAGAAGAAGAACGCCTAATTCTGTAGCCCCGGCCACCGACTCGCGCATGACATGTTATAGATAAATAACATAGGCCTACGTGGAGCTAAACCGGATCGAACTTCCAAGCAATAAACATGCCATTGAAGATTACAAAATAGTGTGCAGTGCCTGTTTGTGGAAGAACACAGTCGCTGCATAAGCTTCCTTCGGTTTCCAATATTAGGAATGCGGTTGAACTTTATTTTTGATGATGATGATAATGAGACTGGATTTACAGACAGAATGAGATTAAAAACAATGCTGTGCCTTCTATATTGGATCCGACAGGAATGGTGCAACACACTTATGTGAGTAAAAATTGTTTTTTATATGTGATAGTATTGCATTGTTACAGATCGTTTGATATCTACTGATTGTGTGTATGTCTAACTAAACATAACTTACCACGCTGTCACAGGCTGGCGTATCCTTTGTATTTGAGGTGTTGTTGGTTCGTTGTCCTGCGATTCGTGATCAGACTCGAACATGTATGGGCCAGGGCTCGCAAAGCCCGACGCCCCGGGGCTAATGTGTTTTCCAGTCGGGCTACCAAAATGTATCACCGGCCTGCCCGACGAGCTATCTTAAATAGTGAAATAACATTCCTTTCTTGATGTGCGTTGTTCACTCTCTTGACTTGTTATTTGAAGGAAAAATACAATCGCGGAAGTTTTGAACATGCTGATTTGTTTGCAGTGAAGTTTTGCTGATGCACGTACTTGGCTTGTGTGTGCGTGTGTGTGTGTGTTAGTGATGCACGGTTCGCGGTTATATCCACCGATCGGGCTAGGCTCAAAACCAGGGTAGAAAATAGCCTATTACTTATTCATTATGATGTTTTTGAATGTAAAAACCACACGAACGTCATAAGTTGACCTCAGACAACAGTATAAAATAAAAAATAAAAAAAGCCAGTTCATGACCCCTTTAATATCTGTCTATTTCAGCAGGTATCAATAGTCTATTTCAAGAAGTCATTCAAGAAAGGAAACCAAAACTAGGACTACAGATATACAAACCATAAACAAAGCAGTACTTGCTTACCATTTTGAATATCAATCACGCTGATCATTTTCTTCAATCCAGTCGGCTAATGTTATTATTATTAAAATATTTGTGCATGCAACTGCTCAGATAAGAGCTTTATTAACCCCTGGAGTCGTATGGATTACTTTTGTGATGGATGGACGCACTTTTTTGGACTTTAAAATCAGGACCGCCATTCATTACCATTATAAAGCTTGGAGGAGCAATGATATTTTTTTAATATAACTCTGATTGTGTTCGGCTAAAAGAAGAAAGCCATATACACCTAGGATGGCTTGATGGTGAGTAAATCATGGGATAATTTTCATTTTTGGGTGAACTATCCCTTTAAGAGTGTATCGTGAATGTCAATGGGGTTCAAATCAGCACTGGACCCCATTGACCAGGGGTGTCCAGTCCTGTTCCTGAATGGCCACCTTCCCACAGAGTTAAGTTCCAACCCTAATTAAACACTTCTGAACCAGCTAATCAAGGTCTTCCAGATTAATATGTTGCATCCCAAATTGCATAGCCTATATCCATCCAAAATATTCGAAAATTTGAATTAGTGTGTCCCAAAACATTTTGAAATGAGTATTCATGCACACTCAGAACTACAAACATGAATAAAAAGTTAAAAGACTACAAACATTGTGGATGTGCATGATCAACAATTAAGTACACAGGTTTGGGTAAAGGGGCTTAAGTGATGAGTTATCAATATCTAACCTGTCGAAAAATATTTAATGTTATCCTTTTTTTTTTTTTTTTATGCAGGTTGTGCTGAAATACTGTATGTAAATGTAGCACAACTGTTTAATTAATTTATCCTTCTCTTATGTAATAAAACAAAAAATAGGTCTTGGTCATCAAAGTACCCCTAAAGGCTTAGATGTGAATAATGCCAAAATTATCATTTTAAACACATCATCAGTTAACATAAGATTTATAAAATGCTGAATATGTCGCAATAACAGATGTCAACATCATGCACCTCCTCTGCATCTCTCATAAATTGGGGTCAGTAACTACAGAGGCGGCTGAGAGACGGCTATATGCTGACATTTTACTGCTAACAGCAGAAATAAACAACACTCAGCCAAGCCTGGATGAGATTGGCTTTTCTCTGCAAAGGTTATGCATGAAAATACTCTATATCAAAAAACCAATATATTCATGTATGCAGGTAAGAGTACTAATCATCACAATCTATGTAAGCGGTTTTAAAAAGATGTGTTTTTAGCAACTTAATGTGGGAGCATTTCTAACAGTAAGAGTGCAGTGACAGAGAAAGCTCTCTCCCCCATAGATTTTAATCTACAAGGAGGCTGCTGGAGAGTAAGAGAATCAGCAGAACGAAGGGAACGAGAAGGCGTGTACAGGGTGACAATCACAGATATAAAAAGGGGCTATTCCATGCATAGCTTTGTATGTTAGTTTGAGAGTTTTAAAAACGATACGCGACTGAACGGGAAGCCAATGCAAATTATGAAGTAATTGACGTGATGGATTATATGTAAGTACACGTGCTGCTGAATTCTGGATATACTGCATATACCGTTTGATTGATTTAGCAGGTAAACCAACAAATAGTTCATTGCAATAATCAATCCTAGAAGTAACCAATGCGTGAATAAGCCTTTCAGCATCAGGCAGAGTGAGATAAGGCCTAATTCTAGCAGTTTCTGAGATGATGGAACACAAATTTGTGATACTCTTAATATGTCAGATGAGTGTCAAAAATCACAGCAAGGTTACAAGCTTGAGAAGATGGGAACACTATCATCCATAATCAAATTAAAATCAAATCATCATTAAAATGGCTACCTTTGTAAATAGCCGCTGGTGTGCCGATAAGAAAAACCTCTCTCTTGGAACAATTCCATTTTTTAAAATTATGGTGCATCCACGTTTTTATTTCCTGCACACACTCAAATGACAATCACACACAAAATGACAATCTCTTTTTGTCAAAATGCAACCACTGAGGGAGTAATTTTAAATGCACCTATTTAATTTGGCAGCGGCTTTTTGCACTAAGTGTAAATAGCAATAGATGCCATTTACACCAAGTGTAAATAGCAACTAGATTCTATTTACACTAAGTGAAAATAACATATTTTCTTAGCAATAGATGCTATTTACACTAAGTGAAAATAACATATTTTCTTAGCAATAGATGCTATTTACACTAAGTGCAAATAGCTGTAGATGCTATTTCTAAGTGAAAATAGTGATATATTCTATTTACACCATGTAAAAGTAGCACTTCTTTGCAATATGTATAAATAGTAATTAGATGCTATTTATACTTTGTTTTGGCACCTTAATGGGACAATAAAAGCCCTCCCTACACCTACCCCTAACCCTTCCCAATAAATACTTTTATTATTATTAAACATTTTGTTAGGCACTTTATTTCCACTTTTAGAACATTTCTTAATTTTTATTGAAGAGTAAATGCCTTTCCGATGTGATATGTGATGGGAGAAGAGCGAGCTTGGCAAAAGGCGGATTCGAACCCAGGTTGATCGCGTCAAAACCAAGATTCATGAGCCTTACACTCTACTAACTACGCCACTGAAGTCATTGAAACATATGCTTCTTTTTTAATCTTGTGTGGCCTGACCAGTCATTGTAGGGCAGAGCTAATGTAAATAGTGCTTGCCAACAAGGCAGGCTATAGAGTGGTGCAGGTATGACATCTCTTTGTAGACAAAAATGTGGAAGCGAGTTAGCATTTTAGCACTTCCGGTTCCCTTGTCCTGAAGTCAATGGGTTTTTTTAATGGGATTTTGGTTAAATGGCTGAAATAAGGTCTGTGGTGAACACAAGCTCAAAACACTTTCACATTTTATTCTACGACATAAAATACATCAGTATTACCCCACTCGTGAATTTTTATTTTGTATTTTTTTGAAGCTGTTACGTGTCTTGAAAAAGGCGGTTGCTAACAAGTGGCTAAATGGGACTACAGAGGCTGTCGAGGAGATTTAAACGTCATCACGCCGTAAAGGTAAGCTCAGTCCGCTTTTATAGCCTCGTTATGCTTATAATTGTGCTCTTATAAACTAGTCTAACTCAAACATTCTGGGAAAATGTTTTGAGATAAAAACTGAAAGAGTTGTCAGAAGCTTAGTGATGGTGACATTAAAGTCGTGGGACCGTGGTGTAGTCCGTTTACAGCCTACCTTTAGCCTTTTACTTCTGGCTTAGGCTTCAAAATTAAAAAAAGTTGTGTTCATCTTTGATAATTATCTTGATGGACAAAACGTGTAAGTATCATAAACTTTTGTTGACCACAGAGCTTGTTTTTTGCGATATTCCAAAAGCCTATGGAAAAATACTATCGGGTTTTTCTTGAGGGAACCAGTGCGATGCTAACTGCCGGTTGGCCTACAAAGTGACGTCATACCTGCACCACTCTAATTGCACTTGGTGTAAATAGACACTCCGATTTATTTTTATTTTTTAAACTAATTATTTCATATTAATGCAGTACATAAAATAATACAGTCATTTTATGAACTATGGTGGAACACTCAAAAGGGTCAACATTTATTGTTTAAAAGTTATTTAAGAATTTTCACATGAATTAATAAGCATAATTAGACATTAATCATTAAGAATGATTCATTAAGAATGATTAACATTAACCCTTTGAGCGGTATAGTCCCACATATGGGATTTTTATTTCTGTGTCCCTGAGAGTATGGTACCACATATGGGATTTAGAATGTTCAGTGACGTGACATAACTGCCAGATTCGCTTTTGCGCTTTGGCTGTCGCTGAGCCAGAGAGAGACGCGCTCAGCGCTTGTCATATATCACTATGCAGTTTTTTCAACCACATAATGTTTATTTTAGGTTTCAAACATTTTAATACACATAAGTACTAGTAAAACAATACATTTAGAGTTTGTAAAATACACACTGGTGTCTATGGAAGCAGCAATAAGAATCCATTCAAATATAATTCACTGACGTGTTTTATTCATATCAGATACACATAGTGTAAGTAACTATAAAGTTTACTCTATTCTTCTCCCAGTTCACTGGCCACTTACTTACATGTATTCCGTGAGAAACTGATGAATGCACGTGCTGTAAATCCGACTGACAGGACTCTCTGAACTGCTGCGACCAAATATGGCGGCGCCCATCTCACGTTATAGATCAAGATCAAGATCATTTATAAAGGTTTTTAAATGACAAAACACACTCACTTACACGTATTTGAGAATCGGAATATCAGATAGTTGATTACATGGTAAGCAAGTTTGTGAATATTTTGAATAAAAAAAGGAAAAACGAAATAAAACTTAAAAGGGATAAATCTGTCATATAGTGATATTTTGGCTGCGATGAGTCACGTGATAAGCATGACGTGTCACCATGGAAACAGTAAGGTGAAACATTCTAAGGTCGCCTTAAAAAAAACTCTCTCTGGGGGGTCAGCTAGAATATTTTAAACTCACTTGAAAAGGTTAATGATGTAACTAAGCTTGTTTTGGACTACTGGAATTCCTCCTGAGTGTGCTGATTTTTTAAATTTAAATTCAAACTCATGAATTAAAACGAAGTAAATTATGCATTGTGCACAAATCTTCCAAACAACTTTGGGCTCAAAATGGTTGTCCTTCTTTAAGGACTCCACAGTCTTTCTGATTCCGTCCTGTGCTTCCAATTGGACACACGCATTTCCATTTTCCATTGCCTATACGCAGTGCGTTTATCACATAAGTGATTTGTAATTGTTTAGTGCCAGAGTTGTTCATTCTGCTGGCATGATGATTTTCTCCATCACTTTCGAGTAAAAATAGTCACCTGTTTACATTTGCTGCTCACCGTTTTGTGCAGGTAGAAATCCACCTTGAATGTTAACACATGCTGAAATGCCACATTTAACAACAGCTTTTGACAAGTTTCCGCTTTCTTGAAAAAGTACTCACCACTTTAAGACTTAATTCCTTTAAGGACCCATGTTATGGCCACTCAGCAGGATGAACAGCCCTGCCGGTCAGCTTTTGCCCGTTGGCATGGTCAAAACTCAACAATTCAAGCTCTCTAGGTACTAACAAACCAGTATACCTCACCTCAGTATACCATTGTTTTTGGGTTCAGCACTGACGCTCTGTGATTAGTACATCTTTATTGTTATAGCACTCTTGTATTGTTGTGTCATGAAAGGATTTATGTTGTTTCTTGTTGTTTTTATGAGGTGCACTTCTCCTGCGATAAAACAAGATTATTGATGAGTCGGACTGAGCCAAGTAACTTTGTGCGATTCCCATCCAATGGAAAGCGACTGTGATTTATAGCTGTCTTTGCCAGTTTACATAGGTTTGTGAAAGAGGGTGACTGTGCACTGTGTGCTGGAGAAGCTTAACTGTAGTGTGCATCTGACAGACTGGTCACTTATTAACTTATAAAAATATACAATACTAATCAGACAGTATAAATGGGGTTTTATACATGAAAATAAATTGCTGCCTTAATATTTATATCCACTGAAGAACTTTGCGATTTAGATTCTGTTAATTGTGTTCACCATTATACTTGTAAGCATTCCAAATTCAAACTGCTGAGGCCACTTTGGCATCACAAAACATCTTATTTTATATGCCATCACTGCTGCATAGTGCATTGTCATTGTGTGGAAAATACCATGTTAGAACAGATGCTTTTGTACCAAACTGGACTGCGGCTGTTTTGCAGTCTCTAATAGCAGTGTGTCCATTTCTGACAACAGTACACCCATCCCACTGAAGGAGACAAGTGTTGTTGAATCATACAGTAGTGGAAGATGTGTCAGTCAAGCAGGAATACAAGGGGAAATGGTCTGAGGGGAACAACAGGGAGGAGACAGAAAGTGCTGCACTTATCACAGCTGCACAGATGGTGCAGCAGATGAGATGGGAGTGGAAGACGGACAGATAAGAAGGGATAGCAAGATGCAGAGAGGGATGAGAGATGACAAGTGTGTGTGTGTGTGTGTGTGTGTGTGTGTGTGTGTGTGTGTGTGTGTGTGTGTGTGTGTGTGTGTGACAGCACACTTAAAGAATTGTGTTTTAAAGCTTTACCTTGGGAACCTTGGGTTTTAATCAACATTGCCTCTACCTACATTTTTACAAAAATCCAAAAACGTACCTATACATTCTATTCACTGCAGTTTCCAGCTGAAATGAACACTAGTGCCAGTAAAACACCAACCATTTTTATTCCTGTTTACACAAATTATGATTACAGTGGCAGATTCTTGATTAAAGTTCCCCTATTATGCTATTTTAAAGGCTCCTAATTTTGTCTTGGAGGTCTCCTACAACAGGTTTACATGCATCAAAGGTCAAAAAATATTTCATTTTCTCATAATATACATTGCACTTTACCACATTTTTCAATGATTCTCAAATGACTCGTCGGGTGAATCAGTCTCTGTTGTGATTGGCCCATTACCATACTTCAGCTCTGGAGGCTTCCTAAAGCTCAGCGATTGCATACGCTGTAAAGACAGTAACGATGGCGGCGATTTTACCATATCAATTCAAGTGCGAGTCCATTGGAAGTAGTTATTCAACCCCAACCTCCATCGCAAGGATGACTTGAGCAGGACGTTTCTCAGTGATACGCTACTCATTTTGAGGTACATTATGAGATGTTGCAACTGTAATTCCTCACTATCAGCATTAACAAGTGTATGTCCATCTACAAACCGATGTGTATATTTATTGCAGTGCACATGCAGGAACTGTATCAATAACGTTAGCCCAGTACTAACGTGACTGACTAATGTAACATTAAAGTTTGTAAAACAAATCTTGTTCCATCCTTTATCTTTACTCAAAGTAGTAAGAACGACAGACAATCTGCATTAATAGACACAGTTTTAGGTAATAGTGGCCCACAGATATTTCAGTAAGAGTAATAGTCTCGTGTAGCCAGACCTTCAGACTGACGGCAGAAGGTCTGGACTCTATCGCAGCTTTCATTGGCCAAGGACCGCCCTAGAGGATGTTTGACTGACATGTAACGCAACCAATCACAGTTCATTTTGTTCCGCGTCATGTTTAGGGGCATGAAAGTGTAAAGTTGATGTCCCTGCAAAAACAGACTGGCGTGCATCTATAAATTATTCATTCATAAATGTTGTTCAAGTTTACTGCAACAATGGAGCCGCGAATTTCACATACTTTTGAAAATCCAGCGTTTAGTTGATCCTGGTAAGCGCTCATTGTCACAGTTGTAAACACGGCGGCATTCTTCTTCCACGAGGGAGTTTGGAGTCACGGTATTTGTTTCCAGGCGGACCATTAAAGAACGCAACACACACATCAATTCAACCAATCAGATGACGACTTCGAAACTCCTGAAGTGTTTCCAGAAAAGTGTCCCATATGCATCAGATGTTCAGCCAAAGGTCCGTGGCTGTGACGTCTGAGGCTGAGACTAAGACAGTAATAATGTGAGTTAACCGGTTAGCCAGAAACTTGCACAATATAAAACACAAAAACTACGTATTTTGAACACCCAGTAGAAAATATATACATCAATAATTATTCATACTTACAGGTTGTGATTCTGAGAAGCAAGCTGGTCCAAATAAACTGGGTACTGACCCATCTTTCAAGAGCAAGCGTTTTGCGAATGCCACGTTGAACTCAGAGATTTGAGAAGCAGTTGTCAGTAAAATGACGTTTGAGGGCGTGTCAAGTTGTTTGCGTGCGGACAACGTACAACATAGACGGGCATTATGCAAATGTATTTTCTAGTGACGTAGAACCGTCACGCAGTGGGATTCAAATTACAGACGACTCGTATAGGCAGTTTAAACGTTTTAGCGCTGTTCACTGAACATTTCACTTTGAAAGTGTTGTGAAACCTGCAAGAAGCAACCTAATATAATTTTGTAGCCACAGGCATGTTTTTTTTCAGTAGTCCTTGGTTGGTTTTAATATTTATTGTTCAGAGAGCTGCTGGGAAACTCTCTTTCCACACATGGGGTCCATTCTTCGTACGTCGCTAACTCAGTTAGCTGGATTTGATTGTTGACGATTTGGCATGATCTTGGATTGTTTGGTTCTTCGAAGCTCATCCTGGACTTGCTGTCATAGCAACAGGTCTGTAAACTTAAACCTGCTCGGGAGCAGGCTTATTTCATGTAAACAGGATTAGATTGTATCTTGAGGTGATATTTAAAATCTGTCCCAGCCACTTTATTTATACTTTATATATACAAGAGTTCCTTACTGAACCAGGGGCAATAATATAAAAATGTATTTGAAAATAATATTATAATGTTGCTACTATAGACAGCCACTTGATTGAGAGATTTATTTGTGATGGAATAATTACTAATAATTACTGCTTTGCTCTATTGCAATAACAGATTTCTGAGACACTAGTTTGTCCATCCATCCGTCAGACAAACAAAACTCACCCTATTGGTCGAGCCAGTACTGCACATGCTTCAACAAACAGAGCAATGTTGATAGCACAAGGTTCACACTCTTTGAGAAGTCAACCTGCAGGCTTACTCATAGCTGTCTCTTCACATTAAACTTGGATAGGAAGGAAAATTTTACACCCCAAAAAATACACACTTCATCTTTAAGCCGAAGAGTATTATTCAGTGAAACTCAAGCTAGATAGATATCAACACATTAATGCAGGTAAGAACAGGTGGGAAGTAGGAATAAAAATAGTTCAAGCTGATACATTCTGAATAAATCTAGAAAAATAAAGCTGGCAGATATCACCCTGTAGCCCAAGACTGGTTTCCCACTGAAGCTAAGCAGGGTTGAGCCTGGTCAGTACCTGGATGGGAGACCTTTGAAGGATGTCCTTCAAAAAAGTCTAGGGGTGTAACCCTGGCATCCTGGCCAAATTTGCCCATTGGCCTCAGTCCAACGGAGACTCTTGTGCTCTGCTTTCGCACTAGTTGAGTGGTGCTCAGCCTCATAGCCTCCACCAGATGCTTTCAGTGCTGTAAGCTTAAGTCTGGCTAAGATCTGTCAGGGTTTATGCTGACTCAAACATAGGCTACACTGAGCAGGGAAGGTTTTTTTTGAGTGAAGCTGAGCACAGTGGTATGCTTATGATGTGACTAAGATGTGTTCACTTTCTGAATAATTATTATAATTTTTTTTTTTGTCAGTTCCAAATCCACTACCAGGATGTTTAGGTGATTGCTAAGCTGTTGTAGTTATTGCATTGAATGTGGTTGCTTACTGGCCCAGTCAAAATTTAAAGGGGTCATGAATTGAGAAATCAAACTCTACATTGTTACCACTGTAGCCCCGCCCACTGATTCGCGCATGACAAGTAGTAGGTAAATAACATATGTGACACTAACACTGGATTGAGAACTAGTGATAAACATGCCTTTAAAGAGTGCAAATGTTGTGCAGTGCCAGGTTCTGGAAAAACACAGTCGCTGCATAAAGCCTAAAGTATACTTCAGCCGTCCGCGTTCGTGCACCGTCCGCGATGAATTTTCGTCATCAGGAGGGTTCAAGGGTGTACGCACACCCCGCCCGTGTGCAACCCAATTTTTGAGACGGCGCAGACGGTGCACGTACAACAGCGCATGCGCCAGAAAGTCAGAAGAGTCACAACAATTGTACTGCGCATGTGTCGAACTCGGCCATCCGCGCTCATTCGCGGTTGAGTATACTTTGAAAGCTGTGCGGACTTGACTGCGTGCGAGACGCGTCCAGACACGGAAATTGAAGTATACCCGGGGCTTAACCTTCCTTCTGACACTGGATTTGCAGAGAGACTGAAATAAAAAAACAATGCTGTGCCTTCTATATTTGATCCGATAGGAAAGGCGCAACACACTTATGTGAGTAAAAAACTGTGTTACCATTGCTTTGTTACATATCGTTTGATATGCACTGATGATGTGTACATGTCTAACCAAAATCACCAGTGACCAGTGATTTCTGATATATAATGATTCATGTACAGTAAGATGTTCTTTGTCCCAAAATCGTGTATTGCTGTTTGTGTCAGTAAATCAAACCAGAGACTAAACGGTCAACTTAACATTGTTTCTCTTAGTAGGATGAAAATAATCTGTTATTTAAACTGTGATTAAATTATAGAAAGCGATCAAAGAACATTCCCTTTACAATCGCTGGAGCTGTCAATCAAACAGCGCGAGTTTATCAGTGACTGAGTTCTGAGGCCTGTTTCAACAAGGAGGTTCAACCAACTCTTGAGTTTAAACTTGAACTCTTGAGTTGACCTACCCTGAGATGGGAAACTCTGAGTTTTGGGTTTCAGAACAGCTAAATTGAGGTAGTTCAATCAACTCTGAGTAGACTGACTCTACTCGACTACCGACTATGAAAAGCCACGATCAATGGAGCTCCGAAATTACGATTCACCATGGCAACAGCACCCAACAAAAAGACGTCTGCATACTTCCGGGTAAAACGTAAGTTTAATTCTTAATCATTGTTATAATATCAGAGGTGAAAACTGGCAGAACAGTAAGTTATTGAACTAATATTCATTTTCATGGTATCCCACGGGCAAAAAAAGAAAAAAATGTGGTAGCAGCTAAAAATGAAGTATAAAAATATAATTTAATCAGGTAAAGCTTTAAGCATAAAAGGTTCATGGGGTGTAGGATTCATGACTTTACAAACATTTGACATATTAAATAAATGTCATTCAGTGTCTATTTCAATGTGCAGCAGCTTTTTCCTTATAGTCTAATGCTCTTTTCACATAATGTTGTCTAATTCAACCTGTTACATTTGTGAATTAGGGTAATCAAATTAACATTTGACTTCTACTCAGGCCAACAGCAAAGAAGGAAGAGGCTCGCAAAACACCAGCACTGACAGATGAAGAGGAGATGGAGGAAGAATATTAACAGAATACTAAAACAGGAAAAAAAAAATAAAAGAACTGTTGCTTTTGTATTTAGCAAATAAAGATGACCAAATAAATTGTGAATCATTTGTGTTTATTTAACACCTGTGGTGTATGGCATATATTTCAGACCCTTCCTTCTGGTATTCTTCCATTCCATATAGTAATCTTTCATTTTTCATTTTTGAAAGGTGCGATGATGGGAATATGCATATCAATGCATCCAACCACATTGGAAATCTTAAAGGAAATTCTAATTAGGTTTCTTCCAGAGGTTGCAAAAAGATATCAAGTGAACATCATTTAACCTGATTTCTACACCACTGCCCTGCAATCCTGTGAAACTCCTCTTTGATGCTCTCATGGGTTTGTGCCCAGGAAACAACACAAACATATTCAGAAAGAGCTCACGTGAGAGTGAGGCAAACTTTCCTTACCTCTCTGCATACAGCAGCCTTACTAATATGCTCTGCATCTCTGATATTATATAGAAAACTATCATTAAAACATGGTACAGCTCAAATAAATATGCATGTGGATATAGCAAGCAAAAAAATCCTCTCCTGACATGAATGTAACTCCCTACAAATTACTGCAGCCTCCTCATATACAGGATGCTATTTGTGTCATTTTGACAGTGTCCTCTTGATGAAAATATTCGCAGTGAATGAATGTACCTGCACTGCAAAAAAATGCTTTTCTTTTGTCTTGTAATTTCCAGTAAAAATATCTAAAGATTCTTAAATCAATGTGCATTTTCTAGGCCTACATAAGAAAAATTACATAAGTATTTAGTCTTGTTTCCTGGGGGACAAAAGAAAAAGCTAATTTAAGTGCATTTTTCTTATTTTGCAAATTATATGCCATTAGGGTAAGAAAAAATACTCAGTATGAAAAGCATTTGTGCAGCGTGAATGAATGAATGATGTATTTAAACACTGCTGGCATTTTAAAAAGGGGGAGGAGACCGAAAGAAACTCTGGGTTTACCGAAGAAAACCTGCTCCAGACCAGGTTAGGTTCACAGAGTAAGTTACCCTGGTAACTGACCCTGAGTATAAAGTTACCTCTCTTTCAGAAACGGGCTTGACTTACTCTGCTTTCTCGGGTTTAACATACCTCCCATTCTGAAACCGAAAACTCAGAGTTCCCCTCATTTCAGGGTTAACATACTCAGAGTTTTCACTTAACCTCCTTTCTGAAACGGGCCCCTGGACTCTCTCTAAAACTCCTGTAATAATCAACGAATCTGTTATTTACATCGCGTTTGCTCTGTTAGTTATGAGGAAAACATTTGTGAGAGTGCAGAAATCGAGTTGCAATAACGATTTCACTGCATTTGTAACAGGTATAGAAATTATACTGTTAAATACATGTATTGTTTATTAGAATTCACACAAAAATGTTAATTTACATATACCTGATATAGCTGCCTGATTGAAATGTGAGTGCTTTCCCCTTTATTGTAATTATTGCTTTTATGTCTCCAGTTCATGTGCATGATGTTATTTTAATTACCATCATATTTATTTTATAGAGAACATTAAGAGCAATTCACTCAGAAGCTGCTTATGTGTTCCTTTATATTAGAGAGAGAGGAGAGGAATAAAAGATCCAGCAAAACTGCCGCCTGCTGTCCCGTGTCTAACTACACAAAACACACAACGCAGACAACAACCAGTTACACATTCATGCGCTCAACATGTCTGTGATTGGCTACAATCCTCATCACTGCAACCTTTAATGTCACAATCTAAATATAATGATATAGATCTAAATATAATGCTATAATCAACACTTTTCACTATTAGTTAACCTTGAGAGCTGTAATAATAAAAACGTGCTAGAAGTTGTCAAGAGAGTTCCACATGTTTCATATGCAAAGATATCAGCCAATCACAGCAGTGGGCGTTTACACTGAAGTCTCACAGCAGACACGCCCCTTCAAACAGCATTCAAATCAGAGGCTAAAATCAGGGTAGGAAAAATGCCTTTTATTTCTAAATAATGACTATTTTTGATGTAAAAATTATACTAGCATTATAAGTGCACCCCAGGAAACATTATACAATAATAAAATAATGCAGTTCATGACCCCTTTAAGTCTCTATGATATTTAAATATGTCTAAATATGGCTCAGATTTCAGTGCAAGTCTGTGGGAAATGTTGCCCCTTTCATTGCAGATTAGGCTGATTACATAGAAAAGTATTTGCACACCTCTCCTTTAAAACACAGATGATCATTCATGCATATAGCAAGTTTAATGATTTTTTAAATGAAATTTAATGACTAGAGTAAGGATTTTGTTTTTAAATCTCTAACCTTAGATATTTTATTCACACGACAAATTGTGACACGTTCTGAGAGTGTCTTTTTGTGTTTCATGGAAGAAAGTAGTGCGGGTTCAGAACAACATGAGGGTGAGAAAATTACGATAAAATGTTCATTTTTAGGTGAACTATTCCTTTAAGTATGGGCAATAGATGCTTGTCTTAGCAAGTGCTGCTAATTAAGCCCTAAATGATATTTGCGTGAGAAAAGGAAAATAACAAATGATATAAAACATTCCTAGCCCTCTCTCTCCCAGTCTCCCTTTCACTTCATTGCTCTCATTTCAAATTCTGAGTACCTCAGCAGTGAGCTAAAAGTGGTGAGTCGGCCAGCTCCAATAGTCAGAGACCTGCTGCATCCTCATGGGTTTGATTAACATGATGGCAAATTTGTTTCGTTTCATCAAAACTACACAGCATATGAATTCTCGAGAGTCTTCTCAGCATCGTCCAAATGATAAGCACCAGAGAGGCAGAAAGCAACAGACAGACAGGGAGCTCACCCACCTTGATCTTTGATTATGTTTTAATCAGTGCCATCCAAGTGATAATCTTCTTGTCTTTCTACAAGTAGCCCTTCTCCTTTCCAAATCTCTTGAGCTTCATTAATTGCAAGTCTAGCCTTGATGGATAAACGGCAAAGAGGAAACCGCATGTATTAGTCCCTCTGATTGAAGTTATTCCTTTGGCCTTCATTGTATGAGCCGAAATACTCCAAGGCCTAGTTTCCTAAAAATTCTTGCCTCCAGCTTACATCTCTGAGTTTGAGATCGCTATGTTCAGAATGTTTACACTCAGTCCGGCTTGCTTTAATTGGCCGTATCTGATGTAATTTTCTGTTTCCTGGAGTCATTCGCCAAGACTTTACTAATGAAATTGTGTTCTTGCCATTAACTGCGATATTGTTTCAGAGGATATCGCCGAAATCCAACTTGTCTCAAGGCCAACGGATAAGCATGCAGTTCGCCAGCATAAGGAACTGCTTGAATCTGCCTTGTCGTAGCTGAAGCTAGTGGATTTCTGATTTAATGGTGTAGACAGTGTCTGCCTGAGGACTATAGCAACTGCTTTTTCCTTTGCTACTTATGAGTTTTTTCTCAGGGTGTCTCTTCGGATGGTGTTCCACCAGTGCAATGGATTGGGATAGAAATGGTAATGTTTACTCTGGCATTGACTCTGACTTTAAAGTGTGAGGAAATCCTTCCCTCAGATGGGTTATAGAGAAAAGGCTTTGGGCAGGATGGATTTTCTGGCATTCTGGCAGTGGTCCAGCAGATACACAAAGGTTGACTAATACCGGAATAGCGCAGTGTGACGGTAGCTGGCAGTGCTACAGTGATGTTCCAACAAGCACAAAATGTTTTACAACATTTCACAATATTACATAGGCTCATTGGTGGCCGTTAGATTACACAGTATTAGAGCAAAAAGCAAATGGTGGTTATTTTGAGTTGGTGAATTCAAAATGAAAATGAAAAACATCCAACTGATTGCAGCATGAAGTCAGATAGGAGGACAGATTTTCTGAGGCAAGACATTTTTATATTTACAAATCATATCGGTAAATTCTAAACGGGTAAAAATAACAAAATGTGAGCAAAATAACACATGCAAGAAGCAATTTGAATTCAAATTATTGTGAAGTGTAAAAGACAACACGGGGCCCACTTATTTTCTTGCAAAAGTTTCACACAAATGCCAAAATAAGGGTCAAAGGATGGTCTAAAGTATTTCATATGAAGCATCGCACGCATTCGTCAGTGGAAAATGTGTCGGAAGAGAACGGTAAGAGGAGGACTGATGTGTAAACTAGTAAAGCTCATACCTCACTTTAGCACGAATGCTACAATATTAAGCTCCTGAAAAGCAGTGAGCTGGCGTGGGCTCGCATTCCCAAGAAGGTAGGAATGACAGGGTGGAAAAAAATACACCTTGAGTAGGTTATGAGTGGTACTAAAAAAGGAGAGAGTGTGACTGAAGAAGTTGTGCAAAAACTTTTGAGTAGGCTGTCAAAAGTAAGTGAATATCCAACCGCAGGTGAAGCGCGTTTTGCTCAGAGCTCACCTCTCAGGGGAATCTGTGATGTGCTGTGCCAGGTGACAGCTCTACATTTATCGTCTGTCTTATTTCATTCAGGTAAATTAAGGTGAGCTTGAGGGCAAACATGTCTGTCTGTTTGGGTGATGTGGTTCTTGCTTTGGTGTTGTGTAGTGTTCTGATAACAAGGATGAGCAGCTGTTGTCAAAGCCAAGGAGGTCTATATTACCTGAAGAAACCTGTGTGTAAATAATCTGTCACTGGCAAACATCCACTCTAATATAAGCAACATACTCTATGTTTCATCAGAATACACAGTTGTTTATGAATGACTGTCAATGGAGATTGATGCTTTCTGATGGCAAAATGGCGTAGGTATGAGCAGCAGGGGTTGACTGGCCATGTAAACCAGAGAAACCTTGACCCTATGGTCAAGACTCCTATCTAGATCAGGAAGAAGATCTAGATAGACCATGGGGAGCTGTGTCGAAGCTCGTGGTCACTCTGGACTATATTAGTCATGAAGCTGAATTAATCACTCTTAATGAGGTTACACTCCACAGAAAGATGAATCTCACGGCCCTCCATGTCTTACTGAAGCTGGAGTCTTTACACAAATATGGATGATTCCACTGGGTGGTGGATTCCTACATACACACTACATACGTATTAATCTTCTGTTTGCTGACCTTCTTCAGGTGTCCGTGGAAGGCAACAGATGTAAGCTTTACCACCTGTGTATAATGTCACAACCCAGGATTTTACTTGTCCAGGCCCAGTTTCTGAGCTACTGCATGCTATAATCCAGACGCCAGACCAGCAGCTTCTACAAGTTCCTTTAAAATGTTCAAATATTGTCAGGTTCTACATATAATTAGACTTTTTTACATAAAGGCTTTTCACATTGGGGTAGCCAATTTGCTAAGAGCACTCGATAACGGTCAACACTACAAATAATGGCCTATTTGAGGGTATAGGGGGCGATTTCGGATTCAGCCTCAGTTCCTTGAGGGCGATAGACCTAAAGAGTTTAGTTCCAACACACATACCTGTAGTTTTCAGATAGGCTTGAAGGACTTGGATTAACTGGATAAGGTGCGTTTAATTAGGGTTGAAGACAAACTCTGCAGGGCTGTGGCCCTCCAGGATCAGAGTTTTGCACCCCTGCTGTAGGATGTTGCAACCCATCTCCAGAACACGATTTGACACATCCCTGCCATAGATGGACAAGCAGTTTTCAGGTTGCATGTTGCATACTTATTGAGTGTTGATACTTGCATCAACCTCGTAATAATGCAAATAAGAAAGTTAACCCAGGGTATGCAAATGTACAGTGTAAAATTTTTAAAAACCCGATTAACCAGATTTAATTGTTAACCCAACTATGAACAATGTGAAACAGGCCTATAGAACAAGATGGAACCCAGGATTAAATTAAACCTGTATTAACCATTTCAAGGGTGAAAAGTAAACTGATTGGAACAAGATTGTAATAGAACTGCAATCTTAAAACCCCTTGTTGATTAATTTAATTACTAGTCAGCACACAACCTGCACAGGTGGCAGGAAAAGTATATACAGTGTTCTTGCACATGCTCAAGAGTGATTCTATAATTGGAGATACATTTAGCATTTAAAAAAGTTAAGGAAAAAAACTGTTCACTAACAGAAATTCTTTCCAGTATCTTACTGAAAACATTCAATTTTAATAATTCAGTGCTTGCCAAACACGTTACTTCCTTTTTTTTACTTTTAACGAAAAAATAGTGTAAAAATATAGTATTGTTTGTCAGCTGTTACTGTCAATTCTGTTACATACTGTCAACATTGTTACTCTACCTTTGTAACAGAGTTTGCCAGTAACCGAATTGACTATTTTAAACTTTTTAGCCAAAAACTCCACTTGCTTGCATAAATGCTAAGAGTGCATGGCACTAATGAAATCATGATTAAAAGACTTTTAAACAACCCACTGTGTGATCAGTGATAAATTCTATTTTCCTTTTGACGTTGTGGTAACAATTTTGACGTTTTACAAAACGTCTCGGTTACGTTTGTAACCCTCGTTCCCTGAAGGAGGGGAATGGAGACATATGTTGGAACTGACCGACGAATTGGGGATCGCTTTCAGAGACCAATCTACTTCGAGTGTAACTAAACGAGCCAAAGAAAATTGGCATGCGGTTCCCGCATTCCACGCTCCTCCCTGCAGTGCACGTATAAATAAGGAAGTGAAAGCACCGCATCTTTGCTTAGTGACTCGGCCGATCAGTGGAGGTACAGGACCTGTGGCGACGGGACGTACATAACCGAGACGTTCCCTTTCAGTCGGTCACGAACTGACCGACGAATTGGGGATCTACCAACACGCCACAGAAGCTGGCCCTTCCAGCGCTCTGCTTGAGCTCCCTGGTCCGCCCCCATCTGTTGGAGTGGAAAGTCAGGGCTCTAAGCAGAGAAGGTCAGTCACTGCTGTTCTGCAAGACCCACTCAGTGGATAACGCTGGGAAAGCGTTCTTGTCTCGGAGAGGGAACGCTGCAGAGCCACATCCTTCTAAGGAAGGAGAGGTGGCAGTTACACATATGGACTAGCCAAGCAGGGTAGTACAACATATGGCAGTCTCTGGGGTGGTTCCAGCCTAGTTCTGGGGGGAAGAACACCATCAGAGACGACAGAGTGAGCTCTGTCAATGGAAAGACACGGACTAGCCGAGTAGGGTATACTACATATGGACACCCAGCCTAACACAGGTTCCACCATGCATACGAGTGTAGGCCTGGCGTCAGACGCTCCGCAATCTGCATCCGCATCTGACTGCCGAGGGTGACGGAGGAACTCAATAGGGTTAGCCATTTCTGGGGAACATTACTGGAGTCAAGAAACGCATGTATCCGGCCCAGCGGGCGGGAGTGGCGTTGCAAGCCGACACTTAGAACGGGTCCTTTCCGCTACTGGCCACTGGGGGCAAGTACACGGCAAGATACCGGCTCTACACGGAGGCTATAGAATCTAGCAAACGTGTTAGGTGTCGCCCAGCCCGCAGCTCTACAAATATCTGTCAGCGAGGCGCCTTGAGCCAGTGCCCAGGAGGAAGCAACACTTCTAGTTGAGTGTGCTCGCAACCTGAACGGGCAAGGCACGTCTTGGGATTGATACGCCAAGACAATAGCATCCACTATCCAGTGGGCTAACCTCTGCTTGGAGACAGCCTTTCCCTTCTGCTGGCCTCCGTAACAGACGAAGAGCTGCTCTGAAGTCCTAAAGCTCTGCGTTCTGTCCACGTAACATCGCAAAGCGCAGACGGGACAGAGCAAAGCCAGGGCTGGGTCTGCCTCCTCCGAAGGCAGCGCTTGCAGGTTCACTACCTGGTCCCTGAAGGGAGTGGTAGGAACCTTGGGCACGTATCCAGGGCGGGGTCTCAGGACAACGTGAGAGTTGGCTGGCCCGAATTCTAGGCACGATTCGTTGACCGAAAATGCGTGCAGGTCCCCTACCCTCTTGATGGAGGCCAATGCCGTCAAGAGCACTGTCTTCATGGACAGGATTTTTAACTCTACAGACTGGAAGGGCTCAAAGGGAGGTCTCTGAATTGCCCTGAGCACCAGAGATAGGTCCCAAGAGGGTAACGAGTTAGGACGAGGAGGATTTAGCCTCCTCGCACCCCTGAGGAACCTGACGATCAGGTTGTGCTTCCCTAAGGACTCACCTTCGACTGCGTCATGATATGCCGCAATTGCTGCGACATACACTTTAAGGGTGGAGGGAGACAGCCTTCGCTCCAGCCCATCTTGCAGGAAGGAAACCATGACTCTAATCGAACACTTTCGCGGGTCTTCCCGGCGGGAAGAACACCATTCAACGAACAGGTTCCACTTCAACGCATAGAGGCGCCTCGTAGAGGGGGCTCTAGCAGAAGTGATGGTGTCTACCACAGCCTGTGGTAGGTCACCTAGAACCTCCGCGTCCCGTCCAGGGACCAGACATGGAGTTTCCAGAGGTCTGGACGCAGGTGCCATAGAGTGCCCCGTCTCTGAGAAAGCAGGTCCTTCCTCAGAGGAATGGGCCAGGGAGGGGCTGTCATGAGGAGTGAGAGTTCGGAGAACCAGTTCCGGTTGGGCCAGTAGGGCGCAACTAACAAGACCTGCTCCTCGTCCTCCCTGACTTTGCACAGTGTCTGTGCAAGAAGGCTCACTGAAGGAAACGCATATTTGCGCAGGTCCCGGGGCCAGCTGTGTGCCAGTGCATCCATGCCGAGGGTCCCCTCGGTCAGGGAGTAAAACAACCGGCAGTGGGTAGAGTCCGGAGAGGCAAACAGATCTACCTGTGCAGCTACGAAGAGGTCTCATATCAGCTGGAGCGCCTGGGGATGGAGTCGCCACTCTCCCGGAAGTGTCGGCTGTCGTGAGAGCTCGTCGGCTGCACGATTGAGCACACCAGGGATGAGGTCGCTTTGCGCCATTCACAGATGCTTCTGACTCCAAAGGAGGAGATGGCGGGCGAGTTGCAACATGCGGCGGGAGCGTAGACCACCTTGTTGGTTGATGTACGCAACGGTCGCAGTGCTGTCCGTACGGACCAGTACATGCTTGCCATGTAGTGGCCCCTTGAGGCGGCCCAGCGCAAGACGTACTGCTAGCAACTCGAGGCAGTTGATGTGCCAATGCAGTTGAGGCCCCGTCCACAGACCCAAAACTGCATGCCCGTTGTACGTGGCCCCCCAGCCGGTGGACGAGGCATCCCTGAATACCACAGCATGCCTGGACACTTGTTCTAGGGGAACTCCCGCCCATAGAAACGAAGGGTCCGAGCGGCATTACCGCGGCTGCAGATGCCATATGCCCCAGGAGCCTCTGAAATAATTTCAGTGGGACCACTTTCCTGCCATTGAACAAATTCAAGCAGTTCAACACTGACCGGACACTCTCCTCCGTGAGGCATGCAGTCTGGTTGACTGAATCCAACTCCATACAGAGATAAGAGATCCTCTGCGTGGGGCTGACCCGAAGTCCCAACAGGCTGAGGTCACTGAGCACATGTCCCTGTGTTCGCACAACTGACCCCGAGAGTGAGCAAGTATGAGCCAGTCGTCGAGATAGTTGAGAATGCGAAAGCCGCGTTCTCTGAGCGGAACAGTGGCTGCCTCCGCGACTTTCGTAAAGACGCGAGGCGACAGGGACAGCCCGAATGGGAGGACTTTGTACTGATATGCCCGCCTTTCGAATATGCCCGCCCACAAATGCTGTCTCAGCGTGCCGAACGCCCAGACATGAGAGACCGCGATCGTGACCGTCAACCGGGGACAGATAGTGACCACATCCAGATACACACGGTTTGAATGACATCTTGAAAAAGACACAGGGTCAAACCGTGTAAGCGCTTTTAGAAAACTGCTCTTTTAGGTGCTGAAGCACACGGGGAAATGTCCGCGGCTCACAACAGTTCTGAAAGTGCAAGCCTGTTGTGAGCGCTCACTCTCATTGAAGACGCAACTCTGATGCCCAGATGAGATTGCGACCACCGCTGTAACGTACTGTCACACCCGCACCAGACCAGAGCATCCTTCCAAAAGGCAGACTCGTAGTACACACTCTTCATAGTAACGACAAACTTTTCAAAACAGCAGTCGTTCGGCTCCAAAGCAGAAAGCAAAGATGCGGTGCTTCCACTTCCTTATTTATACCCTCGCTGCGGGGAGGAGCGTGGAATGCGTGAACCGCATGCCAATGTTCATTGGCTCGTTTAGTTACACTCGAAGTAGATTGGTCTCTGAAAGCGATCCCCAATATGTCGGTCAGTTCCGACGTACGTCGAACGTGACCGATTGAAAGGGAACTCTTGTTTTTAGATTAAAGTATTTTCTCTGAGAGAGCACATATACCTTTCAGTGCTTCAGATCTTATCAGTGAGGGAACATGACATCATTTCCTGTATATTACATATTTGGGAGATAATTCCACCAATTTAAAGGCAAAGTATGGTACGGTAACAGAATTGACGCAAGATTTATATAAGATAAAAATAAGATAAGTTATTTAAAAGTTAGTTAATTTAATGTTGTAGAATTAGGAAAATGACTATTTGTGGCTTTTATAAATATAATAAATGAAATATTACCAAAAGAAAAGTAAAATAAAATATTTTGATTACACGATACATGATGAAAAACACTGACTAATTCAGGCAGCAAGAAATCGTGATTTTCAGCTATATAAGACAATTTTACAGAAAACATGATATTATTATGGCCTGTAACATCTTATGATCCATGCCAATGAGTAACAAATTATTAAAATAATTAAAAATATAACCATTTGAAAAGAGCAGAAAGAAAGTAATGACACCAAATGTACCTGCAATTATAGAATCGCCCTCAAGTAGGCTCTTGGCAGTAAACGCATACAAGTTCTCCATTCTTGCATAAACAGTCTCTCTCCTCCATATGTTAAAGCGGCTCCTGTCCTCATATATGTACCATGCCTTAGCTCTCCATCCTCATTTCCCATTACCATATCTGCTGCATTATGGAATGTCTTTACAACGGGTGGAGTACAGAGTTGTAAAGGAAGCATACATCAGACAAATGGAGCATCTCCTTATGACTCTCTCATGACAAGAGCCCTGTTGTGTATCTAGACTTCTGATCTCAGCCAGATGGTTTTTAACGTGCTGAGAGGGAAGGCAGCATTTACCGCTTACATTCCCGGCTCATACCTCTGCAGCGCTAGGAAGCTGGTGTGCCTCATTGACAACATTGTCTTGGATAATAAATGTCAAAGGCTTAAGGTTTATGATGCAGAATATGACAATTTGCCTGCACTTCAATTCATTTTCTAATTCTTGCTTTTATGGCGTGTTCAGGAGACTGTGAATTTTTTTGCTGCTGAATGTAATGAGGCCTCCATGAAGGTGTATTACTTGAATTATGGTTTAAAATAATAGTAAGTAACAGTCATACCTGTATCATTTACAGTATTTTCTTATGTGGAACACAAAAAGAGGATAGTGGGCGAAGAATGTTTATATTGTTCCCATACAATGAAAGTGAATGAGCATGGACCACTATCCAGCTCCAAATAAGCACCATACAAGTATCATAAAAAGTTATCTGTGACTAAAATTTGAGTTCGGTTACAAGACATTTGACAACTAATGGCATTTAGTGTCATCATTGACATGAAACCTGTAACAATGTTTCTTTGTTCAACATATTCTTTTGGAAGAAAGAAAACCATGTGGTTTTGGAACATAATGAGACAGAATTTTCATTTTTGGTTGAACTATTCCTTTGTTGTTCTACTGTGGGTTCCAAGCAAAACACACACATAAAGATGTAAACATTTCACAAGTTGTGACATTTTCGCAAAAATAAATAAATGAAAAGCGAACTGTAGCTTATTGAAACGATACAGCAGTTGGTGCTGTGACATGGTGTCCTCAACCCGCATGCAGCCAAGGCACCGTATGCTTGTAAAGACACTGTGTTCACATTGTCAGAATGTTCCTAATGCACGCAGAACCTGCCTCATTCACCATCTGCATTATTATGCTCATGTAAACTCTTGCTCAACTGTGTTTCTGCCAAGTGCTTTCCTCAGACTGACAGAACAGCCGATCACACACACCTTACCATCTGCGCGCAGCAAGAGAGACATACCGCCAACCCCCCAACCACCACCCATCAGAGAGCTGATATCTCCGTAAGAGAGTGGCGAGGATGAGACAAAATAGGTTAGTGGATAACGGTATGGGAAGTGAATTGTGTTATTGATTTAAATGTGGTCACATGGTCTCGTTCGCAGCTGGAGAAGGTATGATAAAGAGCACAGGGGCTGTACATAAATGTCAGTCTGCTGGTTTCTACAGAACATCTCGGCTGTATGCCGATGTGGGAAATGAGCCACAAACTACACCAACACTTTGGTTTGATGAAGTGCCTCTGAAGTGCTGCCTTAAATGTTTTGCAGAATTTTGGAATACAGGAGTGTCGTGTCCTGGATGGATCATTCTAAAAGAAACCTGCACAGTATGGTGACATCTGGGTTCGTTCATTGCCGTTTGGTCACTGTACTGTGGAAGCTGATTGTAAAAGGTGTTTCATTATTGAACCTGACCTTTTCTCTTGCACAAGTTTGGACTTATTGTAAATTCATTATGTTACTTTGACTCGTTATTTCAAGCTGCATTAGAGGATACAAGGCAACAGGGACTCAGTTTTCCATCCCTTACTAAAAAGAAGTTTATTCAAGTGTGCTTTTAAACTAAAAATAAGAAAGTATTCTTGTACAATGCACTTCTCAGAAATATACTTGTAATTGCTTTTAAGTATGCTTCACTTATACTGACAGAAAGTCCAAGTATATTTACATGTACTATACATGTACTCAATCTTTTGATCGAAATATACTTAAATGTATAATTAAGTATTCTTAGTATACTCAGCTTGTAGTTGTTTAATCTTTTGATTGAGTAGCCTATTAAATACTTTTTTCACATAGTTTTACATACTGTCTTATGAACTTACATTGTTTGAAAATATTGATTTATAATGAAAACAGATATGTTCCTAATTCTAAGTATCTGTATTTTTGTGTAGGCTATTCCACTGGTAGTGTACATAGGAATTTACTTCAAATCTACTTCACTCTTTCCCCGCCACTGACTGAATTTTCCAGCTATCCATGTTTTCACTGTTATACAGTAGGGGGCGCTATGACACATCTTCTAGTGCAGAATCTTTGGATCAAAACACAGGTGAAGAAGAAGCAGAAACAAGTGATAGAAGATTGCTCACGCAAATGTAAAGCAACACGATCATTAAACCGCAAAACTAGTAAATAAATCAAAAACTGCTAACGTTACCGAATGAAATGTCGAACCCATGAAGAGGAAACGACTATGAAGCTTTGGGGGTGTTGATTGACTCGATCTACTCCATCTGTTTTGATCATCTTTGACAAAAATGCGATTTTCTCAGCTTTTTGTTAAAAATATAGCTTTTTTTTATGAAACTTACCCACATTCAAGTGTTGACAAAAAAGAATGCATTAAGCTAGAATAAAATGTTTTTAAACTGGAAAGAGTTAAAGTACAGTTAAAAGTATAGAAAAATATACCTAAATGTGCACCTAAAAGTGCAAAAATAATATATAAATAGCAGTAGCGAACCGTGACCCTTGGACCTCGGCCCTCTCACCCCCTTTTTTTTCGGGGGAAAAGGTAAACTAAGCCTAAAATCAGCCTTAAAGCCTTAAAGTCAGCTTACAGTGTTCTCTTTTATAATACTGCATGTTACCTTTGACAAGAAATGCCACAAGCAAACATCAGAGTGAGCGAGTTATCACAACAACAAAAAAACAGTAATAAAAATGCAAATCATCATTATAAATAATTGCATCACACAATCGGTGTGTTATTTCAATGGAATATGGTGACAACTGGCCACAAAACCATCAAATTAAACAAAATTTAATGTAAGCCGATGCATCATGACAGCGCTCAGACCAAAGCACACATTAGTGACAGACACTTTCCACATTAAAAAACTTCCCGTTGATAATAAATCACATCATTAGACTGGCACAGCAGCTGATTAAATATATATAACAGACCGTATTAAACTTATGATTTGGGGAAAATTTAACTATTATGCAGAATTACAGCAAATGTGCATGGTCACTCAGATTTACAGAATGACCAGTAATTCTGCAAAATAACTGTTTTCTCAACTAAAGCTTAACATATAAAACAGTGGCAGTGGTGGCCAGAATAAAATCAGTCACGTAACCTATTCGATTTTAAAAAACTTACCCAAACAGCAAACAATTCTAGCAGTAAAGCTTTAACTTCTTGATTGATGCTGTCATCCAGTTGTATTGTATTGCTGTGGTTGAAATGAACAGTTTTGGCTTTCTGCTCAAAATTAAGCTCTGGTGTAGGTTTTCTTTTTCCTGATCTCCAGCTTTTCTTTAAAAGTTAATCTTGAAAACGGCATGAATAATAAATTAGATACGTCGTCCTCCTCATTATTGTTGCTTGCGGTATCCATAGGTATCCGGTTTTTTTTTTGTTGATCGTGTTCCTCACAGCAAGTATAGGTCTCTGCAGGATAGTAATAGGAGTTACTAGATCAGTGGGCGAGGCCATAAACAGAGGGGCGTTTTCCACTGCGTTACCTGATTTGCCCACGTCACAGTGTGGGTAGGGTTTAGGGGTGGGGTCACTGAGTTATTTATAAACACCCATCAGTTTGAAAACACCCACAAATTTAGAAACGCCCACTTTTGTTCCGCAGAGACCCCATACTCCCTCACAGCGGGCGGAACGCGTCATAACCATAGCAATATCAAGTCCCACCTATTAAAAGGAATGGTGTGATTGGTCAATTTTCCTGTCACTTGAAATTCATTGACTTGTTATGGCTTGGCACTCTGTAATTTCACAGCTGGACCACCAATCACAGAGTTGAAAGCGTTAGCCGGAAAAATCCTAATATGGAGTAAACGGACGTCTATACAACACAAAATGAATCGGCAGATTTGAAGGGTTTATTTCCTCAAAAAGATTTAGATGTTTATTGTCAAATTATAAATTACTAAAATAACATTAGAACTGATGACTTTTTATGAAAAAAGCTTTTACTTTTTAAACTATTATTTAAGTTTGTAAATATTATTTTTACAATAGTTTAGGCCCTCTCTGAGGGCCTAGAGGGCCCTGACGGTTCCCCCCGATAAATAATAAACTATAAGTATGATGTTATGTTCACTTATACTTACAAGTATACTTGCAGTCTAAAACTACTAAACTAGTAGTTTACTGAGAGTACACTTCAAGTTCAAAGTGTACTTTCATAAACTAAAAAATGTGCTACAAGTATTTAACTAGTAAACTATCAGTATACCTATAAGTTCACTTGTAGTATAGTTGCAGTACAAACAAAAAACTTAAATGTAAACTAGTTGTGTACTCAAAGTTTACGACTGTTACACTTAAAGTATACTTAAAAGTATACTTTTATACACTAAAAAGTTGGCCAATTTAGTCCCAAGTAGTATTGAAACAGTACACTTACAAGTATACTTCTAGTACATTGATATTAGTATACTTACTACATAAAGTATACTTAAAAATATACTTTACTTAAGTATACTTAATAAAATCAAACTTGAAGTATACTTATTTTTTGTAAGGGATTACAAACTCTGAGGTTGAAATATGGGGGCTTTTAAACTGTTGTAAGAGATATGTTTGTTTTGTTAATATGAAAGCGGTCTTTATGGAACTCCAGTATGGTTTTCCATTGATATGAGAGTACCAACCCAGACTCACTGAAAAACATGCCAATGGCGACATTTTGGCAAAATGATATTACATTGCTTCTTGCATGTTTTGCTGCACTTTTAAAGTGAACTGTCCAGTAAGTGGCACTAAAACCATGTAAATTTTCTCAGAAACAAATTAACCTGAATGTAGAAGCATTTCATTACATTGGTTATAGTAAGTATTGCAGCAGTTCAGAAATGAAATGTCCAGCGAGAGGCCCTAAAAGGTTAGTCCTCGATCACATTTGAAAATTACATACCACCCGCACTAAACGATAGTGTTATTCATTGGCTGAAGCAATAATGCCATTTGGTTCTACAAGTCTTTGAGCTCCTTAATAGTGACTTGTGTTTCACTGGACTCGTACCTGAGTGCTCCACATTGCAAATCCAGTGCTGTACTAGGTTTACAACGTCAGAAAATCCATATGGATCTGGTTATGCGATGCAAACATAAAAATGTTTACAAATCATTTACTATAAATACCATAAATTCATGATAAAAGTGTTTTGAGGTCATAACATAGTATCATACAAGGAATCGAGAGAAAATAAGTCTTTATTAATACCTAGACAGCAACATAGTGTCGCCCCAGATCCTGGCCACATCTGGTACATGTGGATTCACCATGAGGGCCAGATCTGGGCCGACACCATGTTGCTGTCTGGGTAGACAATCTGCCCCTGTAAACATATTTTGAGTGAAAAAGGAATAAAAAATAGTTGGTATTTTACTGCCACTAGTGTTCATTTAGTGAATTGTATAGGTGCATTTTTGGAGACCAGCAAGAGGAGGTGTGGAGGGGAATCTAATTCGGGTTTTGACCAAATAATCAAACTCATTTGTGAGTGTGAAAGCACCCTCAAGGGGACTCTTTATGCCATTGTGAGACACAGCAGAGGAGTGAGCCATAGACCTGCCAGTAGTTTGTCTCCTCATCTGTCTCTGGCTTGGAGCAATGGCATGGTGAGCCTTGCGCTTCTTGTGCGAGATACAGAATCAGCTTCAGCCCTTCTGCTGGTCTGTCAGCAATCTTCAGTCAAATTTTCTCACCAGCTGGACCCACAGGTGTCCAGGAAATTAACCAGGAATGAGGAGACACATACTGCCACAGCTTCCTTTCCTGTTTATACCACAGCAGTGTCACTTCCTCATAAAAAGGCACCATCATGATCGCCGGCAGCCATTTTTTGTCTGGGTCCTGTAAGGACAGTTGGAGACTAAAACAGAATGGCCTTTTCAGAATACCTGGTAGGAAGCCAGTATGTCCCTTTGACTCAGAGAAACTTTACAATTGTCCCTCCTGACCAAATTTAAAAGAATCTCTCCTGACAAGAACTTTTCTCCATTAACAATATAATGCTTGACTACCTTGTTTTTTTTTTGTGTATGTGTGCCTGAATACAAGGGATGTTTCTGTTATGGTCCCTTCACTAGGCTTCTTAAATAGCTTAACCAACAAGAATTGATAGGTTGACCAACTTTATCAGAAAGAATGCACAGCAATTCATGATGGTCTTTTCAGGGCTTTTGACCAAATTGCACTTATTACAGGAGCAGTCCTTCTGGACTTCCAGAGGGTACGTGCCTTGTTTAAAGGGAACAATGGTGAAAGTCATCGATTGAGCCTAGCAGAGTTTAAACCTACACATTTTCAGTTACTAACCTAGACCATCATACAACACCTGTTACTGTGGCGTAAAGCAGGGCGGAGCCGAGAGCCGTTGGATCGGAGCGAGGCCGGTGGCGTGAGTGTTGATGAATGTCACCTGCGGGCCACCCTTACGAAAATATATGTGTCTACCTAATATCTACCTAATATCAGTGTGTACTAGTAGTAAACTTGTAAGTGTACTATTTCAATACTGCTTGGGACTAAATTGGCTTTTAGTATATAAAAGTATACGTTTAAGTGTAACAGTAGTAAACTTTAAGTGCATAACTAACTAGGTTTCTCATTTGTACTGCATCTGTACTACAAGTGAATGTATAAGTATACTAGTAGTCTACTATTTTAATACAAGTAGTAATTTTTTTAGTTTATGGAAGCACACTTTGAAGTGTACTCTCAGTGAACTACTAGTTTAGTAGTTTATACTGCAAGTATACTTGTAAGTGAACATAACATTATACTTATGGTTTACTATTAATATATTATTTTTGCACTTTCAGTATACTACTATCACGGATGAAGGTAGATGAAGGCAGATTCACAATAATAAACAAGGTTTAATGAAAAGCAGGCAGAAACATAACGTGTAACACACTGACATGAGTGCACACAAACAATAACCAACAATGTTGGTTTCATAAAGGCAACATTTTAAACAAAAAGTTGTGAAAATCACATTTTTGTCAAAGACTAAGCCTTGATCAGATTCAGAATGATGATCAAAACATAGATGGAGTAGATCAAGTCCATCAACACCCCCAAAGCTTCACAGTCGTTTCCTCTTCATGGGTTTGACATTTCATTTGGTAACATTAGGCTGTTTAATGTTTGATGATCGTGTTATTTTACATTTGCGTGAGCAATCTTCTATCACTTGTTTCAGCTTCTTCTTCTCCTGTACTTTGATCCAGAGATTCTGTACTAGAAGATGTGTCATAGCGCCCCCTACCGTATAACAGTGAAAACATGAATAACGTCTCGGTTACGTATGTAACCCTCGTTCCCTGAGGAGGGAACGGAGACGTAACGTCAGTGACTGACGAATGGGGGTTTCGCTTAGAAGCCTATCATCTTCGAGATCTAGAAAACGCCCAATGGCAGCGCCAATGCCATGGGCATGCGGAATTTGCATAGCGTAACTCCGCCCCACAGCGTGGGTATATAAGGAAGTACGCTGGCAACATCGCATTATGTTTACCTGCTGAGGAGCCAAGACTGAACTCCCGGCTGTTCCAGCGGTACAGCGGAAGTGGCAGAGGGACGTTACGTCTCCGTTCCCTCCTCAGGGAACGAGGGTTACATACGTAACCGAGACGTTCCCTTTCGTTCAGTCACTCCGAGTAACGTCAGTGACTGACGAATGGGGGTCCCAATATAATCACGCCACTCGGCTGTCATCCAGTGCCCTGCGTAAGCGTGAGCTCCCTGTCGTAAGCTAGTACGGACGAAGGACTCCCACTTAACACAGGAATACCAAGGTACACTGGGAAGCATATTCCAGGTGGAAGTATGCGCCAAATGCCTACCCGTAGGGAGGACTTAAGAACACATATGACCCGCTCAGGGCTACATATGGGAAACTCTGGGGTAACCAGCCGAAGGTGGAAGAATTTTACCCCCAGGGGTGGCAAGGGGCTTGCCAAGGGAAAGACACCTGCTCAGGGAGACTTACAGTGGGAATACACATGTGGGGGTCGCCCAACGGGGGAACCATGCACACGGTGGCACCTAGCCAACACGAGGGCCTGAGCGAGTGGGCAGACGTACTGGTGTCGGCATCAACAGTGCTGGAGGAACTCAGGGCTTCAGGGAAACTACCTGAGGAAAATATCGCACGTATCCAGTCCGTGGAGTGGAATGGCGAGCAAGCGAAGACACCTGAGCCTAGTCCATTACCGGCCACTAGTAGAGGCGAGTACAAGAGAGGACACTGGCTCCACTCGGAGATTATAGAATCTGGCGAATGTGTTGGGTGTCGCCCAGCCTGCAGCTCTGCAATGTCTGTTAGCGAGGCGCCATGCGCTAGAGCCCAAGAGTGAGCCCTGACCCCTAGGGGGCATGGACGCCCCTGCATCAGGTAAGCCAAAACAATGGCGTCCACTATCCAGTGAGACAACCTTGCTTGGAGAGAGCCTTTCCCTTCAGCTTCCCACCATAACAGACAAAGAGCTGGTCTGAGGTCCTGAACACTGCGTTCTGTCTACGTAAGCACGGAGGGCGCGTACTGGACAGAGCAGTGCCAAGGCTGGGTCTGCCTCCTCCAAAGGCAGCGCTTGCAGGTTCACCACCTGGAACGGAGTGGTGGGAACCTTGGGCACATATCCAGGCCGGGGTCTCAGGATCACGTGAGAGTAGGCCGGCCCGAATTCCAGGCACGCTTCGTCAACCGAAAATGCCTGCAGGTCCCCTACCCTCTTGATGGAGGCCAAGGCGATCAGGAGCTCTGTCTTTTCATAGACAGGAACTTAAGCTCGCTGACCGCAATGGCTCGAAGGGAGCCCTCTACAGAGCACTTAAGACTACTGAGAGGTCCCAAGAGGGTACGAGGGGAGCGCGAGGAGGATTCAGTCTCCTCGCTCCCCTCAGGAACCTGATGACCAGGTCGTGCTGACTTACCTTTTTCGTCTCCACAAGGTCGTGGTAGGCTGATATAGCGGCCACATAACCCTAGAGGGTGGAAGGAGACAGCCTTCGTTCCAACCCCTCTGGAGGAATGCGAGCACGGACCCGATCGGGCATTTTCAGGGGTCTTCTTGGCGAGAAGAACACCAGTGACGAAGAGGTTCCACTTCAACGCATAGGCGTGTCGTTTCTGTAGACAGGGCCCTAGCGGAAGTGATGGTAGCCACCACCTGAGGTGGTAGGGTACTCAAACCTGCCACGTCCCATCCAGGAGCCACACGTGGAGGTTCCAAAGATCGGGACGCGGGTGCCAAGGGTGCCCCGTCTCTGAGAAAGGAGGTCCTTCCTCAGAGGAATCGACCAGGGAGGGGCTGTCGCAAGGAGTACAAGTTCGGAGAACCAGGTCCGGCCGGACCAATACGGGGCGACCAAAAGGACCTGCTCCTTGTCCTCCCTGATCTTGCACAGAACCTGTGCAAGAAGGCTCACTGGGGGAAACGCATACTTGCGGAGGCCCCGCGGCCAGCTGTGCGCCAGAGCGTCCGTGCCGAGGGGGCCCTCGGTCAGGGAATAAAACAGGCGGCAATGGGAAGAGTCGTGGGAGGCAAACAGATCTACCTGTGCGTCGCCGAACTGTTCCCAAATCAGCTGAACCGTCTGGGGATGGAGTCTCCATTCTCCAGGAAGTGGCTGAAGCCGTGAGAGCTCGTCGGCTGCACGGTTCAGGACTCCCGGGATATGGATGGCACGAAGGGACCTCAGGTGCTTCTGACTCCATAAGACGAGATGGCGGGCGAGTTGAGACATGCGGCGGGAACGCAGACCACCCAGGTGGTTGATGTACGCTACTGTGGCCGTGTTGTCTGACCGGACTAGCACGTGTTGACCCTTGAGCAGCGCTCGGAAGCGGTGCAGGGCGAACCGTACTGCCAGCAACTCGAGGCAATTGACATGCAGGAGGCGCTGGGGTCCTGTCCAGGAGCCCGCGGCAGCATGTCCATTGCACATGGCACCCCAGCCCGTGGTGGAGGCATCTGTTGACACAACAATATGCCTGGAAACTCGTTCTAAGGACACACCGGCCCGTAGAAAACTGAGGTTCGACCACGGGGTGAGGGTCTGCAGGCAGGCCCGAGTCACTGGGACCGGAGCGTGCCCGACTGCCATGCCCATCTCGGGACTCGATCGCGAAGCCAGTGCTGAAGCGGTCTCATATGAAGCAATCTGAGCGGCGTTACCGTGGCTGCAGATGCCATATGCCCCAGGAGCCTCTGAAATAACTTCAGTGGAACCGCACTCTTGCTCCTGATTTGACGGAGGCAAGTCAGCAGTGACTGCGCGCGCTCGCTCGTAAGCTGCGCGCACCTGGCGACCGAGTCGATACTGAGAAAAGAGATCCTCTGCACTGGCAGAGTTTGCTCTTTTCTCAGTTGACCCGAAGGCCCAGACGAGCTAAGTGCTGGAGCACCAGGTCTCTGTGTTCGCACACCTGCTCTCGAGAGTGACTCAGGAACAGCCAGTCATCGAGGAAGTTCAGGATGCGAACCCCGTGTTGCCTGAGTGGCACAAGGGCTGCCTCGACAATCTTCGTAAAGACGCGAGGGGACAGAGCTAGCCCGAATGGGAGGACCGCGTACTGATATGGAAGTAGGCGTCCTTCAGGTCGATCGCTGCAACCCAATCTACTGGACGAACGCATTTGAAAAGGCGCTTCGCTGTCAACATCCTGAACGGAAGCCTGTGAAGGGATCGGTTCAGGACGCGCAGGTCCAGGATCGGTCGTAACCCACCGGTTTTCTTGGGTACAATGAAGTAAGGGCTGTAGAAGCCGGACTTCATCTCGGCTGGAGGGACAGGCTCGATCGCACCCTTCGCCAGCAAGGTAGCAACCTCCGCACGCATGACAGGGGCGTTGGGCCCCCCATGGTGTGGCGGACTCCCCGGAGCGGGGAGGAGCCTGAGCGAACTGAATCGCATAGCCGAGCCTGATGGTCTTCTCGGCCCAGCGGAACAGTCCGGGAAGCTCTAGCCAGGCTCCCAAAAACTGCACCAGCGGGGTCGTGCGGACCACAGACGTACCCCGGGTGGGGCAGCGAGGCGGCGTGACCGGCCCGGACGTGGGAGGCGTAGCGTCCCGGTGTGGGGGCACGGTCATCAGCCGCGTCCTGACAGAGGAGACCAGGGAAGGACGCGCGTTCCACTGGGGTCTGCTCTGAGAGGAGACTGACGTTAGAGAGGGACGAGAGTGGCGTGGCCCGGGGGCGGCGCACACTGCCATCGGTCTCTGGGTGCTCAGGGATGGGTGAGTTAGTTCTTCCAAATAGGGTGCTGCTGACCTGGGGGCCAGCAGCTGAACAGAAGATTCTCCCCCGGCCCTCCACCGGGGGAAGGAGTGGCCCTGCTACCAACTCCTTGGAAGAACTGCCCATCCCTGAGCTGTCCGCGTCAGGAGCGCCGCTAGCCTGGCGTAGGCGGGCTGCGGGGCTGGGAGCGGACGGGGGCGCCTTCCTGCGACCATCCCTACGGCGCGGCCCGGAAAGGGCGGCGGGAGGGTCGAAGCCACAGGAGGGCGCCCTCGGCGGCAAGCAGACTGAGGCGACTGAGCCTGCGGCTGAGTAACAGCCGCCGGGGCAGTACGTTTAATGGCCTTAGTCTGCTACTGGACGGCTGAGAACTGTTGGGCGCAGTTCTTGGCCGTGCCGCCGAAGAGGCCGGCCTGGGATATGTGAGCGTTGAGGAACCGGGTTCGCTCAGCCTCTCTCATATCGACCAGGCTGAGCCTCGTCTCTCCTGGACCACAGCTGTGGACATCACCTGACCCAGGGAGCGCACGGTCACCTTCGTCACCCGGAGGGCGAGGTCGGTGGCGGCACGCGGCTCATTAAGAGCCCTGGGACAGCTCTACCCTCGTGCATGCCACGAGCATCCTGGCCTGGAAGACCTGAAGGATGGCCATGGCGTGCTGAGAGGCGGCGGCCTGCCCCGCAGCTCTGCAGTCCCTCGCCACCAGAGTAGACGAGAACTACAGGCCTTGGAGGGGTGCTTAGGATCACCGCGCCACATTGAAGCACTCTGTGCAAGAGGGGGGGGTGTGGCCCGAGGAATACTCGTCGGGGTTTATGCCACACCGCAGCCCTCAGGTCACCCTGGCCACCAGCCAAACATCCCGTCACGTGGAGAGGATAACTGGGGTGTGGCAGAGGGGACTCTCCCTCCATACGGGGGTCATTGAGTCTCGACCGTGATTGCAACTGAGCGTCAACAGGGGGGACCCCAGTGTACCCTTGGCCGCGGCCCCATCGAGGGCAGAGAAGGCGGAGGAGGCCGCCGAACAGTCGCGGGAAGACAACGGGGACTTCCAGGACCACGTGACCTCCTCATGTATCCCGGGAGAGAAAGTAATTGGGGGCGGGGCCCAACAGCTGTCAGGACGCGTCACACCCAAAGACCAAACATCCCCCGAGATGACATGGCTGTCAACTCCGGGTCGGACTCGGACAATGCTGGCACGCCCGAAGGCAGCAGCATAGCCGAATCTTCATCCCCAGAGGACTCCAGCCCACCTTGAGATGCGGCGATCGACATCTTATCACCAACTGGAGTGCCGAACGAAACACACGGGGCGTCCGCAGACGGTCCCGCTGCTTCAGTCCGATCACTCGCGGGTAGCGATGTGCGAGAGGGGGGTGTGGCCCGAGGAATGATCGTCGGGGTTATGCCACACCGTAACCCTCAGGTCACCCTGGCCACCAGCCAAAGTACCATCTCTCTCGGAGACGGTAGATTGGGGTGTGGCAGAGGGGACTCTCTTTCCTTGCGGAGGTCATTGAGTCTCGACCGCAACATCGCGATGGTCATGTTCCCGCAGTGAGAACATGACGCATCCACAAACGCTGCTTGAACGTGCTGAAGCCCAAACACGTCACGCAGCGATTGTGCCCATCAGATGGCAACAGAGATCGACCGCACCCAGAAGTGCACGGGCAAACCGTCTTTAAAAAGACGTGCCACATGCGAGCTCTTTTGTGAGAGGGAGCTTCACAGCGATGCCGAAGCGCCCAGGGAACGAATACCAGCTGGATGCAGATCACTGCACAGATCAGCAGGCAGGAAGTAAACACTCGCTGGAACGCGCCGTAACACCAACACCGACTGGAAAGCTGTTCGTCTCGAAGAAGCTTGACGATATACTCAAAAAGGCTTAAGGAGTGAAGAGATAGATGCTCTTGGCTCCGAAGCAAAAACATAATGCGATGTTGCCAGCGTACTTCCTTATATACCCACGCTGTGGGGCGGAGTTACGCTATGCAAATTCCGCATGCCCATGGCATTGGCGCTGCCATTGGGCGTTTTCTAGATCTCGAAGATGATAGGCTTCTAAGCGAAACCCCCATTCGTCAGTCACTGACGTTACTCGGAGTGACTGAACGAAAGGGAACTGGAAAATTCAGTCAGTGGCGGGGAAAGAGTAAAGTAGATTTTAAGTAAATTCCTATGAACACTACCAGTGGACTAGCCTACACAAAAATTCAGATACGCAGAATTAGGAACATATCTGTAAAAAAAAGTATACCTATTAGGCTTATTATACTTATCTCGATCAAAAGATTGAGTACAAGTATAGGCCAAATATACTTAGACTTTTCTGTCAGTATCCACCTTATTTTTCACGTAAGAACGGGCGCCGCCATTTTTGAACTAATAATGTGTTAGATTTCTGGTTAGCCACTTCCGCTAATAGTAGTTGTATTGTAAATCTGTAGTTTTGCTGTGTAGTTTTGACTGGCTAGCTAACTTTTAATATGGACTACAGAAAGACTGGCGTTCTTTGCGCATGTAGGGGGTGCCATAATAGCTGGTTTAAGCGTAAAAAATACCTGCAAGATATTTGTTTTGACCATAATCCACATATCAAGAGGCTGAGACAAGGGAGAGCGCTAAAGGTTCGCACTCAGAAGTGAGTGAAGAGACACCAGACTGGCGGGTGCAGGTCAGCATAAATATACATCCGTGTAGCAACGGGTGTATAATTGTGGAAAAAGTCGCTGGGAGCCGTCACAGACAGGCAGTGAATCGGTGTGTAAACACCCCCACGAGAGTGAAGAGAAACTAGAAGGGGCATGTCTAGTGTAAAATCGTGAACCTGACTTGATTTCTTCCACTCCAGATAGGGATACCCCGAACTTCTGATTCAGGCAGTATTTTAGCCTTTAGTTAAATACGATAGTTATTTTCATTTCTTATGCATGTCACATTCAAATCCAGACTCAAAACACATCTGTTTAGCTGTGCATTTACTGAATGAGCACTACATTCAACTGATTGCACTGCATTTTATTTATATATCCTCTTTTTTTCCAAACGTTTTAATATTATTTTTATTTCGTATGCATGCTATTTTTAATTCTTATGCATCTGTTGTAATTATTTTGATTATTTTAACTCCTATGTAAAGCACTTTGAATTATCATTGTGTATGAAATGTGCTATATAAATAAACTTGCCTTGCCTTTCCACTTCGTTAATGGCAGACCCACGGAAGATCATTAATATTTGGACACTTCTTTACGATAGAAATGCTCAGCCACTGCAATTTTCTTAAATGTGTGGAGATCAAAACATGCAAACTCCGAGAGAGGGTTTAAACTTTATTTTGAAATCGCGATGAACAGTTCACATGTTTAGAAACATATTGATGTGCTCTCCTGTGTTGGCATAGGTTTATAAATAATTCATGTTACAAACCGGGTGAAATTACACACATTGCGCTCACAGATGAACGTAATAAGCAACCCAAGATCACAGCATATGCAGAGATGCCATTTGTTAACCGAGCTGCTGAAGACCCGTCTCCGAGTGACAACGCGAAATAAATGAAAATGTCCTTATGTCAGGGCACTTCTTCATTTCATCTTCTCACTGTGTTCTACACCACGGGTGTGGTAAATATTTACTATCACGGTGTTTGATAGTGTTTTGTGCGTGCTCCCACTACATCTCTCCTTACCTACCGGCTAGAGAAACGGAAGCCTAACACACTAGAAGGTAGTACGTCATCGTTTTCACTTCCACGTTGCAAAATAAGGTGGATAAGTCAAGTATACTTAAGTGCAATTTTAAGTATATTTCTGAGAAGTACATAAAGTATATTTCTGAGAAGTATATAAAAAGTAGACTGAAATTATACTTTCTTATTTTTAATTTAAAAGAAGTATACTAATAGAACACTTGAATAAACTTCTTTTTTTGTAAGGGCACACCAGTGTCGAGTCTCACGGAGGAGCTCCGGAAGGATAAAAGGAGGAGTGACGACAGTGGAAGACGAGGGAGGACAAGGCCTGGGACTTTGTTGTTGTTTTGTTTTTGTTTATGCGGCAGTCGTCAAAAAGTAATTTTGTTGTTTGTTTATTTTGTCATGAACGTTCACCGGTTCCCGCCTTCTTCCCTGAACTATGAACCTTGTCACACATAATCAAATTCTATGGTTATCCTCTTTATTCAGTCAGTTACACACTTGATCACATGCCGACATGACTGATATGAGTCTGCTCCTGAAAACTATGCCTTTAGTTCAGGAAGGGTGCCCTATCCATTCCAGCCTCTGGATCAGGACACATGTAATTCCTTAAAACCCTGTCAAGTTTGGCCACACACACATGCACTGCACTTGTATGTTAATGCAGAGCCTTGAGGTGTAAGATCTCAGTAGGAGTTAATGGAGGACTGTGAAAGGCTTTTGTACTTGAGGCTCTTCATGTCTGCCTGTCTCACAGTGTGGGGCTAAAAGTGTTTCACAGAAAAGATGGTTGCATTTAAAAGATCTTTAATTTGCCATGTTATGGTCAAGCGTGTATTTAATTGTTTGTGATGGAATGGCTAATGCATTGCGAACAAAGGCCTGGTATCCCTGTAGAGAGACGACAGACTGATTGCTGATGCATCCACTGATAGTCGTGACTCAGCACTGCTGCTGATACACTGTTCTTCGCAGAGCAATTTTCTGCTATTTTTCATAATCTTTGCTTTTCATTTCATTTTCCTTTGCTCATCTTTTCTTCTTTTCTACTGAAGTGAAGTTCCTAATGAGTATAACGTCTAGATGGTTAATGAGAGGGATGAAGAGAAATTGAAAGCAAAAAACTAAAGTGGATAAGTAGCCTAGGAAGTGCATACATATGTTTGATCTCCGGCCAGTGAAGACGTGGGAGTTTAACAAATGCATGTATCCATGGGGGAATAACCTACTTCATACTTCTCTCAACTCTTTACTTCACCTTTCTCATCATCCCTCTTTCCTCTTTCCAATTTTCCTCTCGTTCTCCAGCCCTCAACTGGAGTTAAGATTGATCCTTATTTACGTTGTTTGATCTCAGTTTATTCATCTTCTGACTTTCCTTCATAAAGGGTATCTGACATCAGAGTGAACTCACTGATCTCGCTAGTCCTGTGCTTGATTACTACACTGAACAAAATTATAAACCCGGGGGGTCCAAAAAAAAGTCAATATCTGGTGTGACCAGCTTTTGCCTCACGCAGTGCAACACATCTCCTTAGCATAGAGTTGATAAGGTTGTTGATTGTGGCCTGTGGAATGTTGGTCCACTCCTCTTCAATGGCTGTGCGAAGTTGCTGGATATTGGCAGGAACTGGAACACACTGTCGTATACGCCGATCCAGAGCATCCCAAACATGCTCAATGGGTGACATGTCCGGTGAGTATGCTGGCCATGCAAGAACTCGGATGTTTTCAGCTTCCAGGAATTGTGTACAGATCATTGCAACATGGGGCCGTGTATTATCATGCTGCAACATGAGGTGATGGTCGTGGATGAATGGCACAACAATGGGCCTCAGGATCTCGTCACGGTATCTCTGTGCATTCAAAATGCCATCAATAAAATGCACCTGTGTTCATTGTCCATAATATACGCCTGGCCATACCATAACCCCACCGCCACCATGGGCCACTCGATCCACAACGTTGACATCAGCAAACCGCTCACTCACACGATGCCATACACGCTGTCTGCCATCTGCCCTGTACAGTGAAAACCGGGATTCATCCGTGAAGAGAACACCTCTCCAAAGTGCCAGACGCCATCGAATGTGAGCATTTGCCCACTCAAGTCGGTTACGATGACGAACTGCAGTCAGGTCGAGACCCCGATGAGGACGACGAGCATGCAGATGAGCTTCCCTGAGACAGTTTCTGACAGTTTGTGCAGAAATTCTTTGGTTATGCAAACCGATAGTTGCAGCATGATAATGCATGGCCTAATGTTGCAAGGATCTGTACACAATTCCTGCTGAAAACATGCCGAAACATCCCAGTTCTTGCATGGCCAGCATACTCACCAGACATGTCACCCATTGAGCATGTTTGGGATGCTCTGGATCGGCATATACGACAGCGTGTTCCAGTTCCTGCCAATATCCAGCAACTTCGCACAGCCATTGAAGAGGAGTGGACCAACATTCCACAGGCCACAATCAACAACCTGATCAACTCTATGCGAAGGAGATGTGTTGCACTTCGTGAGGCTGGTGGTCGCACCAGATATTGACTTTTTTTTTTGGACCCCCCGGGACCCTCCCGGCCCGGACCCCCCCTGGACTCCCCCAATACAGTAAAACTGCACATTTTAGAGTGGCCTTTTATTGTGGCCAGCCTAAAGCACACCTGTGCAATAATCATGCTGTCTAATCAGCATCTTGATATGCCACATCTGTGAGGTGGATGGATTATCTCGGCAAAGGAGAAGTGCTCACTAACACAGATTTAGACAGATTTGTGAACAATATTTGAGAGAAATAGGCCTTTTGTGTACATAGAAAAAGTCTTAAATCTTTGAGTTCAGCTCATGAAAAACGGGGGCAAAAACAAAAGTGTTGCGTTTATAATTTTGTTCAGTGTATATTCCTATGACGCCGAACCAGCTAAGTAACCTACAGCTCTGCTTTGAATTAAGGCCTGTTCACACTTGGAGCCAGATTTACTAAACAGGGCAAATTAGCGTGAGAGTGCAATTTCAAAAAAAGTGCAGATGGGAGTGGAAAGTTCTGTGCGTGATCTACTGACGACATGTAATTTAAAGAACACAGACGCAGCCTCATCATTTCCATAATGACTAACGCAATCTACCAAGAGCAGCGCAAAATAGCGTCTGGTTTAAGACATGATATTTTGGGGGGGGCAGTAAATAATGGTACAAATACTAGTAAATTGACTTGCGCAAAGTTTAGTACCTTGCATGATTAATTTAAATACTCTTTATAAATTTTGCATCTAAAAGGGGAAAAAAGCAGCAAAAACAACTGTCCATGCCTTTTCAGTGCAAATGTTTCACTGTGTGTCTTTAGTAAATCCTGACAGTGGTTTTTTAATGGCAAAAGAGGGTTTGCGCTGGCGCAAGCTGTTAGTAAATTTGGCCCTTAGAATGATATCTATAGTGTTCTGAAACTACAAATGATATCTACAAATGTTCTGAAAGTGATTCCAACAATATTGTTCCTCTGTTTATTATTGCTGCTTGCATGGACATCTCTATTATATTGGTGTGAATGGGCTTTTAGCAGTCTGTATGATAAAAGCGGTTAAACTTTCTTTTCTTTTGCAATTTCCATTAATCACCTAGTTTTGCAAAACCACATTTGTTATCATCAGCATTAAAGTAATGCACAGTTTGCAGCTTATTTTGGTCAGGAAACACTCATTTAGAAAGGAAGGGTCTATCTGACCAACACTTGAGAAGTGTTGGCATGTCAAAACACGGTTTGTTTTGTTTTGACGTGGCATTTAGGTGCAGCATTATTTGCTATAGTAACACAACAATAGACAGGGGTAGAAAACACTCATTCAAATAATTACATAGTAGTGTCAATCAATGAATGTTCAGTGCTCAGCCCATTGTTCTTGTCAATTTCTTCATGAATACACAGCCACATCTTTCCTGCTTTATTATTTAATAGCTGAATGTGCTTTCGTTTGTAATGAGGGCAGACAAACTAAAGTCATTCACCCACTCACCACACACCTAAAACTCACCAAACCCCACATAATCATCTCTGCGCCACAATGCAAGAATAAAATCTGCTGTTTACCATCTAAAGTAGCACCAATGTGCCAGAGAACAAGCTCAACATGACATCTCAATAATTATTTTGCATAAACAGCAGCCTGTGCCAACGATTTGTGCAAGAATGCCCAAATGAGAGCGTTGATGAGATCACTGTTCTGTGTGTTGGGTTAAGCTGTGGGCTGCATGTATCGAACAAGCTGGAAACCCACTTAATCACACCCAGCCAATGCTCCTCATCATCTACAAAATCGAGTCAGCCGTGAAATTAAATTGGTTTATTCAAAATAAAACATTCGATCAAATGAGCAGTAGAGAGACCACATTATTCACAAAAGGCTTAGATACTGTTGATTCACTCTTGTTGTTTGTCTTCATGCAGAAGGCATGACAGCCGGCTTACTATGCTAGAAAAATGATTGTAATTTTAACAGTAAGACCATAAAAATGGTTAACTGACGGGACATTTCATTTAATTTTTAGAGCAAAAAAAACTGTTAAATTGCACAATTTCTGGAAATTAAAAAGAACAAATCATATTATAATTTACTGTAAAAAATAAAAAAAGTAAATTGTCATTCCTAGAATTCCCTGTGTGCCACTTCACATTTGATGGTTTTACATTGAAATAACTTTGTTTCCTCATAGTTTTATCTTAACAGTTATGTATATTACGGTTTTATGTTACATCCTATGTTGTTAAATTAAAGGTACACTATGTAACTTTTGGCCCTCTAGCCGTTAAAAAACCAAACTGCATGCATTTTTTGCGGAAAAACATTGTTTTGGTTGTGCTTCGGCTCTGCGTGACTGCGGATGAACATGGTTATCCTATGCTCATAAAACATTTACTGTCTTAAGAGATATAACCAGTTTAGATGGAAAGGATCTCAAGCTGACTAGCTGCAGACGTTACTGTGGCTATACCTATTAATAGACACGATACTTCCTTGAAAATAAATTCCAGAACAGCGCTACAACAACCATAATAAATGACCCTTCACAATAGATAATGCTTTACAATGAACTCTATTAGAGAGCTACATATGGCAACTTATCTGTTTTATCTGTTCAATAAAATACCTTACCTCACCTCACCTGTTGAGTAATAAAAAAACACCATCTTTGCACCACTTTTACAACATTTCAAATCCCTCAGTTTTCACCATCTCCGAAGATCTTGATTCTCATTTTATTACGAGCTCTGTCGCATTCTCTTTTTGCCAATAGACTCTCTTTGTTTGCCTTTTTTTTTTTTTTTTTTTTTAAATGGGTGATTCCCCGGAGGTTGGAGATTTAGCTGCTCCATGTCAACCTTTCTTGCTTGTTGTATAGTATTCATACACAAGGAAAATGAGGGAACTAAACAGGAATTGCTAGACAAAGATCAACTAAACAGTAACCATAGAAACTAATGAGAGCTAACAGACACGAAAGGAACAACTAAACAGAACATAAACATGACATTACGCCCCCCCTCAGAAAGGCGCGTCCTCGCACCGTATAATGTCCAACTGAGGAGGGAAGGAGGGGGCTTTGGAGGTGGGTGTGGAGACAGGGACAACCAGGAAGAGTCAGAGACAAACACCAAGGTGGAGCTGACAGTGGGAGGAGCCAGGGTGGAGCTTTGGCTGAAGGGCTGGGCGGAACCCGGGAGCCGGTTAGCGGAGGAGGGAACCAGGGTGAGTGGAGGAACCGGCGGAGCAGAGAGGCTGATGGACCAGGGCAACTTTGTTTGCTTAGAAGCCTAAGCCTAAAAAGCTGAGCTGCTGGCTTGCAGGACTGAGGTGGTGACGGGGACTTGGTTGACCGGGGCGAAGCTGGAGTGAGTGAGGATGACGGGGAGGTCAGAGGAAGGGAGAAGCCCGATGACACCGTAGGGGTGGAGGGTGTAGGCACCGGCGGAATCCCGGAAGTCCATGGCAGAAGCTGAACGACGACCGCCGGAGGCCAACCTGGAGAGATGAGTGAGCCCAGTGGAGTCTCAGGGCAGACGGGCCACAGAGGCGACGAGGGAGCGCAGAGCCGAAGCGAGGTCGATGGGCTGACGGGTTGAGATGGGGACTTCGAACTGGATGCCCGATGTGCAGCCGGGGACTCTGCCTCGAGCTGGTAGAGGGGAAGCCCGAGGCGAAGCTGAAGAGCCGCACAGAGCAAGCAGTGGGGGAACTGGACTAAACCAGCAGAGGAGATGGGACCAGGAAATCAGGTGGGGACATCAGAGGAGGAAGATTTCCTGACAGGACTGGAGCATCTAGATGGCCGGACGGGACCAGCATGGAGGGCGAAGACTCGAGGGTGGGGACTCGGGAGGGAAATGGATCACAGATCTGTTAGGCAGAGGCCTGCTTCTGGCTCTGGGATGGACTGGCCAGCTTGCGATGGCTCCGTGATGACCCAGGTAGCAGGCTCTGGTTCAGGCTCCCTCTCTGCCTCTCAGATGGTGAACGAAGAGTGTCCCTGCTGCAGCATCCACCACTAGTACTCCATCAGTGACCTATTCTGTCAGGTGATGAGGCGACGCTACGCTGGTAAGTCCATCTTTAAACTCTTTATTGGGTCGGTAATTCTGTCACGGTCTTAGAATCCAAAGAGATTAGAAACAGGAAATCTCGCAAAATAGTCATTTAATAGGAAACTCGAATACTTAGGAAGACAGCAGATAACTTAAACACATTTATGATGACCGATATCAAACTGAAATAACTGAAGTATTTACAGTGGGTAGAACAAGTATTTGATACACTGCTGATTTTGCAGGTTTTCCTACTTACAAAGCATGTAGAGGTCTGTAATTTTTATCATAGGTACTCTTCAACTGTGAGAGACGGAATCTAAAACAAAAATCCAGAAAATCACATTGTATGATTTTTAAATAATTAATTTGCATTTTATTGCATGACATAAGTATTTGATCACCTACCAACCAGTAAGAATTCTGGCTCTCACAGACCTGTTAGTTTTTCTTTAAGAAGCCCTCCTGTTCTCCACTCATTACCTGTATTAATTGCACCTGTTTGAACTCGTTACCTGTATAAAAGACACCTGTCCACACACTCAATCAAACAGACTCCAACCTCTCCACAATGGCCAAGACCAGAAAGCTGTGTAAGGACATCAGGGATAAAATTGTAGACCTGCACAAGGCTGGGACGGGCTACAGGACAATAGGCAAGCAGCTTGGTGAGAAGGCAACAACTGTTGGCGCAATTATTAGAAAATGGAAGAAGTTCAAGATGACGGTCAATCTCCCTCGGTCTGGGGCACCATGCAAGATCTCATCTCGTGGGGCATCAACGATCATGAGGAAGGTGAGGGATCAGCCCAGAACTACACGGCAGGACCTGGTCAATGACCTGAAGAGAGCTGGGACCACAGTCTCAAAGAAAACCATTAGTAACACACTACGCCGTCATGGATTAAAATCCTGTAGCGCACGCAAGGTCCCCCTGCTCAAGCCAGCGCATGTCCAGGCCCATCTGAAGTTTGCCAATGACCATCTGGATGATCCAAAGGAGGAATGGGAGAAGGTCATGTGGTCTGATGAGGTCTAAACTCCACTCACCGTGTTTGGAGGAAGAAGAAGGATGAGTTCAACCCCAAGAACACCATCCCAACCGTGAAGCATGGAGGTGGAAACATCATTCTTTGGGGATGCTTTTCTGCAAAGGGGACAGGACGACTGCACCGTATTGAGGGGAGGATGGATGGGGCCATGTATCGCGAGATCTTGGCCAACAACCTCCTTCCCTCAGTAAGAGCATTGAAGATGGGTCGTGGCTGGGTCTTCCAGCATGACAACGACCCGAAACACACAGCCAGGGCAACTAAGGAGTGGCTCCATAAGAAGAATCTCAAGGTCTGGTCTCCAGACCTGAACCCAATAGAAAATCTTTGGAGGGAGCTGAAAGTCCGTATTGCCCAGCGACAGCCCCGAAACCTGAAGGATCTGGAGAAGGTCTGTATGGAGGAGTGGGCCAAAATCCCTGCTGCAGTGTGTGCAAACCTGGTCAAGAACTACAGGAAACGTATGATCTCTGTAATTGCAAACAAAGGTTTCTGTACCAAATATTAAGTTCTGCTTTTCTGATGTATCAAATACTTATGTCATGCAATAAAATGCAAATTAATTACTTAAAAATCATACAATGTGATTTTCTGGATTTTTGTTTTAGATTCCGTCACTCACAGTTGAAGAGTACCTATGATAAAAATTACAGACTTCTACATGCTTTGTAAATGGGCAAACCTGCAAAATCGGCAGTGTATCAAATACTTGTTCTCCCCACTGTATACACAAGGAAAATGAGGGAACTAAACAGGAACAGCTGGACAAAGATCAACTGATCAGTAACCATAGAAACTAATAAGAACTAATAAAGACACGACAGGAACTACTAAACAGAACATAAACGTGACAATAAACTTACCCTAAAACTAAACGATAGTGTTATTCATTGGCTGAAGCAATCATGCCATTTTAGTTTGGTTCTTTGATTCCGGGGTCACTGCTTGCAAAACAAAGTCCCTTTAACGATTTGATCACAGCTACTTTCTCTGAGTAGTACTGTACCCAGTAAGAAAGAGTGGCCACGAAAATAAACTTTCTGAGAGTGGATAGTTCGCTGGACGAACAGGTTAATTTATTGAAATATTAATTCTGGTGCATCAAGTTAATTCTATTAATGAAGAATAGTTAATTATTCATTATTCCCTTGGCTTAAAGGTTCAGTGTGTAGTATTTATGAGGATCTATTGACAGAAATCCAATATAATATACATAACTATGTTTTCAGTGGAGTATAAAGACCTTACATAATGTACCGTTATGTTTTTATTACCTTAGAATGAGCCATTTCTATCTCCATACACCGCTGGTCCCCTTACAGTGAAATGCGCCGTCATGTTTCTACAGTTCCTTCTGCGTTTTGGCCGTTCATTTACACAACAACAGTGTTTTGGGGGCCTGAAAATGCAAGCTTTTGAAAACGGGTTTTAAAGTGCAAGTTTTAAAAAACAATGCCGTTATCGTCCCGTGTAAACAACAAAAACGCATATTTGTGAAAACGGTGATGTCGTGCGCATGTGTATTACGTGTTCAGTCTATAGGTGCGTAGTGTTTCTCTACAAAGTGGCATCGCCAACTACTGGCCTGGCATGCATAACACAGCGTTTCAATTGAAGTTCAAGAATCGAATTCTCAATTCAATTCATAGTGCCGCACAACGGCACAACAATGGTGCTTTGCTCATCTAACATAAAGCAATAGCTGAGGCAAAGTGGCCTTTGGAATATCAATGCTTCTAATTCAGAGTCAACTTAAAAGCCTCAAAAAAAATGCATGTCAATGCCCACAACACAAACATATTGATATTTGAAAAACTGAACTAACACATGCTGAATGCGACAACAAAATTAGAACACTGGTCCTCGGGTGAACAGATGCAGATGAAAACCGATCTGAAAGAATCAAATTATTTTCCAGATCAATGTGGCTTTATTTAGTGCGTGTATTTAGATTAAAATTGGTTTTTAGAATTTAGTTTTTCAGCCATTATCTCTTCTATTGTAATGAATACCAAATGGTCCAGAGGCCACAGCCAATCGATGCAGCTCTGCCTGAACTCTCTGCGCCTGTGAGGTTTATTCAAATGCATCTGAGGTCAAAGCACTTAGGGCAAAGCTAGTGATCAAATGAATGGTTGAGCACAGGTGTGTTTACACAGGACTGTAGTAAGCTGAATCTGTACGGCAGCTCTTGTGTATTCATGCTTAAAGAGAGAGCTATTGATCAGATTAGCCTGTGGAGGCACATAGTGATTGGTTTGTCCTGATAAGCTGTCTCTTTCTCACCTCCTCTCTCTTTTTGTGTGGTTTGCTGAGAAAGAGAGGTGGCAGGGTGAGGGAGGATTACTTCCTATATCAAAACCCCGAGCCACCGCTGTCAGAATAAGGTCCATGTGGACGTCTGGGAACAAAGATGAGATTATGAAAACAAGACAGAGGGTCAGAAGCAGGAGACCTTCTCAACTTTCTCAATCAAGAACCTCACTGCCAGGTTATTATAATTTATTATATTAATAAAAAATATGAACATTAATAACCTAACCTCATTTTTAAGTGTTAAAGCAAATTCAGGTTCCTACTTTTTAAAGTGTAGTATAGACGACAAGGACGAACGAAAAATAAATATCCAGTACATGAGTATAGCTCATTGTTAGCAAGAGTTCATTGTTAGTCGCCAGCAGCACGCCAGCTCCAGACAAACAATGACACTCAAAACTGTCCTGTTTCTAGAGCTAACCTGACAACAACAGCTTTATTTGGCAAAACCAATGTTATTCACGTATGGAGCAGAAACAACGCAACCTCAGGCCTTCCTGCTTAGGTCTCTGTAGCACTGAAAAGCTTTTCTAATATTAACGCGAGTCCTAAAGCATTTGCCTGATCGTAACCTTTCCTTTTGCAGTGATATTCTTCTGACCTTTTCTCTTTTTTAATGTCTCTCAGCCATCTCTCTTTCTACAGTCTTTTTTCAAATCTCCCTCTTGCTGACTCTCTCTCCTCCCTCATCATGACTGGACATGCCCCCTTCTGCTGATTGGCTACAAATGTGTTGTGCTGCTCGGTCTGATGCACTTTCAACAGAGTTTCTCAGAAATTGTGTACTGCACCTGTACACAAAGTGTGTTTAGAAATGAATGTCGCACGTGCTACGAAAAAATTGGTCTGTGCGATGAATACATTTACCACAGTAGCACGCGTGCGATACAGTTTAGCATGTGAGACAGAGCTTGTTTGTGTGAAGTGAGAATTTGTTTTGTGCTTGTGTGAGGTTATCTAGGGCTGCATGACTGACTGAAATTAAACCAAAATCGCGATTTAGCTTAGTGATATTATGAAATCGCAAAGGCTTCAATTTTTTAATAAATAAATATATGTGCAGGTGAAGCGCAGCACTGTTCAGAGCGGATTGATCGGTTCACAGTAAATGCTGCTCTATCTCTGCAAGCGCCGTGACAGTCATTGGCAGTTTAGTTCGAAACGGGGCACGGTTTGCATGAAAAAATGTTAATGTGAATGCTGTCATGCGGTGCTCGGTGCGCACCGGGGTACCGAACCCGAGAGACTACCTGGAGGAGGTGGTCTGAGTTCGGTTGCAGTCAAACTGTGCCGCGATTCGCGTGAATGTGAAAGCAATGGACTCAGGTGCGCACTTCTTCAGGAAGAAACGTAACCTGTGCATGTGTTTTAGCCGATTACGATGTATTTAGTTCAGTAAAACATGTAAGGGATGATAGTGTTGATGATTTACCTTGAATACGAGCGAGAGTGAACCTGCAGTGTATTCGCGCATAGCGCGTGCAGTCAGGGCGGCAAATGAATGGCAATCCACTGTCTCCCCAAAAGAGTCCATTTGCAAGCAGCAGAAAGCCGCCTTCATGCAACACACATACAGCAAACCCAAGTGTCGTTTACTCAGCAGCGCATAATAGCACCAAATGAATAAAAAACACAACATATTTACCGCGGCCTGTTTTCTATTATGCGCCGTGCACAGTTTTGATGAGATGAACGCAAATGCACCAGAGTGTTCGATAGAATCAAGTTTAGTGTGAAACCAGACCAACGCTGCAAAAAGCCAAAAGCAACATGTGCCAAACATCTTTCCAAACATCTTTCCAAACTTGTAATGAGAAGCATTTACAGACCTGTTGTCCAACAAAAGAGAACATTTAATCGAGTGTTTGAAATAACTTACTTTTGTGATCTGACGTGCTTCACATCACAGAATGAGGCAGAAATTATATTATTAATACTCTGTACAGTGATAGATTCACGCTGTAGAGAAGTGTACAGTACTTTTTTTCAGTGGATCTCAGACTCTCAGATTTCCTGACAAAAAATAAGACATTACAGTCACTTTTTTTTTATCATAATTTAATATTTTATAATAAAAACTTAGAACTTTCTAATGATTTATGGTTTTCTGTAAAATATAATAATAATAATTGTTATTATTATATTTATTGTTAAATACTCTGTTTTGTATTTTATAGCTTTTTTCCGACATGGTGACAGATGTTTTATACATGTGCTACAATTGTTTTGCCTGTGCTACAAAACTTTCAACCTCTGTAGCACCAGTGCTATGTGCAAAAAAAGTTAACGTACAGTCCTGACCTAAAGTACGCTGAAGTGGCCTTTTATTTCATAAGAATTATATAATCTACAAGTACTGTTTTCTAAAAATATACTTCTAAGATTTGAAGCTCACCACAAGTGCACATTCAATACAATTAACTCTTTCCCTGCCATTGATGGAATTTTTGCGCTATTACGCATCTTCTGAAAGAGTACAGACTATCCGGATCAAAACACTGGAGAAAAGGAGCAGAAACAAGCGATAAAAGCATTGCTCATGCACGTTGTAGTCTTTGAAAAAAAAGCTATTTTCTTATCTTTTTGTTTAAAATGTTGTTGTTGTTGTTGTTTTTTTCATTAAAAATGTACTCACGTTCAAGTGTTGATAAAAAAAGAATGCATGAAGCTAGCATAAATTTGTTTAAAAGCAGAGACTCTGTTCTTTCTTTTGATATATTGCATGTTTAGTTATTTATACATTAAATTTTTGTGAAAATTATCACACTTTTTCACAAGAATGCAAATATAAGCAATGTACACTACCCAGCCAATAAAAAAGTGGCTATTTGGATTTAAATAGGCAAATGCTTAAGAGTCTATGATTGGATCATTATTGCAGTGATTATTATGTTTCTAGCATGTTATATGTTTGGCAACAGTTCTTCTAACCCTAATTGATAAGTGTGTTTTACAGAATGCTTGACTCTGTAACTCTCGCATTTTCAATACAAGATCTTGGCCAAAAATTCATGCACCTCTTGATGGAAATAACATCACAACATTTATTTCCATCAAGAGGTGCATCAATTTTTGGTCAAGATCTTGTATTGACAATGCAAGAGTCAAGCACTCTGTAAAGTCTCCTCCAGCACATCCCAATGCTTTCAATTAATTTAAGGTTTAAACTCAAGAGATGCCAATTCATGTGTGAAAATGATCCTTCATGCTCCCTCCCGACCATTCTTTCACAATTTGAGCCTGATGAATCTTGACATCTACATGGTTTCTACATGGTTGTTTAAGAAATGAAAAGCTACACACTCCATCAATTAAGGTTAGAAGAACTGCTGCCAAACATATAACGTGCTAAAAACATAAGAATCACTGCAATAATGATCCAATCATAGAAGCATTTGCAAACAGCTATATAACATTTTTGGGGGTTTTTTTGTTTTTTTTTGGCCGGGCATTATGCTTTCACTAACATCTGTCAATGTTAAACAACTGTTATGTGACAGGACCACATACTCATCAGCACATATCTTATGTTGTAACAAATACTAGACATGGTGGAGAAATGTTAGTCTAGTTTGGCCATTATGCATCTGTAATCCATCATTTTTTACACTGAACACAGTAAAACATCTGACTTCAAGGGCTTTAGTGTGAGAGTGTGAGAACAGCATGCAGCCATCTTTGATAAAAGGATTAATTTGGCAATCAAATACACAAATATGATCAGACATGGTTTGAACTCTCCACATTATGGTGCCTCACAGGCAGCTCTATTCTCATTCACCCCATGTATCAGGGATCGGTTACTCTAATAATGTTCCCACAAAGAAAAACTGCCCCCTCCTCAGTTCCCTTTCCTCCCTCACAGACGGATCTGCCTTCTCTCAACGCTCTGATTAGGATTTCCTTGTGTGACTTATCACAATGAGCTTGCTCTAAACACGAGCCACTGCAGACAACTGGTGAATGGAAATATAACTCTGACTGTCAGGGTTCAAGACCCTCATTATCAATCATTTATTAACATGGATATGGATATGGATACACCCTTATAATCTTAGATGGACAACTGCACTAATTGGCATACTGACTTCTGTAACAACATAAAATACATTTTCAACTGGTTAGTATTAGTGTAGGTGTGTAGTTACAGTGAGTCATTTCTGCGCCTATAGTGGCATCAAACAGAATTGCGAATATTACTTGATTTTAAAATAAAGCAATAAGCCCAGTGAAGCCGTGGTTTACAGTGAATGTATAACAGCTGAGGGGCATTGTTAGGCATGATGCGGAGTGGACCCCCTTAGCTTGTTATTACACCATTAGCGAAGACTTTTATATTGAAAAGACTAAAACTTGTGTGAACACGGGAACAAGACGCAGCTGACAAATGAATACTGTCACTGTCAGGACACAGGAAAACCCCTTTAATGTTAAAAGGACAAGATATCGCAGCGGACATTCAACGGATTTTTATTATGAACATAGGACTGACCTTAAGGAATATAATAAATCTGAATGCAGGTAATACACTCGGTCACTCAATCTCTCTCACAATAATACAAGCTTCAATGAACAATATCAATGAGAACAAACATATGTTTACGTTGCTAAGAGTGGTTGTTAAGGGTGTTGTGTAGTGATACACAGAACCGTTGGGTGATCCATTAGCACAATCAGAATCAAGGACTGTAACTATTCGTTTTATAAGAAAAAATTGGTGATGCTTGTCAGGGTAAATCGGCCGCCATGATGCTAGCATGTTGTGGCAGGGTGTTGCTATGTGTTTGCGAAGTGTTCTGTGTGATTTTAGGTGTGTTGCTATGTGGTTGCTATCTGGTCCATATCAAAGGCAAAAGTTTATGGGCTATTTTTCATCCATTTAATTGCCCTTTATGTGAAGTGTGTAAAGTTGTGGTCACAGTCTCACAATGTAAATTTCTACCTATTTCAACTTAAAATCTTAAGTTCAGTTGATGGCTAGGATCAAATTAAGCAGGATCAAATTGGCTGTACAAGTCATTTCAACTTATATTATAAAAAAATGACAAAAATCGGATTGAACTTGCTTAAAATATTTTGATGAATTAAAGTAATGTAAAAACATATGTTGCCATGACTTATTGATAATATTTTTTACAGCAGGATTTACTATTGTTCGGCAAATATTCACAGTGAAATCTGGTCATTTGAATAGGAATCCATGCAACCAGAAATTTTGTGTGAGGATGAAAGATTTCCCCACACAGATTTCGCTGCATTGACCAACAGAAAGATGCTTGGTTTGTAAGTGACTTCTGTGTGAGCTCTGCTTCATAAATTGCTACACTATTGACAGTAGACAGTGGACATTTTTTTCACTAATGTGATCACACCTTAAAGGGTTGAAAATTCTGTCATTAATTATTCACTCTCATGTAGTTTAACCTCAGTTTTATGAAGTGTCGCGAGTGCTTTGTTTGCACAAAAAACATAATTTATCACTTTATTTACATAATATTAATCTCCAACGCACATTCACAAGAGCACCACGACTCATGAGTGTTGTGTTGATGCAAAGCACTCACGTCGCTTCATAAAATTGAGATTAAACCACTGGAGTCACATGGTTTACTTCAATGATGTCTTAACTACCTTTCTGGGCCATCAAAGTGGTAGTTGCGTAGACTGTCAATGGAGGGACAGAAAGCGCTCAGATTTAATTAAAAATATCTTCATTTGTGTTCCGAAGATGAATGAATGTCTTACAGGTTTGGAACAACATGAGAGTAATTAATGACGGAATTTGAACTAAACATTTAAGTCTGATCATTTAGACAAGTAGACTACCAGCCAGGCTAACAGCACACCTATCTTCATGATTTTGATTTTGAGTATTTATTGTCATAGCATAAACATTACGAAGTACACATGAAAGTCTAATAGGCTACTTATGAAGTTTGTTAAAAAAAAAAAAAAAAAAAAAACCCTGAATGGTTTATTATAGGTGTCTTCTCACTTTAAACTGGAATAGTAGCATTTTCACATTGAAAAAAGAAAACACCACCTTTAAATTCTAAGTTGGTAAATGAAAGGTCACTGAGTTTGACAGAACCATGAACTATCAGCATTTGCCCTTGAGCAAAATACTCAGTTCAACATTGTTCTGAGAAACTGTCTGAATCTTTTCTGCAGTTTTTTTTTTTTTTTTTTTTTTTTAGCTCTGTAACTTTTTAATAATTAATGTTTGTGTTGTATTATAAAATTTCAGCCTTTCAGTTTTATTTATTTTTTTATTTAAATTTTGATGATAAAATTATTTCTGTAATTGTATCAAACAGAATGGAGTGAGATAAAAAAAAATAATAATACATCACAGAATTTATGAAGTACATTGCTAATGATTGATTATTTGAGTATTTCTGGTTTATTTTAAAGGGATATTACAAATGACTTGAGTACATAAAAGTGATGTCCGGCCTATAGGAAAATTGAAATGTTCACCCTTTATTCAAAAACTTTGTAAGCATATTGCATAGTTGTGCTTGGAGTCAATTGTTTTATTTGTAATAACGCAATGAAACATGCCAAATTGTGTGGACATCATTTTTGGCCATGCAAATGCCAAAACATGCAAAATTGAGAGAACCAATGAAAAATATGTTGTAGGTAATGTATGCTTTTCCCTGAGCTTTCTTTTTTTTTTTTTGCTAAATTATTTTGTCAGATAAATATCTTAAGCAAATTGAGTGTTTTGTTCCTCCCTCATATTTTGATGGTTTAATCAAACTTGTAGGGTCATTAAAAACAAATATCCCCTCCGGACATCACTTTTTGCCTCTGCTATATATAAATATATATAAATATATATATATATATATATATATATACACACCGATCAGGTATAACATTATATTAATATTGTGTTGGTCCCCCTTTTGCTGCCAAAACAGCCCTGACCCGTCGAGGCATGGACTCCACTAGACCCCTGAAGGTGTGCTGTGGTATCTAGCACCAAGATGTTAGCAGCAGATTCTTTAAGTCCTGTAAGTTGCGAGGTGGGCCTCTATGGATCGGACTTGTTTGTTCAGCACATCCCACAGATGCTCGACTGGATTGAGATCTGGGGAATTTGGAGGCCAAGTCAACACCTCAAACTCCTGAACCATTTTTGCTTTGTGGCAGGGCGTATTATCCTGCTGAAAGAGGCCACAGCCACCAGGGAATACCGTTTCCATGAACATATATACACACACACACACATGTTCTCGAATCTGATGGGCTGAGAGCTATTCAATATTCCCACAGTATCAGCACTGGAACCGTTTCACCGTTTGTATCACTCCGCTTGCCCCGACTGTATTTAAAAATACTGCTGTTGTTGTATCACGAAATGTAGCTTTAAGAGTTTTTTAGGTGAGAATGTAGTTATTTAGACCTCAAATATGTGACATATATAAACATATGGTATATAAACATATGCTGTGATTACCGACAGCCGAATCACAGCCATGCTGATATACAGCCATATCGCACTGCTACTCGTGTGATATTGTCACTTGTGGTAAAAACAAACTAATATAATTTCCATTTAATATTTATTCAGTACATTAAGACATGTTGAGATTTTATGCCAGTCACGATTTAAAAGACACAATACCACAATGACGCAGACCGCCGACCTAGCAGGCAGCTCTGGTGAAAATCTTTCATAGCTTATCAAAATATTTGTGCAATTTCAATTCAGAGAGAATAAATAGGTAATGAGATAAATGAAAACACTTCAGCCATCGTGTTCCCGCTGGTATGACGATGAGCTGTACCTGCAGAATCACAATCACTTCATCTGTCCTTCTGGGAAATGCTTTTCTTGATTAAAAAAAGAAAGAAAAAAACTATCTGACAGGTCGGCCATTCTTCAGATTTGGCCCGTGTGACCTTCACACACACTACCTAGAAGAAGGAGGTAACTATAAAGCCCAGAGACTAAAAGTGAAAGCAAATGTCAACAGACACACACACGTTGGTACACCTATCAGTATTATGAGGACATTCCATGGACGTAATGGTTTTTATACTGAGCTAATGATACTTTCTAGCCCCTAACCCTACCGCTATACTTACCCATCACAGAAAACGTTTGTTTTTTTTTTACATTTAAAAAAAAAAAAAAATTCATTTAGCATGTTTATTTAGCATCATAGACATCAGCATGTCTTCATAATGTAGGGGACGTGGCCTGAAACCTGAATAGACACTACAATATAAGGACCTCATAATGTAGGTCAAACTAGTACACACTCTCTCTAAAAATACACTTGTACACACACACCTTGTGAATCAAACAGGAGCACTTTTAATGATCATACTCCTCATACACAGCATGTGCAAAGTTCCGCAATAGCCTAAGCCTTTTAATTGGATTAGAGCAAATTACTATTTGTAATGTCAGCTCAGTTTTAGTCATGACGATAATCTTCTGATCCTGCTACTGCAGCAACATTAATTACTAAGACAATGAACCTGAAATATAACATTGTATCTAGGGGAGAGTGGGGTAAAATGAGCCAGTGGGTAAGTTGACCCCCTTTATCTTGGCAACTGTACACTTTTATTGTCATGTGACCATATATTTTGGAACCACTCATCATTTCTGCCAGACTGTGAAAATGAGAAGCACATGGGAGGAGTGGAAGGCACCCATTTACTTTAAAGAACTGTTTTTGGCTTGTCAAAGTAAAATTTTAGCATAAGAGATGTAATGGCTGTTGCATCAAACCAAATTTGTCCAGGTCTAAAAATATTTATGATCCATATTGATGATTTAGCAATGTATAAAACCATGCAAATCATTTAGCTAAATATTAGCCTGAATTGGTACGATAGCTAGTTTTATCCAAAATGGCAGCTATTGGGCAACGTGAGCCAAATTCTGTGGGGTAAATTGCGCCAGCATTTTAACTTTCCCCACCACAAGGCACTGTAGTTAAGTTAAATCTCTGAGTATAATCTGGTATAATTTCATTGTAAGGTTACAACTGTTTAGTTTATCATTTTCTTAAAAAAAAAAATAAAAATTATTATTTGAGTTTCTTTGATAGGAACAATGTACAAATACATCAAATCCTTCTCTGATAAGAGCCAGAAGATGCTTAATCATACATATCTTTCCACCTGCAGTCCTCAGTGGCCTAACATGTTAAACATTGCAGAAAAACTACCATTCCTAGAACCTTTCGACTAAAATGTTTATTAGTTTCAATGGCATTCATTCATTCAAATTCAGTTTTTATTTATTTAATTTTTATTTAATTTTACTCAACAAACTCTGTTTAGTCTGTTTTTGGGAAGGTTACAACTTTGGTGTTCAACATATTTTTTCAGAAATGCAAACAATTAAATATATTGAAATTTCAACTTCATTTGGTTGGTTTTATGTTGTTTAAATTAGCTTTAAGAAAAGAAATATGACTATTTGTAAAAGGAAATTTGGTTATTGAAGGTGTTTTTAAAAGAGGTATATTATCTTTAAAATTTCACATGGGTTTGATTTAGATTCAATCAGATGGTCTATTTACACCCAGATGGTGCAATTTACCCACTGACTCGGATCAACTTACCCCTAACCTGGGGTAAATTGAGCCACATGAACACTTTTTTTATAAGAAGCCATATTTTTAGAACCCTTTGTCAGAGATGTATTCTGACCATTTAAAATGATAGCAAACATCCTGAAATTATTTTAGATACTTTCATCGTACTTCTGCCTTATTTTATCTTATCTTGAGGACCACATAAGTAAAAAATGGCTCATCTTACCCCACTCTCCTCTACTATTTTCCATTGGATTATCAGCTACAAGTTCACATCACAGCCTTCCACACTGGTTTATTATAGTTACTTCTGGGTAAATCTCATGTAAACATGCATTCTTCTTGTGAGTGTACATCATTTAAAATAAATTTCAAAACTATTGGTAACACTTTACAATAAGTTAGTTCATGTTAAGAAATGGAACCTTATTGTGAAATGTTACCATACTATTCTTTTCTTTGTGTAAGAGAAAAACGACAGTGCACCTTTAAGTGTAATATAATGTCTTATTTCAACAAAAAAAAAAAAAAGAAAGAAATATGTGAGATTGACCCATGTAGTTTTCTCTAACTAACAACAACAGGTACAGTATGATGAATTGAGTCTGCAAATTAAAAAGACACCAGGAGGGAAAAAAAGCAAGCAAGTCAGACAGAATGACATCGATTGAATCATTTCAGCTTCAGCTGTTGAAAAGAGACATGGGATTTTCTCATGTTTCCTCTGCTTCAGCCTCCAGACATCATGGATCAGAATCAGAGCAGAGATTTTAAGATGGGATAGATGAGTCCAATCAGAACGCTGGCATTCAGGACACACCCTCCAGAGCTCAGCCTATCACCATACTGGTCCAGCAGCTGCAGAGCAATCCCATTGGTCCATCCGAATCCCAACTATGGCAAAGGAACAAGAGTGAGGGTTTGGGTTATCAGTCATGTTTCTTTGCACAAATTGTGTGGGACAAGTCATTCGCCAAAGTTTAATACGGTTAGGGATTAGCAATAGCAATACTGATGCTCGCAACACTAATGCCAAAGTCTGATATAAAGACTTTCCATGATACATCTTTTGAAATTTATTCTATGAACTTGGAATCTGATGATCTGAGCTTCTATTAATTTGCCATTTCTTCTCTAGACACTCTATTGGTCCTCAGGGTCTGGGAGAAAATGAGATTCTACATTTCAAGAACGGTTCTGCTGGGCTGAAGAACTCTAATTTACCCCTAATTCCTCCAGAGATTAAAATGTCTCCGAAGCACTGTGCCCAGCTCGGAAGCAGATTTATGAATTTGAATATGTAAATATGAACAGGCCATTAATACCTGAACTTCATATTCGCCACCTCCTCCGGGTTTTCCATCACCATTGACATCGTACTGTAACAAGGACATGAGGTGAAGAGAATTGCAGAGAAAAAGAGAGTGAGAGTGAGGAAGTTAAGTGAACACCAAGTCATAACGTATTCATTTGCAATCAACATATTTCTAAAGAAAGCCGCATTTCCATTCATATTTTACTTTTTAGACGTTGTGTCATTTGTGTGTATCATTAGCAAGAAATAATGCCTGTTCAGAATGGAATTTTACATTGAGTGCTAAGATCACATGACCATCTGAATATTGCTCACTTTTTCCTTGTTATTGGACACTTTCACTTGTGAAATAAATTAATCGTGGTGAATAGTGAATTTCTACACTGGAATCGGCAACTGACAACTTTTGCGTGATGCTGCATCCACACCACTAGGTGTAAGTGTATGTTTACGATGACTACTGTCATGACTGACTGCGCCTTTAAAGCCATAGATATACAGTATACACATAGATGCCTCAGTGTCTGTTTCTATGGGCTGCTGTACTTAAGCAGTCCGTCATATTGGAATGGTCAAATCCGGTCCGTAACCATTTGAGAGCAAGTTGACTGTGCATCTGTGTATGTGTGTATGAATATCTATATCTGCAATAGACATTAGCAGATTTTCATATTGTGATAATTATGCATACAGTATGGATATTGCATATTGAGTTATACATAAAAACACGAACCAGCACATTCTCACCTCTGAAAGATTATCACATTTTGTCTGGAATTTCTAGGTTGGTGGTTTTTAGAGCCATAAACTGCAATATGCTGTAACATTTTCTATTTAAAAAAATGTATTTGCTAGTGTGAGTGATGAATGGCGTCATGTTTACCGCTCTAAGATGGCGGATGCGTCGACATGAAACGGAAGTTGCGATCGCATTTTCTTCCTTGTGACGTATATCCAAGTGAAACGATTGAGAAAAAGAAATGGAGGACGGGACTTGATTTTGTTCGTTAGGAATTGATTGGACCGTTGTTGATTTTTTCTGTTCTATTGCAATAACCTCATGTGAGTGACAAGCTTTTAAAGGGGAGAGGTTTTTGTCCCGCCCTCATGCCGGTGCACACATCATCAGAGAAGAGGTGTCGTTGAGAGGGGGAGGGGGAGTTAATGTTTTTGATTAAGGATTATGAGGGCAGGACTCAATGCTAAGGATTTTTTCTAGTGGCCTGGTTGGGATACATTTTTACTTGACCAGAAAAAATTTTCACTGGCCCTACAAAAAATGAATAAATTGTGGTGTTGTTTTGACCCATATAACATTATATTTCAATTAATAAGCCACCAAATTTTTAGATGCCGGTGAAATGTCATAATTCTCGATTGATTCCAATTTCAATACCACAGCAAAAAACAAAAAAAAACTACTAGCCTAACTAATATAAAGTTCAAAATAAGAACAAATAAACAAATTAAAAGCAACAGCTCAAAAAAAAAATAAAAAATAAAATAAAATAAATAAAATAAACAGTGCTTTAAGGTTTTCCAGGCTAGTCTAACAGTATTCAGGTACAGAAAATAATAATCAAGCGTGAAATAACACTGCATAGTAACTTTATTGTATAAATTAAATATAGATTAATCCTTATTAAAGTTACAAAAGTCAGTCAAGATCAGTGAGTGATTTTCTCTTTGTCTAGTGACAGCAGCCTAATATTCCTGCTGTCATTAAAGATCAAATGCACAGATCCAATATACTGTCACGCATGCGTTTTCTTTCTCATCTGTTCACGTTCAGTTAAGACATAACCTAGTGTTTACGTGAATACTTGCCAAAATGGGAATTTTCATAAACTGTGTATTTTTCCGTTTAAGTGCAAGACGACGCAAAAGAGAACTCAATTCAGTGCTCACAAGCTGTTTTCTGTGCGCTCTCTGTGTGTGTGTGCACAGAAAACAGCACACAAGTACTGAAGTGAGTTCTCTTTCGTATCTTCTTGTGCTTGAATCTGAATGGTTATAAATCGCTTGAATGTTTAATGCATCTGATAAACTTTAGTGACGACGCAGTACTGGCCCGATCAGGCAAGTGACAATTCAACTGTCCAGAGTGTCTTTCACGCTCGCCTTGGGACATTGTCGAGCCCTAGAGGGCACATGAATTTTACAAAAATAATGGTGCACGGATAAATCATTTATAATAAACACTACAATACTTCATTAACAAATACGAATTGTCAATTTTAATTTCATGGAGACTTTAAACAAATGCAGAAACTAATAAAAGTCAAAGTGTAGAGGGACTGCATCCGAAATCGTACAGATTCCAAAAAAATTTCACTATTACCTACATTACTCCACAAATATAGTGAATGAGTGAATGAAAATAATGGAGCGAATTCAGACACTGAATGCGGAAGTGCTGCGGACTGCATTTTCTGGTGAGATGCAGGAATTAACAGTGCATAGGTATTCTCTAGCAGCTAGCAGTTGAGTGTACATCGGTTGGACACTCGTTATTGTGGTGCATTATGGGATCAAATGAGTGCTCTCGATAATATCCACTATGGTTTCAAACACCACTACAAATGATTGTTCCCTCAAATAGGCTACTGCACTATATAAGAGTACAGGGGGTGATTTCAGACACGGCCCAGAGTGAATTTTAGTGGACTTAACCTTCTCAAACATGGCTTCATATTTGATGTACGCCCGCCAGTTGGTCTGTATCCACCGTTCGGCCAAACTGAAGGCGAGCTCTTTAGCGTGGGCTGAATCTAGCCCAGAGAGACCTGTAAAGACATGATGGATGGGGTGGGAAGTGGGTGGGTCATTTAAATGGCAAATTCACCAACTACTGAGAATCATTAATCACATATAATAGTCACTTCCCAAACTCACAGACAAGATGTGACAGCAGGCAAATTGAATTTTGAAGGGAAAAATTTGATTTAGTTCACACATTGAGAAGATTCTTCAGACACACTGCTTCAAGTTATAGCTGAAATGTGCAAAATGTGTGTTTGATGCTGATGTATTACAGCCTGTCTGCGCCTTTGGATAAACCGTACACTGCTGTCAGGAGTTGGAAGAGAACCAAACTGTTATTGTCTACAGGATCACACTTCTTTCAAGGGATGTTCTCACCTAATCACTTGGTTCCCAGGATTTTCAGTGAGAAAAACACAGATCTTCATCTGCCACTTGATAGAAGCTAGCCAAACTCGGTAGACCCCTACTACTACTTATATATATATATATATATATATATACACACATACATATTATATATACATATTATATACACACATACATACATACATCATATACACACACACACAAACACACATATACACACACACACAAACACACTAACTATAAGTAACTACGTCAACTACATGTCTACATGTCAACTACCAGTCATTAGAATATTAGTAGACTGTCTGCTAACATTATTTTGATGGTCCCCCAAAAGACATTCCACTGACTAAGTAATTTTACAATTACGTCAACTTATTCTACTAACCCGAACCATAACACCTAACCCTAACCTAACAGTCTACTACAGCCTACTAATACTCTACTGAGAGTTAGTTGACATGTAGTTGCATACTGTCTAAAGTGGACCCTCAAGAAGCAGAAGAAATGAAACTGCAATTGTAATGGCATACTGTGTTGATTCGCCACTTTATGTCCAAAGTAAAATGTAATAACCAATGACCTATAGAAGTATTGGTTAACATTAACCAACAATCTGCACATTCTTAGAATGGTGACCAGAAGATCATGCGTTCATACAATTAGCCTGGATGTTGCAAAATGTTTGGCCCAACAGATGTAGCTCTTTATTTAATATGTTCTTTTCTATTAATAGGTCAAAGAACTACACAGCCCACACACTCTCATTACATAAGGCTAAACATCACAGTGTTGTTGGGTTTGCATGAAAGAACAAGTGTGAATCACACTGCCAGTTAGCAACCACACTAAAGATAAGGCTGATTATCAGGACAAATGGCATCCTGATGGACACTGGAACAGAGTCTGGAACATGGCTTCTGAAACAGTGGTCTGATCACTTTAGGCCTAGTTAATGTCAGCTGGAACAAAAAGGTAACAATACTGACAAATATACTGATGAATCATGCACAATAAAACCAAGAACATGTATTTAGAAAGTAAATAGGGTCCATTTAAGTTACATACAGTACACTCAGATAAAGTGATTTATACTATGAAGCAAATTAGGGTTATTATCATTAACTAAAACTATTAAAAACATTTGTTAATTGAAATAAATTAAAATATACATATTTTAAAACTGGTAACACTTTACAATAAGGTTTCATTAGTTAATTCATCCATTGTAAAAAGTAATCCACACAGTTTACGCAAAAAAGCACAACTGGCGCGACGTATGACGTCAGACGTAGCGCAAGTGTTTTGAACTGTGAGGCGTTAATTTTTCTGCACAAGTTGAATACGGACGGTGGTCTGGTGGAAGCTAGATATTTTACTTCATAAGGTTTTAAATATGGATATTTTTCTTACAAAAACCCATTGGTTTGCTTCAGAAGGCCTTTATTAACCCCCCGGAGCCATGTGGATTACTTTTATAATGGATGGATGCACTTTTTTGGGCTTTCAATTCTATCCCTTTAATACATTATAATAAGGTCTCATTTGTTAGCATTAGTTAAAGTGTTACCAAAAAACTTAAACTAAACGAAAATTAGAAATGTCGCCTTGGCAATAAACTGAAATAAGTTTAAGCACTAACATTTTTTTTGCCACCGCAGAGCTCTTTATATAAAATTGGATGTATAAGTATGTCCAACTTTATCCACATTCATACAGTATACTTGTGTAGGGTGATATTTATTATATATCATATATTAACCAAAAACAAGATTAGGTGACCATATACCTTCTATAATCATGTGTTGAAGCGGAGGCCAGGCGTTGGGCATGTCCCACTGCTGCCCACTTTCACTAAGAGAGGTGGGAACCCCGTTAGGATAGTCCAGACCTCCACTAGCCTAAACAGAGAAAGAGAAAGAGAGAGAAAGGTTTGAGAGAAGGTTTGTGAAATATTGTGCAAAGAGTGCCATCTGCTGTTGAGCATGGAGTTTGCTTCACTAACAAGATTTCTCTAACAGGAGAATTGAAACCTCCTTGTTTGAGGTCTCACTTCTTCCTGTGAAACTTAAATCCTTTTTTCTTATTTAAGACCCTTTATAAATCAATAGGGAACAAACTGGGAAGTGACCATTGGTGTTTCTCAAGAGGGAATATATTATATACAAAAGCATTACAATATTAATTTACTGTGAGTGTGCATGGAAGGTGCTAATTAAAGCAGCATTAGTCAGACGGTGAGACATCCGGAGCTTGTCTGCAGGAAGGAAGCACTGCATATGTTGTATACAGTCGATGTGCCCACAAAATCACCCACTGTACAGGGTCAATAACTGACAGAAGGGTTTATAATGTGACAGGCTCACTCTCAGGTACTGCACGGCCTGATCGACCATCTCCGGCTTAGAGTAACAGCGTGCCCAGAGAGGTGCCAGGTTAGATGGGTAGAAGGACAGGTGCCGGGTCTCGTTCAGCAGGCTGAAATCAAACCAGGCTCCTCTCTCTGCATCCCACAGTAGACTTTCAACCGCTTTAATTCTAGCAGAATGTGCCTTCTCATATTGCACTGCCTTCTCTTCATTACCTACAGGAAACAGATGTCAGAAAAAAGTGCTTTTAATAAAACACACAAACCAGTTCATACACTGCTGCATTACTATGTTACTACCTAAGGGAACTAAACAAGCATTTTTATCAAATATACACTAGAGTTCAAACGTTTGGGGTCAGTAAATGTTATTTTCTTGAAAGAAATTAATACTTTGACAGTAAAGACTTTGCATTGTTACAAAAGATGTCTGTCAAATAAATGCTGTTCTTTTGAAATGTTTCCAGAAATATATTAATCATGCAGCACAATTGTTTCATTATTGATGATAATCAGAAATGTTTCTTGAACAGCAAATCAGCATATTAGAATGATTAATGATGCTGAAAATTCAGCTTTGTATTTTAATATATTAAAATTGAAAACCGTTATTGTAAATAATAATAATAATAATAAATAATAATAATAATAATAATAATAATTATTATTATTATTATTATTATTTCACAATATTACTATTTTCTTTTTGATCGACTTCTTTCAAAAACATAAAAAAATCTTAACCTCAATCTTTTGAACAGTAGTTTTATCACACCCCTGTTACCACAAATGAATGTATACATTATTATTTACATATACAGGGACCCTCAAAAATATTTAGACACTTAATGTGTCTTTTTGCCATGTTTGATATATATTAATATTTGTTGTTAATTGCAAAAAATGTGTACACTTAAATAAATATCTGGCATTATTAATTAAATAAATAAAATAAATATCTAATTTCAGTGCTTAGAGAAGACAGATGACCATTGTTCATCCTTCAAGCAGTAGCCTAATGAAGTTACTATAAAATACCAGCATGACAGATTGCAGGAATAAAAGGAAGATGGAAATATTGCAGAGTTTATTATGGGTTCAAAAGAGTGCACCCTTCAAGTAATTAAATTGTTTACTCAAAATTCAGACAATACTACAAAATGATCCACGACTGATATAGTGCACCATAAAGGGAGAAAAAGGAATAATTTTGAATATTGATAATCTTTGTCAGAAAATTATAAGTATTATAAATTAATAGTTTTGTTTGTTTAGTTGTTTATTTGTTTGCTAGTTCCTGGCTTCAAATTTTGGCAAAAGGTTCGAACACATCCTTTATTATTTGTTATTTATGATACAGTAAAGATAGGTCATGACATGATAGGGAAGAAACCATTTAGAATGTGAGAATGTGTGCTAATTTCTAGGCCACTGGTTTGGCTGGACCATTACATTTTGCTAAAGAAAATCAGGAGTGTGTGTATATAGAAATAAGTGTGTTTTTACTCTTTTACCCAGAATCCTGTGCAAGGAGGCCAGCAGACGCTCATTGCGGCACATAATTGCATTGAGGTCAGCAGGCAGGATGGAACTTGTCTGTGTGTCACTCAGGGTGCCATTGTTTCTGCCTGTGCCGTCTATATACCAGCGAGAGGAGAAATCCCAGCCTGACTCTGCCCCGGATGTCAGTTCCATCCAAAGTCTCTTCTGAGCCTCTGTAATACACAAGCATATTCATATTCATGCACAAACACACACACACACACACACACACACACACACAATAATAATAATTCTCCTACAATAGATACATGCATTGAAGGTCCAAAAACACAAATTCTCATAATATACATTGCAGCAACACCACTTTTCTCACAGGGTCTGAAACAATTTGATCAAGGATTTGTCTCTATATATCCCTTCTTTTCCAAGAGACTACTCTGCTCTGATTGGTCAGGTGGGCTGGTCTGTTGTGATTGGTCCACCGCTTATACTGCATGTCGGAAATGAAACTACCATTACTATATCTCAATTTCAGCTCCAGAGCTTCTTCATTGCTTGTATACACAGTGATACGAACAGTAACAATGGCTTCGGTTTTGCTGTAACAATTCGAGTCCTCGTCCTTTGGAAGTGCATGCAAAATGGATTTAGCCTAGAAATCTAGACGCACCCTAGCGGCAGCAAATGTAATTTGCAGCCAGGGTCGTCTAGCAACTCTCCGTTGGCTTGCGAGTTTGAAAAACCAAACTCTAGTCAGGCCAATCACATAGTGTATAGAGTTGGTGGGCGGGCTTAACATAATGAGGGCAGAGTTGCGACGGTTCCGCGTGCTACTTGAAAACAAATAAGCTGGCGAACAGCGGTCTTTCGAATCGGCTTTGGCCGCGACTCTGGAAGACTTGGAGTTAAGCTTTTCTTTGAGAAAAGAACAAAGAACGGCACTGAAGTCATTTTTAAAAAAGGAAGATGTGTTCAGAGTTTTGCAAACCGCATACGGCAAAAGTTTAATCTATCAGCTAGCTCCGCTTCACCTTCTTCGTTGCTCTGGTTGGTTGTAACGCTATCCTATTGCATGCAGAGGGAATTTGAAAGACAACCGTTTATCCCGCCCCTCGGATTGAGCCCTGCCAATGGTGTGTTCCCAGACCCAACATCTTGATGTGGGTCTGGCTTGTCAGGCTAAAATGGATTTGCTTTCGCAGCGCGAAGACAGAAATTACTGACAACCAGTGTTGCCAACTTAACACTTTGTCACTAGATTTAACGACTTTTCAGACCCCTTTAGCGGCTTAAAAAAAAAAAGCAGCTAGCAAAAAAAAAAAAAAAAAAAAAAACATTTTTGGATTGCTGGTTAACATGTAGTCAGTGTCACTATATCAAACTCATTCTGTTGTATGACAAAATATGTAAATGAGAACAGCTTTATTGGACATTCAGTTATAACTTATATTAAAATACAGTATGTGAGCATGGATTAAGAGAGAAAACAGCTACTTTCCATTGAAAATAGTTGGCAACACCACTGACGACTTGTTTCAGGCAGTTCCAAATTGAAAATCTTTCTTTTGCGAGACAATAATATCATGCACTTTGAAACTTTGCAGACCTTTAGTTTACATCCACAAACAGTTATATTACACACTACATGAAAGGTAATATCTGAAAAAGCATAACAGGGGCACTTTAAAGGGATAGTTGATCCAAAAATACCCGTTTCCTCACCCTCATGTTGTTTCAAACCTGTATGAGTTTCTTTCTTCTGTTGAACACAAAAGATGATATTTTAAAGAATGTTGGTAACCAGACAGTTGACAGTAGCCATTGAATTCCATAGCATTTTTTTTCCTACTATGGAAGTCCAAGTACTATGGAATATCTTTTGTGTTCAACAGAAGAGAGAAACTCAAAGGGGTTTGGAACAACATGAGGGTGAGTAAATGACAAAAAGTTCATTTTTGAGTGAAGTATTCCTTTAATATGACCCATTTTAATGTTTATCTTGTTGTGGCACCTGCAGGCATCTAAATATTAGGGAGAATGAACTTGAATATAGTGTGATGATTCCTGAATCAAGCCCCTGGATTCCTACCTGTTGACAGACCCTCAGCCAGTTCAACATCATCACTGTAGGACTCAGGCCTGCAAATAGTCAGAGATTTCTATACTGTAATGCATCCAGATGTTTTACTTTATTACAATATTGAGAATCACAGTAATAATAATGAGATTATTATTTAGATTTTTTATTGTTGTTACACTGCCTTAAAGAGGTCATGAACTGAGAAATCAAATTTTCCTTGAGCTTTTGACATAAGAGGTCATCATACTATAAGAATATCTTGTAAGTTTCAGAACCGAAAGCTTGTAACCAAGCCCAGAGAACGGCTTGTCGTGGAATGTGCCTATCTTTGATAGGTGAAAGAGCGCCTCTACAGAAGAAAATCAACGCCTACTTCATCATTGCAACTTTGGCTCCGCCCACTGGCGTGTTAGTGAGATGAGAGAAGAGTGATACAGGATTACTGGAATAAATATAACATACATAAATATAACCTAATGCCAGGTATGTGGTTATTTTATTTATTTCCAACAATGTGAATGTCTCCGTTGAACATTATTTGTTTTCAGTACATTTACTGTGGATTCTTTGGTAAATCAGTCGCAATTTCGGCGCAGGCTTTGCAAACAGACTTTTACGATATGGGCTCGACATTAATGCGACAACTTGTAAGTAACTGTGTTAATTCTAATGCCTGATCTGTGACCAGTTATTTCTGATATGTAATGATTCATGTACAGTCAGACGTTCTTTGTCTGTGTGTCAGTAAATCAAACCAGTGACTAAACGCTCAACTTCACATTGTTTCTCTTAGTAGGATGAAAATAATCTGTTATTTAAAATGTGATTAAATTACAAATAGAAAGCAATCAAAGAACACTCCTTTTGCAATCGCTGGAGCTGTCAATCAAACAGCGCGAGTTTATCAATGACTCTCGCCAAAACTCCTGTAATAATCAACAAATCTCTTATTTACATTGTGTTTGCACTGTTAGTTGTGATGAAAACATTCGTTAGTGTGCAGAAATCAAGTTGCAATGACGAGATCACTCCATTCATGCGCTCAACATGTCAGTGATCGGCTACAATGCTCATCACTGCAACCTTTCATGCCATGATCTAAATATAATGCTATAGATCTAAATATAATGCTATAATCAACACTTTTCACGATTAGTTAACCTTGAGAGCTGTAATAGTAAAAACGTGCTAAAAGTTTGAGAGGGTTCCACATGTAATACTTAGCTATTTCATATGCAAAGATGTTAGCCAATCACAGCAGTGGGCGTTTACACTGAAGTCTCACAGCAGACACGCCCCTTCAAACAGCATTCAAATCAGAGGCTAAAAAAATGCCTTTTATTTCTAAATTATGACCATTTGTGATGTAAAAATCATATTAACACTATAAGTGCACCCCAGGAAACATTATAAAACAATAAAACAATGCAGTTCATGACCCCTTTAAATTTAAGCTAATTTAGTAAACAATTAAACAAAATATTAATGTCAATGTTTTATGTAGGTTTATTATAGTTAACTAAAACCATTAAAAAACATGCGTTATTTGAAATAAAATGAACATTAAAACTGAAAACAAAAAACTTATTTTATTTCAGCTAGTTGTCAAAGCTACATTTATTATTTTCTTTTAGTTTAACATGATGTTCTAAAACTTAAAAATGAATAAAAAATATATACGTAGACATTTAAAAATATAACAAAAACTAATAAAAATACAATGAAATTACTAAACATTTAAATACAATTAAAATTAAACCAGAAAACAAAAATACAAACTAATTCACAGTATTATTTAAAACTATAATAGTATCTCAATGATACAAAAACACACACACATACTAATAAAAATATTGTATTGCAGTATTTTTTCATTATAATACTGTAACAGTGTATTACAACAATAACAGTAATAAGTAAATAAAGTAATAAGATTGTCAAATGGCAGACACCACTAAGAATAATCATAAATACAAGAAAATGCATTGCAATAATGAGAATTTTGGGGGAAATGTGCTTAATTTCCCCCAAATAATGGCTAAATAAAAAAGCAGTCCAAAAATAGCCATTATTTCTTTATGTAAAATACACTATATTGCCAAAGGTTGCACATGAACTTTAATGACATCCCATTCTTAATCCGTAGGGTTTAGGAGTGTGTTTATGGGAATTTTTAACCATTTTTCTAGAAGCGCATTTGTGAGGTCAGACACTGATGTTGGATGAGAAGGCCTGGCTCGCAGTCTCCGCTTTAATTCATCCCAAAGGTGTTCTATCGGGTTGAGGTCAGGATTCTGTGCAGGCCAGTTAAGTTCCTCCACACCAAACTCACTCATCCATGTCTTTATGGACCTTGCTATATGTGCACTGGTGCGCAGTTATGTTGGAACAGGAAGGGGCCATCCCCAAACTGTTCCCACAAAGTTGGGAGCATGAAATTGTCCAAAATGTCTTGGTATGCTGAAGCATTAAGAGTTCCTTTCACTGGAACTAAGGGGCCAAGCCAAACCCCTGAAAAACAACCCCACACCATAATCCCCCCCCCCACCAAACTTTACACTTGGCACAATGCAGTCAGGCAAGTACCGTTCTCCTGGCAACCGCCAAACACAGACTTGTTCATTCGATTGCCAGACAGAGAAGCGTGATTCGTCACTCCAGAGAACACGTCTCCACTGCTCTAGAGTCCAGTGGCGGCGTGCTTTACACCGCTACATCCAACGCTTTGCATTGCACTTGGTGATGTAAGGCTTGGATGCAGCTGTTCGGCCATGGAAACCCATTCCATGAAGCTCTCTATGCACTGTTCTTGAGCTAATCTGAAGGCCACACAAAGTTTGGATGTCTGTAGCTATTGACTCTGCAGAAAGTTGGCGACTTCTGCGCACTGTGCACCTCAGCATGTGCTGACCCCGCTCTGTGATTTTAAGTGGCCTACCACTTCATGGCTGAGTTGCTGTTGTTCCCAATTGCATCCACATTTTTTATAATACCACTAACAGTTGACCGTGGAATATCACGAATGGACTTATTGCACAGGCGGCAACCTATCACAGTACCAGGCTTGAATTCACTGAGCTCCTGAGAGCAACCCATTCTTTCACAAATGTTTGTAGAAGCAGTCTGCATGCCTAGGTGCTTGATTTTATACACCTGTGGTCATGGAAGTGATTGGAACACCTGAATTCAATGAATTGGAGGGGTGTCCCAATACTTTTGGCAATATAGTGTAATAAGTTCTTATTTTTTCTTTTTTTTTGGGGCTGACCCTGAGTGTTAATGCATGGTCTCACCTGGGCCTGTCCACCGGTACATTATATCGATTCAGGGTGTGGTTCAGTCCATTTATCGCCACAACATGAGAGCGATTCTGCATCCAAAAGCTGTACTCTCTTTCCAGTGCTGGCAAAACCTGCCTAAACACACACAGAGCACATGCGGCGCAGAGGTGTTGTTCAGTGCAGCCGAGCATAACACCTCAATATTCAACAACCCTGCAGGAAGGCAATTTAGTAGGAAAGGTTACCTGAGGAAGTCTTTGTCTCCGGTGACCTCATAGAAGCTTTCCACCATTATGGGAAGGAAGGGAGGCTGACTGCGCCGCTCGTAATAAACTCGACCACCGTTTGGGACAAAGCCGTATCTAAATGGGAGTGAAGGGATAAAATTTAATATAATACAATTTTATATAATTAAATTTCACAAACTGGGACAATAATACTTAGTTCAACCAATGGGTTGGCCAGCATACTGATTACAACGTGAGGGTAAATAATGAAAGAATTTGAAGTGAAATCTTCCTTTAGTGTTATTTAGTGGTACTGTTTTAATAAAACGGGTGCGACGTGTTTTGCACAGCATTTAATTGACTGTTAAAAATGGTTAAAATGCTATTTAGAGCTGCAGTACATCTGTGTGTGTGTGTGTGCGCGTTTGGAAAAAAAGAGTGCACCTTTCCACAAGGAACATGAAATTCAGAATCATTCCTCGAGCTGTCTCAGTCATCTCAGACAAAAGGAGGCCGTTTATTACCCAATATGAGTCCCTGAAGAACAAAAACACAGAATTAACTTGATTACATTTTCTGAAGAAACCATGAGTGGTTCTTGCCATTGCAGAACTCAGCATTACGATGCGAGGGTGTTGTGCATAATTGTGAGGGCACTGCTTTGTCACCATGCGTGTCGACGCGAGAGCAGGCGTTGCGTTGGAGATTAATATTTTGTAAATAAAGTGGTAAATTGTGTTTTTTTTTTGTGCAAACAAAGCACTCACGACGCTTCAATTAATGACAGAATTTTTCTACTGATTTGCTATGACCATTGTTGGGTGCATAGACTGTAAAAAAAAAAAGATGGATGACGCACCTTCACTCTCTTCCATTGGTTGTAAGTGAAGCCGCCAGTGTCCAAATATGGCACTGACATCTTGGGTCTCGAGTCTAGTGACTTGGAGCCCGAGTCTGCGCAGTAGTGAGCGCGAAGTGGAGCCGCGATATCAAGGTCCCGCCCACACTCCCGCCTAATCAATCACACGCCCCTGAACTTTTTGTGAAATAAACAGTTATGGAAATGTAGAAATTAAAGTTAAAGCTCCAATCTCCATCCGAAGTTCCCGAAAAAAGTCTGTTGGTGCCTCAGTGACTACTTCGCTCAGAGAAGCTGTCAATCTCAGCTGTCAATCATTACGTCACACCCCCATTTTTATAGCATCAAATAACTAACTAAAACCAAACTTATTTAAAGAACAAACACTTGAACTTACATCAGCGTGATAAAAACTGCCTAAAATGACAGACACCATCTTATTTTGATTGTTGATTGTAATTTGATTGTTTAGTTTGTCTATGTCCCATTACATTACAATGAGAGGGTGGGGTTTATGACCTATACTGCATCGAGTCCTGGGGGCGATCGAGGCGCTTTGGGTTCACTTTTCAGGACTCGTGTGGTACACTTGGTTGGGTGTAATGCATTACTAAGTAATTAATTACTGTAATTTAATTTCTTTTCCCTTGAAAAAGTAAAGTAAGGGATTACTCTTAATTTTTTCTGTAATTACAGTTACTAGACTACTAGACTAGAACAATTCTATATAAAACAGTGGATTTAACAACAAAATTTAACGTCTAATGTTAAAATGTATTTTTTTTTAATGTAACCATCTCTTTAAATACTTTGGTCAGTTCAAGAATAATTGATGTAAGTCTATATTATTTATTTGAAAGAATTAAATGAGCAGTTTCATGTTTATCCTTGTTTTGTTCAACTGGTCGAGGTTGATATGGGATTTAGAAAGTAATTAGTAATAAGTAATGCAATACTTTTTAGAGAGAGTAATTGTGACCCTGGAGCACAAAACCAGTCATAAGTCGCACGGGTATATTTGTAGCAATAGCCAACAATACATTGCATGGGTCAAAATTATCGATTTTCTTTTATGCCAAAAATCATTAGGATATTAAGTAAAGATCATGTTCCATGAAGATATTTTGTAAATTTCCTACCATAAATATATATTAAAAAAAATATTATTATTAGTAATATGCATTGCTAAGGACTTCATTTGGACAACTTTAAAGGCGATTTTTTTGCACCCTCAGATTCCAGATTTTCAAATAGTTGTATCTCGGCCAAATATTTTCCTATCCTAACAAACCATACATCAATGGAATGTTTATTCAGCTTTATGTATAAATCTCAATTTCAAAAAATTGACCCTTATGACAGGTTTTGTAGTCCAGGGTCACAATTAGTACAGTAATCTAATTACACAGTGATGTAGTTAGATGTTATTAGTAGCTAGTAATTGATTACTTTTTTAGACCAACACTGGCTATAACATGTCTGAATCGCTGGTCACTGAAAACTTGTTCCGACAAGTACTTGGATACAGTGTGTGAGTATGAGCAATAACAGTGATACTGGCATTAGCAAGTACCACTAATTATTGTGTAAATACTTGTGTATGTATTTGATAAAGAGAGAGACAAACCAGTAATAGAGTTCCCTAAAGCGCCCACCAGGCACGACGACTGGGTGTGGGGTGTAAATCTGGGAGTACAGCTCTGGGTGGTCTCTGACATCATCACGGATCTGCACAGCCACGTATATAGTAACAAGATAAATATTAGGTAGTTACACAGTCCCATACACTGTTAAAAAAAAAAAAGATTGATTTTTTGAAGTTGTAAATAAAACAAATATTATTGGAGTATGTTTTACACAAAACTATTTCAGTCTTTCTACTTAATTTCACACTTAATTCAATGTGTTAATTAACATTTCATTGTAATTAATTGTGAAATACACTCACCTAAAGGATTATTAGGAACACCTGTTCAATTTCTCATTAATGCATTTAGGGGTGTGGTCCTGGTCAAGACAATCTCCTGAACTCCAAACTGAATGTCAGAATGGGAAAGAAAGGTGATTTAAGCAATTTTGAGCGTGGCATGGTTGTTGGTGCCAGACGGGCCGGTCTGAGTATTTCACAATCTGCTCAGTTACTGGGATTTTCACGCACAACCATTTCTAGAGTTTACAAAGAATGGTGTGAAAAGGGAAAAACATCCAGTATGCGGCAGTCCTGTGGGCGAAAATGCCTTGTTGATGCTAGAGGTCAGAGGAGAATGGGCCGACTGATTCAAGCTGATAGAAGAGCAACTTTGACTGAAATAACCACTCGTTACAACCGAGGTATGCAGCAAAGCATTTGTGAAGCCACAACACGCACAACCTTGAGGCGGATGGGCTACAACAGCAGAAGACCCCACCGGGTACCACTCATCTCCACTACAAATAGGAAAAAGAGGCTACAATTTGCACGAGCTCACCAAAATTGGACAGTTGAAGAATGGAAAAATGTTGCCTGGTCTGATGAGTCTCGATTTCTGTTGAGACATTCAGATGGTAGAGTCAGAATTTGAGAACATGGATCCATCATGCCTTGTTACCACTGTGCAGGCTGGTGGTGGTGGTGTAATGGTGTGGGGGATGTTTTCTTGGCACACTTTAGGCCCCTTAGTGCCAATTGGGCATCGTTTAAATGCCACGGCCTACCTGAGCATTGTTTCTGACCATGTCCATCCCTTTATGACCACCATGTACCCATCCTCTGATGGCTACTTCCAGCAGGATAATGCACCATGTCACAAAGCTCGAATCATTTCAAATTGGTTTCTTGAACATGACAATGAGTTCACTGTACTAAAATGGCCCCCACAGTCACCAGATCTCAACCCAATAGAGCATCTTTGGGATGTGGTGGAACGGGAGCTTCGTGACCTGGATGTGCATCCCACAAATCTCCATCAACTGCAAGATGCTATCCTATCAATATGGGCCAACATTTCTAAAGAATGCTTTCAGCACCTTGTTGAATCAATGCCACGTAGAATTAAGGCAGTTCTGAAGGCGAAAGGGGGTCAAACACAGTATTAGTATGGTGTTCCTAATAATCCTTTAGGTGAGTGTATACCAGCAATTTCTGAGTGAAAATTGTTTCTACACCAATTTTGTTTTTCAGCGTACATTAGTGAAAACCATTTACCTTTCGACCAAGGGACTTCCACAAACCGTGCAGTTCTTCAGCCCAACTGTGATATTTTGAGTCAGACACCCTAGATAAGAATTTCGGTCTGTGGAACAGGGAACAACAATCAAATTTGTTGGATGCCTTTCTCTCGCATGACTTAGTTTGTTCAGTGGAACACAAAAGGAGTAATTTTGGGTAACACTTTATTTTACAGTGTCCTTGTTACACGTTACAAGTAGTTACTATAGTAATAACAGTAAATTATGCATAATTACATGCAACAAACCCTAAAACACACCCTAATCTTAACCATAAGCCTTTAGTAAGTACTTGTTAATATTACTTAGTACTTAGATGTATAATTACACTGTAACCAGGACACCTTAAAATAAAGCGCAACCTAATTTTGCAGAATGTCCTGGCTGCTCTTAAGTAAATGGCTTCAAGCTCCACACCATGCAAAGTTCCTCCTTTTGTGTTCCAAGAAAATCATAAAGACTGGAATGACATGAGGGTGAGTAAATGACAGAATTATCATTTTCAGGTGAAATACTGTTCTGTTCTATCAAGACACCAACTCATTGTCCACACAAAACGTTCTCACTTCGAATGCCAGTCTGGAGGAGTCCACTTCTCAAACTCCTTCCCCGGCTCTTCAAAGTATGTTTGCAGGAACTTCTGTAGCGCTGAGGATGGGATGGTCTTGTTTGGGAACCCTGAGGTCAGATTTGCAAACGCCTCCACAATGACCTCTATGGGTTAGCAGGGGAATAGCAGAGAGCACAGGAAATCACAGGCCTAGAGCTTTTCAGATGAGCATCAGAACAAATAAAACACGTTTGACTCACCAGGAACTGTAGTCAACTTCATATCTACAAAGTACTTGTCATCATCAAACAGTTTAGCCATCTGGACCTGTCGCAGGACTTCTCCTGTGCAGTAGATCGGACTGGTGGAAGCAAACGCATGTCAGGCAACTAATGCACTAGGGTAACAGGATAGTTTGTCTGGCACTCACAGGTTAAGCTCATAAAACCAAGATCAACAACGTTCTCTACTGCTCTTCTTTAAAAAAGGTTCAAAGCTCAGCTTTCCAGCATTCAACACTCCACCTGCCTTGTCATTGACTCAAAGTTCAGCCATAACGAGAATACCATCTGGTGGCTGTTGAAGTCTTTTTAAATATGGTGAGGACTATCTTCAAAGCGCATCGTACATCATAAGGAACAACCAAAGTTCACAAACAACAAAAAGACAGATTTGCACATGTAAGTGTTCATGTGCAAGTATTAATCACTAATATATAGCTTAATATTTAATGCAGTCATCTCATTGGATAATTCAAAAAAGCTGCTCAGATTTTAGCAGTGAAGATGGTTATGGGAACTAACCTGTCACAAGGTGCCAGAAGCAGGTCACCAGAAGAGAAAAGGATGGAGGAAAAGACTGTCACAATTAAGCAGTGCATCTTGGTGAGCTGAATTATCGATAGTCAGTAGTAATGAACAGTCAGTAAACTGTAGCCTGAGTGTTATATAGCTCGGTGTTCTGTTTACCAATGATTAGGGGGTTATAGGTCAGTTTAAATCATATTACAGTGATGACTCATTTCCAGAGCATTATACACCTTGCCTGTACTCAGCTGTCAGATATCAGCATGCAGATTGTTACTAGGGGCAGCATGAAAATGTTACATAAGATGAATTTAAGGAAGAAATAAAAAAAAAAGAAAAAAAGAAAAAAAAAAAAAACAGCTCAAAATACTGACATCTAGTGAGACAAAGCAGTATTGGAAACTGACATTTATAGAGACTAATGCTGCCTTCACGTGCTATCAGAATTATCATAAATACTAGTTTCCTAGTTTAAACATTTTTGGACATGAACGCCCTCAAGTCAATTTGAAAGCGATGAGCTGGTAATCATGACTTCAGAAGTGGGAAGTAGGTAACTTCCGATAGCACGTGAAGGCAGCATACAGCACAAACACACATACTGTCAAAGGTCTAACTAGTGGAATACTTCGTTAAATTCACACACCAAAACAATGAATTTATGTCATGAGAAACTTAGCAAAAAAGACACCTTAAACACACATGGAACTTCAGTGAGCTTTATTTTCAAACAAAAACCATCACAGATGTTAACCATTGCACTTTTACACATCAAATCTTTAAAATGCAGCATCACTGAGAAAAAAGCCAATTGAAATTACCCAAATTGAAAAGGTGGAGAGAAAAAAAAACAAACAAAAAAAAACTTTGGATTTTTTTTTTTTTTAATTTGGTTTGTCATTTTAATCTGCAGTATCCAAAAGTTAAGAAAAAAATAAATAAATAAAAAAATTTAAGGGCAAAGTTTGGAGATCAAATTTTCCTTACCCTGAGCTCCCAAATTGTTTATTTGAATTTTTGAAACTAATTCTCTCCATTTCCCTCCCACCCACAAACCCAGACTGATGTATCCCCAACACTGAACAGGGCTGCGTTTCCCAAAAACAATCACAAACCTAAGTAGATCGTAGAACCATTGACACCAATGGTCTCTACGATCAACTTAGTTCACAACGCTTTTGAGAAATGCAGCCCAGATCAAAAGCATTGATACATCAGGGCAGCAAAAAACCCTTCCCACCCCAATACAAAAAAAAAAAAAAAAAAAAAAAAAAAATAATAATAATAATAATAATTTATACTGAAGAAAGAGTGGATTTCGAGATGGCAATTTTTGTATGCTTCAGAGAACTATTAAACAGGTGAGATGTTCTCCACCCTATTCTTCGAAATAAAAAGAAAAAACAAAATGAAAATCAAAACCCCAACCACCATGGCAAAGACCACAGCACATCCAATCACATGCTGCTTTACAGCATATCAGGAACGAACAGTGATTTTCACGGCAAGTGGTTACTGAAAAACACTGGGCTGCTGCCAAAGAGCCCAGTAACTCATTCTCCTCTCTAGAGCTGATGTGTTTAAAAAAAAAAAAACTCCCAAAAGAAACCAAAGCTGATTAGCCTGGTGAACACCGGGGGTTATGTGCTATAGAGAAGAGAATACAAGCTTAGATTCGAGCAACGTCACTGGGAAAAGGTTGCAAGTGCTGGAATATGGGGCAAATATTTTTTGCTTATTTGGTAACTAACCAGTTAGAACAAATTTTCTTAATTGTCTCAGGAAAAACTAACAGCAACACTCCACAGTAGACAAAGCGAATCAGTTTAATTAAAAAAAAAAACCAACCATCTCACCTGTATTTGATATTCTAATGGGGACATTAGACTGATGTTAAACTCCAATGTAAAATTCAAAGTAAATTCTATACCAATAATCACAAAAAAAGAAAAAAAAAAATTTGTATCCCTCCCAACCTCCAGCCCACCCCATAAAGTTACAACCCTCAAAATGTCACAAGTCAAAATGCATAACTTATTCAGCAGAAGGGCTAAAGTGTCTCAAGCAAGCCCCTGTCAATCCCCACAAACAAAATATATATATATATAAATTATATTACTATAATAATAATAATAATAATAATAATAATAATAATAATAATATCACTCAAAAAGGCTATTAGTGTTTGGGGGGAGGGGGATAAATATTCCGCTGTTTTAAAAAAAAAAAAAAAAAAAGAAATCATTTGGTTATCAGCACCCATGAAATACCCATACCCAATCTTAAATACCCTTGTCCCTGCCACAATACTTCCTCAAAACAAAAACTCACCTTCGGTCTAAACACCTCTGCCCTAACCGAGGAAGTGCTCCCAGCACGTGTGCAGCCCGTATTATTGCCCAACCCTTGAACTAAAGTTCAAACTTAAGTGCAGCCCACACTGCAAAGTTATAGATTCTTCTAATAAATCTGTGCAGCATCTTAAGAACATGGTCTTGTTACAAAAAAAAAAGAAAAAAAAAGAAAAGCTTGCCGACTCACGATGCAGTGCATGTCTCTGCCGCTACATTATGTCAGTCCATCGTTTAGAAGTCTTCGCATCCAGTTTTTTTTTTTTGTCCATTTTTCCTTTTTCCAATGGGAACAAAGTTCCTTTCAATCCTCCTACCCCAAATGGTCTGTTTAAAGTCATCATGTCTTAGTGCCAGTGAACACAAACCCATGTAACAGCTACACATCTCGCTTATAAATTCAACATTTTTGCACGTTGCCAATTTGAGCTGCACTGCAGCGAGTAGCACTATTACATGATGAAAATATTAAATTACTTCTATGATTAGAGTCACCCGAGTTAGGGGACCCTGCAGAGTGCCTCATAAGTCAGTGTTACAAGCAAAAGGCTGGAAAGCAAATAAGCCTCATGTTTTCTCAACCCTAAAATGAGGCCATTTATTTGAGCAACCAACGTCAGGAACTTGTCAACACTGGGTAATGGATACGAGTCAATTTAGAGTGAACAAGTGCACCACCTGCTGAAACGCTTAGCTTACTCAAAACATTGAAGTTTTTGGATTTGAAAAGAAAACGTGGGAGCCCAATTTTTTTTTTTGTTATAACAAAACAAAAGGTGGTGCACTACCTGGAAAGGTTTAAACTCGGTTTAACTTATTTCCCATGGGCCAAAATTATGGCATAATCAAACAAAAGTGTGCCGTCCAGTGCTGACAGAATCCTGATTTTAAAAGATCTTTCAAACACTCTTTTTCAAATGGTCATCCAGCCTTTTTAGCTCGTTTTAAAACAATCCATTTTAAAAAAAATAAATGAAGTATTTACAAAATGTTTACAATGTGCCAGGTCTGTATAAATGGCACATTTAGGACAGAGTGCCTACTCAATAAGAATGCAAAACTGCACTGAAATCAGGAGGAAAAGGGGAAGGGGAAGAAAAAGAAAAAAAAGAAATCCACATTCGTCTCAAAGCAGGAATCCTCATGGCCAAGGAGAAAGGCTGGTCTGAGTCTGGTCAAGTCTCTTAGTGTTGGCCCACTGAAGACAGAGGGGGAAAGAGTTATGGGTCTCTAGAGGCATGGCATGTTCCATGAGCGGATGAAGGGGGGAAAAAAATAAAAAATAAATCCATTGAGAGCCTTGTGGGACTTTTGAGAGATTGCCACAAGAACATTAGCTCCTATCATTGTTATCATGCTCACTGATATCATCTCAGTTCTCCAGGGGGCTTCTCTTCACACCATAGTCAAGTACACCAGAGACTGCACAAAAATCACACATGCCACCCCCATTCTCTCTCCCGCTGTGAAATCCTGTTCTTCGTCGCCCCAAAAATCTACAGGTGGCAAATGCAATATTATTCTTCTGATGTCAAACAGGAGGGGGCAGACAAGCAATACCAAAAGCCATAAAAAAAAATATATATATATATAAAAACTAAAAAAAAAAAAAAAAACCCAAGATCATGTCTTAAAATGAAGAGTTATGAAAGGAGAAAAAAAAAAAAAAAAAATCATATCAGGTTATTACTTTTTGAACAAGTTAGACTGCTTGTTAAGGCACTTGTTTCAAATGACTAGAAACATGAAGATGTGCAGAGGGACAGAGAGAGTGGGGTGAGAATGTGCTTGCAGGCAACGAGTAGTCATTTCTTTTCTTAGGAGACAAATCCTCATGTCCCCTCTTTCCCTCCTCAAGTGATTTGAAGTCTTCAGGATGAAAATTTCAGTGTAGCAGTCCTTTATTAGGCCATGAGTCCTTCCTGATTATTGGGCCGTTGCAACATCACATTCCTTGTGGTGGCACCAAACAAGACAGAAATAAAAGTGGGGGAAGAGGAAGATAGACGGAAGATATAGTTTAAACAAAATGATCCCCTATTCCCTATACACAGTAGGGAAGGGAAAAAAGGTGGGGATAGGGGACAAAGGATTGGTGATCTGCAAGAGGTAGAAAAAAAAAAAAAAAATTAAAATCAAACAGACACCAAAAGCTGTAGCATGATTGACCTTTGAACTCACCTCTCCTGCTCACAGTTTAACCTCCTCCCCACTCTCACTATGGTACTCGGCCACATATAGACTCTTGTCAATACTGCTGGGAATGGGCTTGATTTCAGTACCCAGCTGTTCTTCAATACCTTTCAGGTTAAAGCGGTCATCATAAGTGATCAAGTTAATGGCCAGACCCAAGTGTCCAAATCGGCCTGTGGGGAGAGAAGGCGAGTGTCATTAACACGGCTACCCTTTCAAAGTCACTGTTTGGCAAGCAGGCCGTTTCAAATGCAACATTACTTGATCTCAGAGCGGAGACCAAAACAAAACCTTACTCACCTGATCTGCCAATGCGATGGAGGTACGTCTCTCCAAGTTTGGGGAAATCGAAGTTGATCACCACATTCACAGCTTGTATATCAATTCCTCTTGTGAAGAGATCTAAACAAAAAAGTAGGGGTCAAAAACCCTCATTTTGATTTAATGTGTCTATCATAAATGAGGTAAGCAGATTTTCAAACGTCCTTACCAGTGCAGACGAGATTTCGACATAAGCCATTTCTGAAATCATGGAACACACGGTTTCGGTGTTCCTAAACACAAATTAAAACACGCATTAGCAAAATTCGGAAAGTTAACATTTTTGCTGGTTTTATAAGCCCAAATAAATGGACATTTTAAATCCTGTACATTCATTACATAAACACTTGCGCCATTTCAAAATTCTGCCAATAGCAGTGCAACACCACCATAGGCCCCCTTCATTCCCACCTGTCTCATCTTGGCGTGAATGTAGAAACAGGAGTATCCAAGCTGTGAAATCTTCTTGGCCAGGAGCTCCACTCGCTGGGATGAATTGCAGAAGATTATAGACTGATTAATCTGGAGCTGAAAACAAACATTAAAAAAAAGGATGTCTGCATGTTCTGCAACAGTCAGGAGGACAGTAATGCTTATTTTCATATCTGTAGTCAGATAAAATGTGGCATGCACAAGGCTCAAAAGGCTTTTACCCTGGAGAACAGAGTATTAAGGCAATGGACTTTCTGCCTTTCGGTCACATAGGCGTAATACTGAGTAACCCCTTTCAGGGTCAGCTCCTCCATCAGGTTTATCTCATAGGGCTTCTGCAGATGGGCGTTCTGTTCACAAAAGCAGTGTAAATTAATACTTTCTGAAACCTGATGACAGCTTCAGAACACAATTACATACAATGATTATTGTATTAGGCTTAAAAAAAAAAATGTAGCAAACATGCAACGTTTTCTACAATACTAGGCAAAAATAACAAAACATGCCATTTTATTTGCGTACTCTGGATGCACAAAAAACAGTGACACTAGGACTGGACGATTAATGACATCTTATTTACATTTATGTTTTTGGCTTCCTACAATTAAGAAAACAAAATAGCAATGATGCACGGCTTGTGTTACAAACACAACGCTCCCCTTTACTTTAGAATGGTGTGCTTCTGGTCTTCCTTAAATGTTTAGTGCACTGCAACAACAGTGATTTATGGATGCAATTTTTTATTAATATTGATATGATTTGTATTTATTTATATAAATAAAATATAACGTTCACGAGTCTTTTTGACTGCATTTACACTGGCACAATTTTTATATATATATATAAAAATTGTGCCAGTGTAAATGCAGTCAACATTTATTTATGATTTAACAAATCGGCAGCAAAGGCTTAAATTTCAATTTTTTAAAATTACAATATATAATAATAAAATTTAATTTTGTCTTAAAAAAAAAAAAAAAAAATCAATATACAAAATCAGACATAACAGTAATAACAATTACATAGAATTTTTCAATTCAATATTTGATAGAAATTCTAAAATTATTCCATTATTCCTTTTTTAAAAATGTCCATTAATATATTTTCTGAATAAAAACGTGTCTAATATCATTTATAAAAAAAAAAAAGAAAAAAAAAAAACATTCTATTAAAATATGTTTTACACATGACATTCTTACACAAATCACAAACTAGTTATTCTTCCCCATTCAATAAATATGAGTGAGCCTTGAATGTCCAATTCAGCATCTCATGTGTATATATGTGTATGTATATGTATATGTATATGTATATATATATATATACATATATACATATATACATATATACATATATACATATATACATATATACACACACACACACACACACACACACACACACACACACACACACACACATATACATACACTCACCTAAAGGATTATTAGGAACACCTGTTCAATTTCTCATTAATGCAATTATCTAATCAACCAATCACATGGCAGTTGCTTCAATGCATTTAGGGGTGTGGTCCTGGTCAAGACAATCTCCTGAACTCCAAACTGAATGTCAGAATGGGAAAGAAAGGTGATTTAAGCAATTTTGAGCGTGGCATGGTTGTTGGTGCCAGACGGGCCGGTCTGAGTATTTCACAATCTGCTCAGTTACTGGGATTTTCATGCACAACCATTTCTAGAGTTTACAAAGAATGGTGTGAAAAGGGAAAAACATCCAGTATGCGGCAGTCCTGTGGGCGAAAATGCCTTGTTGATGCTAGAGGTCAGAGGAGAATGGGCCGACTGATTCAAGCTGATAGAAGAGCAACTTTGACTGAAATAACCACTCGTTACAACCGAGGTATGCAGCAAAGCATTTGTGAAGCCACAACACGCACAACCTTGAGGCGGATGGGCTACAACAGCAGAAGACCCCACCGGGTACCACTCATCTCCACTACAAATAGGAAAAAGAGGCTACAATTTGCACGAGCTCACCAAAATTGGACAGTTGAAAACTGGAAAAATGTTGCCTGGTCTGATGAGTCTCGATTTCTGTTGAGACATTCAGATGGTAGAGTCAGAATTTGTCAGAATGAGAACATGGATCCATCATGCCTTGTTACCACTGTGTAGGCTGGTGGTGGTGGTGTAATGGTGTGGGGGATGTTTTCTTGGCACACTTTAGGCCCCTTAGTGCCAGTTGGGCATCGTTTAAATGCCACGGCCTACCTGAGCATTGTTTCTGACCATGTCCATCCCTTTATGACCACCATGTACCCATCCTCTGATGGCTACTTCCAGCAGGATAATGCACCATGTCACAAAGCTCGAATCATTTCAAATTGGTTTCTTGAACATGACAATGAGTTCACTGTACTAAAATGGCCCCCACAGTCACCAGATCTCAACCCAATAGAGCATCTTTGGGATGTGGTGGAACGGGAGCTTCGTGCCCTGGATGTGCATCCCACAAATCTCCATCAACTGCAAGATGCTATCCTATCAATATGGGCCAACATTTCTAAAGAATGCTTTCAGCACCTTGTTGAATCAACGCCACGTAGAATTAAGGCAGTTCTGAAGGCGAAAGGGGGTCAAACACAGTATTAGTATGGTGTTCCTAATAATCCTTTAGGTGAGTGTATATACATACATACATATACACACACACACAACTTGGTCATATCTATTTTCAAAATAATAATTAACTCCTTGATTCAGTACTGGATTCACCTCATATAGTTTGTATTTTCACATTTGTTCCATTCGCCATTTATTGTAAATGTCTCAATATGGGTTTCAATATGGGTTTAAAAATGCAGTCAAAAAGACTTGTGAACGTTAAAGTCATAACTAACTGTTACCAAGTTGGCACCTAGTTAAAGTTACATGGTTACAACTACTCTATCATTATTATTAAAAAGAAAAGAAAACAATTCATACTGTATTTAAGCAGGTTTTTTTTATTATTATTATTATTATCATTATCTGAATCAGTGACCTTACCATGAACTTTTGCACACTCAGTGGGAAGGTGGCAGAGTACAGCAAAATTTGCCTTTGTTTGGGCAAAGAGCTCAGCATCTCCTCCATCATCTGTACAAAGTCTTGCGACAGGAGCTTATCTGCCTATTCGGTAACATGGGTAAAACATCCATGAGATATGAGAACTACCATATGGCAATTAAGCAAGTAATTAGCATAACTACAAGATTAAGCTCTTATTCACATACCTCATCCAAAACGACCATCTGTACTTGATTGACTTTGGCCACTCCCTTTTTGATGAGGTCTAAAATTCTTCCCGGAGTGGCAATGACAACATGCACTACAAAGGCAAGAGTGCAATCCAATAAGATCCATGAAAGGAATATGTACAGTAGCTCAAATCATTTTAAAACTGTTCCTGCTCAATTACGATCACTTGCCTGTTTCGTCGAGTCTCATGATGTCATCACGGAGGTTGGTTCCACCTGTAGTTGCCATAACCTTGACCCCGCCCATGTGTTTGCTGACCTGGATACAGATCTGGCTGACTTGTAGAGCCAGTTCTCTAGTGGGCACAATGACCAACGCTGCAAAAAGCATTTCAAGCATGAAGTCACTTAAAAGTAATAAAGAAATCATGTATGAAACCTATAATGGTGAAACTTAATGATCCCTAACAACTTCTTGTAAATGTATCAAATTCAAGAGAGTCACTGACCTTGTATGCTGTCTTTCTTCAGGTCAATGCGTTCAAGTAAGGGAATGAGGTAGGCGCCGCTTTTTCCTGTGCCGTTCTTGGCTCTGGCTAGAATGTCCCTCCCAGACAACGCAATGGGAATGCTCTCCTCCTGCGGGAATGAGCGGGAACACAGTAGTGAGCAGATTGGTCCAATTAAATGCTGACTTCGCTCGCCTTTCACTTGGATGGAAACTGTATGGTCACTAATAGACAAAAAGGTCAATAAGCCTAAACCGTCTGCATCCAGTTTCTGTAAGAGACATTATGATTCACTTAAAGTGAGTTCAAATACAAACTTCTAAATTCAACTTTGATTGGCACAACTAATGAGACTGCAGTTTAAATATGAATTCTGCATGTCTGTGGGAATGAGAGCCACGGTTTCGTATACTACTCATACAAGCATGCATGACACTCATGGTGTTGTCACCATCTGCCGTCTTACTATGAGAAGATGAACGTCATCTCCAGAAGTGCTCTGAGAGTCACTTCATGAGCATGTCACCATTTCTTTTGATAAAAACCATCATCATATCATATACACACAAACACAAAGTTCTACATGACAACCCATCAAAATAAAAATTTGGTTTAACTAATGAAATTGTGACAGAAGTATTACTATTGCAGAGCAGAATGCACTTCTTAAAAGTAATATTATTATTATTATCAATTTTTCCTCCATGTTTTAAAATGTCAATCTATGCATCACCTTATTTGCCAAAAATTAAATTCTTACATTTTAAGATTCAATTAAATGGTTATTTATTTGATTACCACCATTTTTGATAAATTTGTATTAAATCATAAAGCCAATCCAGAACAATAATTTCTGAAAATAAAATGTATGCATTTAGCTGATACTCATCCAAAGAGAGGCCTTATTCTTATTCATATTATTAAAGTTTTATGAATTAAATTGATTACACATCAGTGTTTCCCACACATAGACTAATTCGTGGCGGTGCGCCACAGAATCAACACCGGCCGCCACATATTGCGTTTTGTTATTCATTAATTTTTTTTAACGCCATTTAAAACACGCAGCGTATTCGTTCAGCTGCATTTCCTTTCCCTGCTCTCCCCCAGTCTCTGTTACTCACGCGTCTCTCACATACACACACGGTGCGTTCCATTCGATTAGGGTTGCCAACTCTCCCGCATTTGGTGAGATACACGCTTTCAGGCTCTGTCTCACGCTCTCACTCTGCCCAAGTATATCTCACGCCAAATTGCCAAACCTGCTTTTGATATGAAAAAGTCTAAGCTTTTACATTTTTAAAGTTTTAATACGAAATTCAAACAATAAATACCACTTTGGCGCACTTAATGTGGTATAACAGTTAAAGCCAGAGCCGTTGAAAAACAGTTGCGACATGCTTTCATCTCCCGACGGCACGCGCGGTCACGTGGTTCATGGAGCTCTCAATAGTTCCAAACAAACCAGCGCTGTCAATACATTTGAATAGACAACTTCACTATACAGGTATTTGCAGCAATTTTTGGTAAACAGTACAGCATAGTGTGCATTGACTATTACGTCAACCACATTTACAGTATCATTTTACTATGGAGAGTGATGGAGATGCAACATTAACATTAATGTTAATGTTTTTCTTGTATTTAGCCCTCAGGTATTCCTTACTAATTGGTCACACTCATAGGTGGTCAAATGTGACCGTACACCTTCACTATTTCTCAATTAAATAAATGTTCTATATTTTAGTTTAATAATATTTATTGAATATTTTGAGGAGATCTTTTGGTACTAAATACTATTTGTGCAATAATTATGGTCCATTAATGACCACTTAAAATATTTTTCTTCTAATATTTTTATTATTTATATTACAATTAGTGTAGTAATTAAGGTTAAAATAGAGAATTCCAATGCAAATTAGAGTCATTTTGTGGCTGGAAAATTAATAATTTGTAATGCCATTACCCACTAGGTGCCTGTATAGATCTTTAATAAATATACATGTAGGCCTATCTAGTCTAGTTGCTCAAATAAGTATTGCAGATCATAACTGCTTACTTATTTTTAGGTTTTGCATTTGAATACATATTTAGACATGATCAAACACTAGATTTCTTTAAATGTGACATTTTAAAACGTTCATAATTTACATCCTAATCTTTTTAATGATACTTATATAAGTACACACAAGTAAATATTAATGAATGCGAGCAAATATAATTTAACCCAAGAAAAGTTTAAAATAGTGCAAACTTATTTTTCCTTATATGTACAGTAGGCTATATACATATGAATTGATACTGAATCAAGATCGAAAATAGATTTGTGCCAATCACCCCCACCACCCCCGATATGACATGGAACAACACACCCAATCCCCCCCGCAACCACAACCACAAATTGCTTTCTAATCTGTGGGAAACACTGGACATTGATTAATTTAACCATTAAAACAGAATTGAGAAATAAAAAAAGGTGGGGGAGGATAAAACTAATAAAAAAAAAAAAATAAAGATTGCCTTCTCTAGGTATATCAGATCTCTTTAGCTAGGAGTGATGCACATCTGAAATATTTGCCATCATGTGTCCTTTTTTTGCCTCTTACCTGTATAGGTGACGGTTTTTCCCAGCCCATTTCAAAGATGCCCATAAGCAGCTCCCGTTTCAGGCAGTAATCCTCAAACTCGTTTCCCTTGGTCGCCGTCACATCCTGTAAATTTCACAATGATTGCACTTCAGAGTTTTAGAGACCACAAGCAACACAGAAAGATTCTGGTTCTGGTTTAAACCGACATTAGAGCTGCATGATTCTGGATAAACAGTCACAATTTTTTGTATAAAAGGGAGATCATGATTCTCCCACGATCCTGAAGAGACAACTAAACAAAACATTCTATTTAAAAAATGTTTTTAATTCATTTAAATCAGTTTGAATGAATGATTCAATGCCTCGTTTTATTACTGGATGAATCAGCATTTTTGAATGAATCTCTGGAATGAATGATTTAATGACAAATACATTTAAGTCACCACCTACTGGTGTAACAATGTAATTGATCTTTATTTAAAGTGTCAAGTTTCAAAAGGTGATTTACGCTTTTTTCCCATCACTACCGTTACTACATTTAGTAATAAGATTGCGATCTTAGTTAATCATGCAGCTCTAACAGACAGACAAGTTAACCTGTTAAAGATGGACTTACTGAAGTTCTCATGCGCATATCCTTTGGAGGAAGCTTTAGATTCTTCTTCCAGTCATCCCCAGGCCTGATAATGAAAGAAAAAAATAAATAATTCCCAATCACCACCATAATAAAGCAGCACTCACTGCATCTGCACTCCCTCCAGGACTTACTTGATGATAGTGTTGGCTGTGGGTGCAGGCTGGGAGTTGCCATTGTTGACTGTGCTGGAGGCTTTGACCTGGGCAGGCTGCATTGTTTGGGACCCCCCTCCACCTCCTCCAGGACCCCCTGCTGGCTTCACAGAGCCTCGCATTTGGCCATTCTGATTCGACAGTCCCAGAATCACTGGATTCTCCATTCTGGCTGTACTCATGACTTAAATATTCTATCCTCCAAACAGCGAGTGACAAACAACAGTGGAGATAACAGTTTATCTTGATGGGCTTGCAAATCAAGTTGCAAGCTGTCCTTCCCACAGCTTTCGCAGTGTCCAAAGCACACGAAAAAAAAAAAAAAAAAAAAAAGCAATATTTTTAACCAGTTCCTTGTTCCTCAGTATGCAAGTCTCTTGTGGAACATCTTAATATAAATGTCACTCAAGCAACAGGTCACAGATATTATAAGCGGGGAGATTAGCTTCAATTATCCTTCCATGAATGAGTGAATGTTTCCTCTGCAAAAGGAAAGTTTCACAGACCAGGGGCCAGGAAGCCAGTGTTAGTCTTTTCAATGATTCTGTCCATTCCTTTCACTCCAATTTTAACTATTTCATAGGTTTTCCACCTGTGTGTGAGAAAGAGAATCTTAAAGCACATAAATATAAAGTGTCAAACAAAACCACCAATCTTGATTTGTCAACGCCAATACCAATTACGTAGGCAAGGGGTTTTTCCAACCTTCACAGAGGGACACTCAACATTAATATTTTTCCCTAAATAGATTCTCATTAACATAACCTCAATGGATCATTCTACCACATTTAGAAAAATTAAAATAAATCGCCCTCACGGCACAAGTGAACCCTGGGTCTAATATAACAATATATGTAAATGATTTAAAACATAGGAAAAAAAGACAAACATAATTGATTTTAAAAGCACACTTTACACAACATACAGTATCACTTTGACTATTTGATGTAATCTTTTGATTACGTTTTAAAAGATTCAATTAAAATGTTAGTTTTAGACCTTCATTTGACTACCACAGTTTTTGATAAATTTCTAAATAAAATCCAGAATTAAAGCAGACCAGGACTCAAAATGAACTTTTTTTACTTTGTAGCCCTGGTGCTTCCAACTTCAAAAAGTTAAGAGAACCAGCTCAGATTTAGGAGCACCAACTGAAAAATAAAGAGTGCCACAACTACAATTTATATATTAAAAGATTTATTTAAAAAGACCACGTTTTGTAGAGAAATGAAAATGGTAGTGATGCACAGATCATGATTTTTCATGGCCGATTCAGGTTTTTTTTTAAACTACAAGCAAATTGGCCAATTCCGATACTGGTTGCAGAATTTTTTCTTCTTCTCTCCAACAGGGCAAAAAGGCCTTAAATATCTGACCATTTGAAATTAGAGGCAACCACTGCATTTTAATCACGATCCAAACAAAGATGCTACACACGTAGCATGAGCAGTTGTTTTTGAGTTAGATTGCATAATTTCAAGATTTAGAGCAAATACAGAATGGTCTGACTTTAGCTTTGTGAAATTGTTACATTAGACACACCAGCACAAAACAAAAACAGACGGACTGAATGAAAATGCAAATTCACTCACTGACAGCCGGTGGCGCTTACGGAAAAGCATTTCTTTGGGCACCGCTGTAAACAAAGCAGCTGCGCTTATAAACACTGCTTTATATGGAGGTAAGAGGAAGAGAAAATGCCATCGAAACTATTCTGAGTTCCCTTCAGAGATACATTCATATAAACCCCAATTCAATATTTCTTTTTTTTTTTTCCTATATTTTGAGCATCGTGAACAGTGATCTTGCTGTGCCTGGTATTTTCTCTGTCAGCTTGTCTGAGCTTTCCTCTTTGCGTAAGTCCTCAGTGTGTCCCGTCTCTGGCCTGCGTTAACGTCCTGTTATCAGACTTCGCTATATTTTCACACAAATGACATTTCGGTAAATGATTGCAATGCATTTTGTGTACAAGTCCAGAATAGAGATCAGCCAATATTAAACTAAAAACCAGACGGTTGCTGATTGTGTGCAGGGGGTCGACCGATTATCAGCCTGGCCGATATTAAGCATTTTTATGGTTATCAGTCATTTTCAAAACCAATACAATTTGCCGAGATTTGCAGATAAAATAAATTTAATTTTGAAATGCGCTATTTGGCTCTGATGCAGCCGCGTCTGGCAGAACTCACCACTCTGCGGCATAGACCAATGCCCGCCCACCGCCCATCTGATTTGTTGGGAGTCACGAGTCCAGCCAATCAACGCGGTAGGCTGAAGGCACTGAAGGTTTTGCACTCACACCAAAAGCACTTGCTAACTGGAGCTCAAAGGTAAGACAGCAGCAGAAGTTGCAAAACTATTAATTTCTCCACGATCTGCTTTTGAAGAAATATCATAGTATCGTGCTATAGTGCATTCTATCAGTTGCAGTTCTGGCGCCTCTCAACATACTGTACAACGCGACGTACGTTCACATCACGTTAACGCAGCGGTAGAGTTACACTCACACTAGACCGTCATTCACAAAAGTTCATTATTTGCATGTGCTTTAAAGCCTTGCCGGTTAAACATTTAATTCACGTGCTGATGCGCTGGTCTAACATGCGCTTTTTCTGAGCGCATACACCTGAAGCACACAGGCGGCAAAAGCCTGTCAAACAGCACCTGATTACTAGTTATCTTTTAAGTCTTATTGCGCTAATACTGTCAAATACTCACAAGGTTTACATAAACACAGTTGGTTATGTCTAAAGTGAAAGTACACAGCTGAGAGTCTTTGTATGCATGCAGGTCTTAAAGTGACAGTAAACATGCTGCCGCTTGTCCTTAAAGGGATATATCCCCATTTTTTTTTTTTTTTATATACATACATACATACATATACATATACATATATATATATATATATATATATATATATATATATATATATATATATATATATATATATATATATATATAAAAATATAGTTCACCCAAAAATAAATTCTGTCATTATTTACTTGCTGTAATTTTCCTCCAAACCTGTATTAATTTATTTCTTGTGTTGAACACAAAAGATATTTTGAAGAATGTGGGTAACCAAACAGTTGCTGGTCCCCATTGACCCATAGTAGGAAGGGAAGAAAAAAAAAAAAAAAAAAACTATGGAAGACACTGGGGACCAGCAACTGTTTGGTTACCCACATTTTTCAAAATAACTTATTTTCAACAGAAGAAACTTATTTGGGTTTAAAACAACTGGAGAGAGTAAATGACAAAGATTATTATTATTAATATTAATATTATTAACAGTTCTCGGAATTAAAGATACATTTAAAAGCATTTAAAGAAAGTTTTTGTGAGAGCCCTTGTTATTCTTACTTTTGACATTAATTTTCATTTTTCACCAGACATATATCGGTTATCGGTCTACTTGATCTGAAATAATCGATATCGGCCCTGAAACACACATATCGGTCGACCCCTAATTGTGTGTTTGGCGCACAAACCAGCCGTTTCAGGGCTTGACGCTTACTTTTTACTTTAGGGGCGCAACTATTTCCGCATTTATAAAAACACTGTAATAAACAGCTTTTGCCATACTAGTGTTATTTTAGTATCACTGAGATTGTTGTTTTTTTTTCTTTTTGTCTATAGTTTATTAACTTTTATTTCAGCTTTAGTTTGGTAACAGGTTAATTTCAACTAAATGAAAATAAGTTATATTTTATTTTATATCAGTTAATTTATTTCAAGTAAAGAATTTATGGTTTTAGTTAACTATAACACTGATACTAGTAAAATCTATTTTATTTAAATAATAATAATAATAATAATAATAATAATAATAATAATAATAATATGCAAATAATATTCTTAGTCTTTCCTTCCTGTAATGGGGCATCCCACACAGAAACTAAAATAGTTTACTTTAAATTAAATGGAAATTAAATTACATACAGTTTATGTAACCAAAGAACCAGGGTGGAAATTGGACACTGTGTGACTTATGTAATTAACAAGCCCGAAATACACCGGGACTCTTATTTTGAAATACATATGGTTTATTATTGCAGGATGCTCATTTAAATTCAGATGAGGGGGATAAAATACGCATTCTTACAACCGTATACAAATTACAATATAAACACCGCAAAGTAACTGTCATAATTGATCATTAGTTCATAAGCAATCGCTTGGCATAAATGTGCGCTATTCATCAACTGTGAACTGTACTCAAGCAGTCTGAAATACTGTTGTGTGAGACTGTAGAACGCACAACAGTGGCACTTTCAGGCTTTGAAACATGAAGCGCTCACATTTATTTAATGAAATCATACCCTTTTGAAGTTTAATAATCACAATAGGCAGTATCGCGATTTGTTTTTCCATCCCCAAACTGTAAGACTCCTTAAATTATCATTAAGATGCTTGTTATAGCATAATAGCAGTTATCTCGCACAAATGCTCCCAAATAAATCTTGAGATTCAATTTCGGGAGCATGTGTGACCAAAATGGACGCAATTTCAAGCCTTGGCAACAAAGATTGCAACAATGTTTTTATCCTAAGCAATAGGACCTTAGGGGGCGTTTACACAACACCGTTTTCAACTTATGCAAGTACCTTTTTTCAGTACTTTAGGGAAGTTTACCTCAATAACTAAGGAAACTAAGTCATTCATACAAGTGTTATTGACATTATGCCAGAGCTGCCTTGTCACTGTCTGTGATGTTTGTATACTGTAATATTTACCAGTAAATAGTAGGCTACTAGCTACTTAATTTAATTGATAAACTAATTTTAATTTATATATTTATTTCTATGAAAATATTTCCCACAGATTCTGTGTAGTGTATTTTCTGGTAATCAAATGAAGACATAAAACATTAAATTAATGTATCTTAATTAAACTTTTTTGTCAAACAAAGTGCTGCACAACTGAGCTTTATACTGTTAAAATTAAAACATGGAAAAAAAAAAAAGTGTTTTATTAATAAATTAATCAAAACTATTTATTACATTAGGGTTAGTAGTATTATTACATTGAGATGTATCTAAATTCTACTGTACAACAGTGATATTTGTCAAGTTAAACCGAACTTATTTTGACGGGTTGCCGTGAAGACCTTTGAGTTTCTGTGTGTTTATGATATGACAGTAATTTTTCCTCAAATAAAACAGTAAAATGCTCTGACTCTCAGAGTGGCTCTGGAGATGACGTTCATGCATTCATGTCCTTGTATGAGATGGCAGAGATGGAAACATTTGCTCAATGCCATCTTGAATGTTTAGATTCACCGCTCTGTTGAAGAATGTGCATTGTAGTGTTTCTTTACAAAGTGACATCACCAACTACTGGCCTGGCATGCATAATACAGCACTTTTAGTCATTTTTGTGTATCTGCGTGAATGGGGATCGTTTTGACAACGTTATCGCCTGTACACGAAAACAATGACTTTTTAATACTTTGTTGTGTAAACGTACTCTTAGTGGTGTAACCAATATAAAATAAAGTAATATAAATGTAACATTATGAATTCAATTGTTTAGACATGATTTATTTTAAATTTAACTATTAAGATATTTACACAATATTTGATTCACAAACAACTACATTTTGAAACTGACAAGTGAGGTATTATCACTTCTCAATGGCAAAACGTGTGCTGCTGATTAATCTGCATATCATTAATACAAACCAATTTAAGTAGTAATGTAGCATATGTGGTATTAATACAGCACATTTACACAAAATTGTAATGTTACAGCAGCAAAAGGAGTTAACACACTGGGGAAGGAATAATATAAAGAAAAAAGCTCTGGCAGAAGTGGCCTAATAAAAGTCTGTCAAACTGGAATCGACTCCATAAGGAGAAAAACATGCATGATTTGAACATACGAACAAGGACCATAAACCTTAGATGTCAAATCTGACCTCAATATTGATGGCAGCAGCACCTGGCACAAAGTCAACACGATAGGCCTCATGTTAAAACAGCACTTAAACCATTTACAGATTACATAGACATTAATGTGGTGATGTTGTGGGTTTGTTAAACAGATGCAGTAACACCTTGACTAAACAGCTGTGTAATCTGGTTAAAATTAGAGAGAAAGTGAAAGCTAGTTAGCTGAAGTTAACTGAAAGTCCATACTAGTTCACGAAACTCACTAACGGAACACGGTAAACCAATGTGTCTCAATGTAACCAGTGTTATTATGTCGTTACTTAGTTAACACTCTTACATTTTAACCGTCTTGCTTCAACACAACGTGCAACTCGCTGTCACGCAGTTAATGCTAATGTTTAGCTAAGCAGTTACCCCTTGCGGCTTCATATCAGTCAGAATTTAACCGTAGGATAACGTTTAAACGGTTAGGGAATACAGCTATTAATAATACCTTTTCGACATGCTGCTTCGGTTAGAAGTACAATTAAATAGTTGAACTGTTTGAAAGAAAAAAGAAAAAATATATATATATATTAGCATTGTGCTAGAGTTCATTAGCTTTTGCGTCCACACACAGGCCCCACGCGAAATAACCCCACAGATTCACAATTAACGGTCCAAATCACTAAACACCCATTTTTATAAACCATAAGGCATCGGTTAGAAAACATTTACCGCTTACTAACGTATAGCAACATACAGCTGAATGCAGTAACTGAGACAAAAATATTCGACACCACAGACACATATGTAAACACGCAGCTACAAAGAAACACACAAAACAGATTTAAAATCTAACTACAGACCGCATAAATTTGACTTTCTGTAAACTTACCAAACGTGGTTGGGAATATCTTTCTGCGTGTTTGTGAATTATAGGTGTAGAGCTCTGACATATATTTAGGGGTGTAAAGCGAGTGTGTAAGATGGCTTCCAGTCATCTTTAAACCCTCCCATAATCAGTCACATGAGAGCCCTGTCTAATCCACAAAAACACCAGGCATATTAGAATTATTTATTAAATGCATTTTTACTGCATTTTTACTACTTTTTAAATGCACGTAAAATAGTTTATATATCTCAATTTTTTATTCGATGTATACTGGTGAAGCACTTTGCATTGCACTTTTTGGCACTTTTGTTGGCGTATGAGAGCTCCACAATTATACTTCCCCTTAAAAATATCATGATTACGTATCAGCACTGTTTAATTCTTACCTGAGCTTGTTTTTGTCTTGACTCTTGGCAGAAACCTGACATGTGAAGGGGGTCATTTAATTAGGTTAACATGTTTGTACTTGACTAATTAGGTTATGTATGCATTAATGTGATTTAAAAAGGATTGTCATTTATTTGTATCCCTAAAAAACATACGTTTTCATCATAAGTGTTGAAAAGGTTTGGTATGCACAAGGTAGAAATCTGTTAATAAGGACACCTGTGGGATTCAGACAGAGATAGGCTAGTTAATTAATTGCCTTAAGTAGCTGAATGACTCTCTCCTGACCAAGTACACTGAATTTAGGCTTATGCTTCCCTGAGACTCTAAACAGGATAAGCGGTTTGGAAACTGAACTTTACAGTTCCATTCTAGTTAATGCTAGAAAGTTCACTTGGTTACAAGAGAGTAGAATCAGGCACAATAGCAATCCCTTGAAGAGATTTCTTTCCTAGATAGTAAACTGGAACCACTCCAGCAAGCTTCACACTCAGTCAGAATGTGTCCATGAGTGTAGCCAGAGATGGGCAGTATTTTGATTAAATGTTTAAATACAGTACTTAATCACTTTGAGTATTTTGTAATTTTGCTGGACAAAAACATAATCAGATGTAATTTGTAATTAAATGCTTTGAGAGGGTTTTGTATTTGAAATACTTTTTGAAATACAATAACTTTCTTTACCAGTTTTAATAGGACTACCAAATATGCAAGTTAATCAGTGATACATTCTGTGGCTCCATAGCCAAATTTAACCATATAAGTCTTAAAGGGATAGTTCACCCAAAAATGAAAATTGGTTGGATTCAATTGGGGGAAAAAAACAAGGAAAGAAGCTGCTTTGGTGCTTAGTGCAAACTGCCTTAAGGTAAAGCATGTTATGCAAAGCAAGCATGTTAAGCAAAATATACTATCAGATATTGCTCACTGAATGTCATTATGGGACTGAAGAATAGAGCAATTAGCAAATAGCTGTGCTGTTGTGAATTTACTCGCTAGCTGACGAGTGATGTTAGCTTGCTAGTTAATGTTAGCTAACTTACTACTTTTGTTTCTATGGACAAAATTTTAGCATCTTTTTTTTATATCAGTGTTATTTTAACATTTCGCTGTTGTCAGTGAAATAGCTTGAGCCATCCTCTTGAGTAGGGCTGGGCGATATGACAATATATGTTGTGGTGCAGAACTGCTTAAAGTTTTTGACACGTTGGAGCGATAAAGAAACATGCTTGATGTTAAAAAGAGTTATTAAGAGCAATAAGCAGTGAAAAATAACTCGCACTACCTGACAAATTATGTCTAAATGCCCGCCTTGAGTATTCACATAAACACAGTTGGTTGTGTTAACATAAACAGTTGGGAGAAATATGGATCAATATATTGGATCCGTGTATCCGTCTTAAAGTGACAGCAGCCTGATATACCTGCTGCTGTCTATATCCTTAATTTTAATCAGACAACAAAAGACAAAGAGAAAATCACTCACTGCTCTTGACTGAATAACTTTAGTCGCTTTAATAAGGATCAATCTATAATTCATACAGTAAAGACTAAGCAGTGTTTTATTTTACATTTGATTATTACATTTCTATTATTTCTTACTTGAATGCTACTGTTAAATAGACTACTGATACCTGAAAAATGTAAAGCACTCTTTATTTAATTTATATCTTTCTTATAATTTATTTGTCCTATTGTTTCTTATTTACATTTTTGTTCTTATTTTTAATAAGAAAGATAAGATTAAAAAAAATATATTGTGATATATATTGTTATCATGAAATTTTGTGGAAGGTCATTTCTGTGAGTCTTTTCCAACTTAAGTTTTTATATATGAAAAATAATTAATGAAATTAAAAGTGAAAAGACTCCATGCTGGCTAATGCTCACATATAAATCATTTTTAATGTCTAGGGTTAGGGTTAGAGAATATGTTGTTTATAAGTTGTTTAAGGAGGGGAAAGCACTTCTCTTTGTCTTACGTGTGTTAGTAACTGTGGAGTTTCTGTTTTTCATATATAAAAACTTAAGTTTGAAAAGACTCACAGAAATGACCTTCCACAGACATGGAAAACTCAGTAATAAAAAAATGTTATCCTCATTCTCAAGAGGTGGGCAATATGAGCAAAATTTTATTTCATGATAACAATATATATCACAATATTTTTTTAATCTTATCTTTCTTATTAAAAATAAGAACAAAAATGTAAATAAGAAACAATAGCAAATAGCTGTGCTGATTGCGTGCCGGTGTTGTGCTGCTAGTCAAGCATCACTTTCACTATTACTCATATTAGGTGGATGTATCTTAAATGTTCATCTTCAACATTTAAGATACATCCACCTAATATGAGTAATAGTGAAAGTCAGATGTTATAAATATATAACATTTAGACTGTATACTGTCCAGATTTATATAACTTATGTCATTTTTTTGAGGTTATTTTTTCAGTGTTTGGGTAGTTTTTGTGTAACCCAACTTTTGGCTCAGATGTAACAACCCAGTTATGAATCACAGCCTTTTTTGCATTCTTGTCAGGAGGGAACAGTTCTCAGGCAGTGTTAAATAAACTGGTTAAACAAAAATAAACCTAATTTGCTGGGTAATTAGCCCGACATGTTCTGTCCTATATTTACCCAGCCATTGGGCTAAAAACAACACAAGTTTTTTTTAAGTGTAAAGTATTTTGAACAAAATATGGTTGGCTGACTTTGCTATATGACATAGCTATGTTACATTTGCACACTGTCAAGAATTTCAACCTATTTCAACTTAAAAACTTAAGTTCAGTTGCTGCCTTAAATTTTTAAGTTAAAGTCATTTCAACTTACTATTTACAATTTACATTAAACTGACTTACAATTTTGAGTTGAATCTTGTATAACTTAAATTAAAAAGTTGAAATTGCTTAACTTATTTTGATGAGTTAAATTAACTTAAAAACATATGTTGTCATAACTTATTGATCCTATCATTTTTTACAGTGCACTATACCACTCAAAAGTTTGGACACATCTACACTTTACAATTTACACTTAATCATTTAGTAGACGCTTACTTACCCATTTGATTTTAATTCAGTAAAGTAATTCATACATAGGCACAGTTTATATTGGTTTACTTTGATATATTCATATTTTCACAAATGTCTGTTGTATGTAGGCAGCCTACTTGCCAAAACCTTACTTAATAAAGTGGATTTATGAATAGGTTTCTGTAACCAAGTCAGATTGCTGAGAAAAAAGTAAGGTGCAAAAGTTTTGGTCCGCCAAGTGCTAAAAAAGAAAACCACTGCTGCTTACAAGAATAATGATCAGCTCAACGAGTAAAATGTAAGAGCAGTGTAAAGAGTGTAAAAACTATGCCAATACTGTATAAATCTGACAGCAGGATCATGGAGGATGTATTTGTTCTGTAAAGGAAATGTGTGGGCTTCATTGTTTTTGTAAAGAATTCAAATAAGGTGAGTTTGAGTCCTTGAGGTCGTCAATTTTAAAGAGGCGTGTCTTGACAATCTAAGCGCACATCATGGGTCGTTGATTAGAGAAGTTTCATCACCCGGAGTGGATGAGAACACACATTTCTGAGACAATTGTATGGTCATCCACACCAGGACAAACATGGATCAAATAACAAAAACAGTCACTTTTGATGTGAGTATTTCTAAACTCTCGATGCATTTTTAGGAAATTATGGTAGTAGTCATCACTGATTTCATTTGCATCCTGTGGAAACAAAAATTTGAAAAATATACAACATGAACTGATTTGTACATTTTAAGAGGTTTTTAAGAACAAAACGATCAATTTATTATTATTGGTATTATAAATACAAAATGATCACACCAGTCACACCAGATCACAAAGATGTTTTCATGTGAACCATTTGTCTTAACTACTTTTTTGCTACCCTTACAATTTATTATTAATTGTATTATTAATCATTTTCATTTTAAATACGAAAAAAAAGGAAGTGAGACGCTTCCTCTAGATAGCTTCCTGCAAACACCACAGGTGGATATTAAACTGCTTGCTGTACGCCACTACATTTTTTAATTGTTAAATAAAAATCCACAAGGAAAAAATAATAAATGATTGAGCAAAAAGGATTCAAATTATATATAATTTAGATTTATCTTTTTTGGAGGGCATCTTTAAATATTGCAACTTGAAAATCAATTGTTGTTGTATTTTCAGAGTCTGGACTTTTTAAATGATTATGAAAATATGACAGAAGGACCTGATGGAGTAAACAAAATGACAGTAGAGTACACCTGTGACAATGAAAAGAACCCACTCCATCTGTTTCACACTGTGTTCCAACCCCTTGTATATGGTGTGGTGTTTCTCCTGGGCTTAACAGGAAATGGTCTCCTCTTGACAGTTCTGCTAAAACGGTGGCGCAACCTGCGCATCACAGAGATCTATCTGCTACATCTGGCACTGGCTGACCTGCTCCTGCTCTTCACTTTTCCATTCGCAGTTACTCAAGGAGTCGCCGGGTGGCTTTTTGGAACCTTTCTGTGCAAGCTATTGGGCTTTATTAATCGCCTCAATCTGGTGTGTGGGAGTTTGCTTTTGGCATGCATCGGCTTCGATCGCTACCTCGCCATTGTGCACGCCATCCCCAGTCTCCAGGCCCGGCGGCCTAGGACCGTTCACCTCACTTGTGCACTGCTCTGGATCATCTGCCTATCTGTGACCATTCCCAACATGGTGTTCCTGTCTGTGGAGAAAGAGAATAACAACCCTACCAGGTTCTCTTGTTCTTACCACAACCATGGCATCCACGCAAGCAACTGGATGTTGACCAGCCGCTTTCTCACACACCTGCTGTGCTTCTTCCTGCCTCTGGTGATCATGGGGTACTGCTACAGTTCTATAATCATCACTCTTTTCCGAAGCCAGAGAAGTCTGGAGAAACAGGGAGCAATTCGGTTGGCCCTACTGGTTACACTGGTTTTCTGTCTGTGCTGGCTACCGTATAACATCACCGTTTTCATGGATACCCTGGCAGTGTTGGGGGCTATGCCTGAGCAGGGCTGCCATGCTCGAGCCACACTGCAACAGGTGCTGATAGTGACAGAGAGCATTGGCTTTTCCCATTGTTGTCTGAATCCAATCCTGTACGCCTTCATAGGGGTCCGTTTCCGAAGAGACCTCCTGCAGTTTCTAGCAAAAACAAAGTGTCTGCATGTATGCCTGTCAGATCTGCAAAGAAAAAGTGTTAACAGGATGTCGGTCACAGAGGCTGTTACTACCACAACAAGCAACCAATACATATAAAAGCAGCTGAATGTTTTTGTACATATTGTTTTTCTTTAAATTGCCAGCAATGAGATTTACAGATTTACATAATTGAAAGCACAGTGGGTGTATGAAATCATATAAATTTGGACAATATGTTAGTCAAAGACTGAATTTCATTAAGCAAAACTGAGCATCATACCTAACCCGCTGTAGTGCTTTGCATTTTGTTTTGAATGGATTATTAATAAATGTGAGATAAATTGTTCTGTAACAAATAATTGGAAATAAAAGAGTAATACAATGGTGTCTTGATTTTTTTTTTTGTAATGTGATCGCCAGTCAAAATGCCCCCTCATATACATCAAAAAAGGCCAACACAAAGTAGATGAACAGATTGTTTTTTTTCATATGTTATTAGATTTCTAATAAAACACAGTATACAGAACAGTTGCAAACAAGCACAAATTGCATCTTATTTACAGCAACTATATATATATATATATATATATATATATATATATATATATATATATATATATATATATACACATATACATATATATATTATATTATATTATATTATATTTATATATAGATATTTATATATTACCTTCCACAACAGTTTGGTAGCCAGAATGTAATTAGAACATAGAAACCCAGAGGCTTTTTTCCTTTAACCTTTGCAATCAAACACATTGATCTCAAATATACATATTTTACAAATATCTTAAAAAATGGCTTCAGATTTTGTTACTTAACTGTAATGATAACCCTCAACAGTTTCCTTTTCTCCCAATGTTAACTTCAGCATCAAGAGATTATTACTTAAACCAAAGTTTTTAGCATTTTATTGCCACAGTTAGTCAATGGCAAAAAAACAAACAAAAAAACCCCACACACGTCCAAATGAGAAATAGCCATTAAGAAACAATGTTTTTACAGTATTACAGAGAAGCTAGTTTAAAAGGGCATGTTGGCCATACTTCCAGGCCCGTAGCCCAATGGGCTGTCCAGTGACATGCTGCGTTGTCTAAGGCTCTGGGGGCCCATCATGCCAGACTGTGAATGTGGAGGTCCCATCATAGGTCCCTGAGGGGACATGAGGGCGCCCTGCTGGCCAAAGTGCTCTCCAGGGAGAGCCATACCCCGCTGCTTAGCCTGCATCATCATCAGATTCTGGTGGGCCATAAGATTATGAGAGTGCTGCTGTGGAGACAGCATGCCACGGGGAGGGTGGGACGGGTGTTGTAAGAGGTTATTGGCCATCATGGCCTGCTGTTGCTGATGGTGGTGTTGTTGCTGGAGCTGCTGTTGTGGAGACATGCCTGTCCTGCCCATCATGTGCCCTGGGTGGCATATGGGCCCCATCCCACCTCCTGATCCCATGCCCCTGGAGCCAATCTGAGGCATGCCCATACCTGGGCGCATCCCACAATGTGAATGTGAGGGATGTAGTGGCAGCTGTTGCTCAGCCATCATGTTCTGTAGGTTAGCAATATGGGGGTTGGAAGAGGGGACGCTGCTATGGGGAGGTCCAGACGAGGAGAGCTGTTTGAGCAGTTGAGCAGAAGAAGCCTGTGGAGGCGGTTGACCCTGGTGAGGATTTTGCTGCGGCTGGGACATGGCTTCACTCTTGGGGAAGTACTGTAGGGTGCTGCTGGGCTTGTCCGCAGGAATGATACGGGAAAGATCAAACTCAGGAATGCCTGTATGCGTGGGCCTGATGACCTCACTCAGGTCTGGGCCATCACCCATGGGCATGGATGGAAAAGAGTCTGGTTGGTGAGGAGGCCGCTGGTGAGACATGCCTTTACTTAGAAGATGCATCTGTTGGGGTGGTAAGACCTCATCAGGACGCTGGGGGTACTGTTGCCCCATACCACCAATAGGGGAGTGAAGGGGTCCCTGCATACGAGGAAATCCTCCCATCTGGTTTTGGGGGTGCATTGGGGAAACATTACAGGGCCCTATTCCATCAGGAGGTCCACCTCCCATTATTGCTGAGGTCATTCCTGGTATTCCCATAGGGTTAGGGGATGGGAGCATAGGTCCAGAAGGATCATGGGATAGCTGCGGGCCTCCTTGGAGAACCATTCCCATTGGACTTTGCGGACCACTGTGAGGTCCCATTGAACCCTGCGAGGAGAGGAGCATCTGTGTAGACTGGTGATTTCCCATGTTGCCTACTGAAAAAGAGGTTACATGTTATTATTTTAATGAATAGCTTCTCTATTAAACAAAGAAAGCAATTGAAAAGGTAAAATAACATAACTGGGTATCAAACGTTGATCTGAAGGAGAATAACATTTGTATAGCATAATTTCCATGATTGCCAACAGGTGATCAAATGTAAAATCTGTACCTGACATGTTGATTCCAGGTAGGAGGGGTCTATCGGGTAGCATCTCATCATCTGATGTGGCGATTGTCTTGATGGCATCATGGTAGAGCGGAGTGGAGCTAGGCATGGCATACTTTGACATCTGAGACATTATAAGGGATAGAGGATTCTGGGAGGGAGGGACATCTGGTGAGGATGTGAAAGGCATGCTAGGATTGATAGAGTTGGTAGGCTGACTGATGGGTGTTGAGTTGGAACTCCTAGGTGGCAGGGACATACCTAATGTAAACAAAAAAAAATGGTGGAAGACATGTAAAAAGCATAAAAATACACAAAATTTGTTTTCATTTTTTTATGAATAAACAAATAAAATAGATGTTTGCACACTGAAATTGCAGCTCCAAAGAGTTTTACCAAAGAGATTTACCAAACAACGCAATTTTTAAAGAATTTAAAGTATTTTTTATTTCTAGATGTTGTTTCTTTATCACATGACTGTGTGTGTTTCTAATCAATTGTCACATGACTCTGTATGTGTTTATAATCTTTGTCATCACCTGTGCTTATAAAGAATTGAGTCTCATTCCACAAGGGCATTGTGCCTGATGAAGATCTGACTGGTCGAAAAGTTGCACTGTTTGGTAAATAAACTCTTTGGAGCTGCAATTTCCGTGTGCAGACATCTATTTTCTTTGATTATTCATTGTTATTTTGTTGTCCTGAAACTGAGCCAAATTTGGTTATGGTTTTGGATGTGCACACTTTTTTGTATTTTTTATTCATATTTCTAAGAACATTTTTACCTGTATCGTTGGAGCTGCTCCCTCCATTGCCTGCAACCTTGACACTAGGAGGCCCTCCAGGGCTAGGCATAGCAGTCTTGGGTGAGGCAGTCCAGCCAGGTGAAGCGACAGGCATGGTTGGAGATTTAAGGTGTCCAGGGGAGCCAGATGGTGAGCGAAGACCAAGAGAAGGGCCTATTACCTGGGGGGACTTGATAGAGGTGGAAGAAGGTGTTCCAGCCCCAGAGGCTGCTGGTAGAGGAGGGTGAGATGGACCACTCTGTGGTAACTGGCTGGGTGATTTCAGGCCTGCTGGAGAGGGTGAAGGCATGAGGGGTGATGGCTCCTGGCTAAGAGAAGGCGATTTAAGCTGGTGAGATGGCGGTATAGCTGGGGAACCCATTGGGTTTACACTAATGGGCAGGTCAGGAGGGTGTCGGGCACCAAGGTCTGTACCCCTTGAGCCAGAGTTTATGGGAATGTGACTAAGTCTTGAGGTGCTGCCCATGTGGGGAGGACCTGGCTGGTCTGGTACAAACATATCAGGGCCTGGCTGCTGCATGTATGAGCCATCACTTTGACTACCAGGAAAGGAGCTCTGATTGGGGAACTGAAGAGGTCCATCTGGCCCAGGGATCATTCCTTTGTTAGAACTACCCCGGCCATTCTGTGAAGCCCTAATGCGGGAAATGTCTTCAGGGTTCAACATCTCTCCAAGCGGTCCGCCAATTCCAGGACCTCCCCTCAGCTTCTGAGCCAACAACTGCTGCTGTTGTGGATTCATATTCATGCCCATATTCATATTGAGGTTACCCCCTAAAGGAGAGTCAACTATGTCTCTCATTGTGGGGCCACCATCACTGCCTACTCCACCAATAGGAGAGCCCATTATAGTCCGAGAACCAGGAAAGTCCATTGGATCGCTACGGGAGGGTGGGCCTCCTCCCATTCCAGGATTGGGGAAGCCTGGTCCCCCAGAGTTATCTATCATCCTAGGGCCTCCAAGCCCTGCCTGCTGCTGCTGTCTGGATATTTGCTGCATGTCTAATCTATGGAGTCTGCGGAACATCTCTTCCCGTGTTATAGGTCGATCCAAATCACCTTGAAAGTGCTGGGGAGGTCCCCCAGGCCCCCCTGGAGGATAGCACCCATGAAATGGGCCTCCACCACCCATGTTTGGAGGCATTTCCTCTAACCAACCCATGCCTGGCCTAGGAGGTCTTTGAGGCCCCAACCCCTCCATACCTAGAACTCCTCCAGGGCTTTCTGGGTAACCCCCACCACTTGATGGTCCTCGCATCTGTCCAAGAAACCTTGGCCCTCGAGGACCTTCCTGATGCATGTCCATTATTCGTGAATTCCCACCCATTCCTCCCCCTACCATTGGCCCTGGCCCCCACTGTTGATCACCAGGTTTACTGTGATATGGTGGTGGTGGGCCCCTCATCAGCATTGGAGGTCCCCCAGGCATGCCCATTTCTGGGATCATGCGGAAATGCTGGGGATGTTGGTGGGGGTTCATCTCGTGTTGCCGCCTTTTCTCCTGGTAGTACTCTTCTTGTAGCTTCCTCCAAGCTAGCTGCTCTGGTGTTACACCCTCAGGTCCAAGAAGGGGCCCCATGTCTAACCCTGAGGGTGAGGAGAGGTGGTGGGAATGTGGTGGCATTCCATGATGTGGGCCCATCAGCGAGTCATCCAATCCAGGCCCACCAAGATTTTGTGTCTGTGAGATGATGGACTGTAATGGCTCCTCATACTTTTTCATTCCACTGACAAGGGGCATACCAGGCATACCAGCATTGTTGCTGTGGCAATTACCAACATTCCCCCCACCATTCTCACTATCTTCCAAACCCCTACCCCCATCATTACTATTATTGTTGTTGACATTGGTGCCATTAGGATTGCCATTAGGACCTCTTGGTTCTTCATGGCCAGCACCGGCTCCACTACGGAGAAGCAACCTCTCAATGTCTCGAAGAGTCTGCAAAGAGCGTTCACGATGTTCCAGCTGCTCCTTAGAGAGGCCATCTGTGTTTCCTGACCCTCCACGTTGGCCCAGTTCATTCTGACGGTGTGCAGATAATGCAGAGGGACTTGAGGAAGGAGACACACCTGCACCATGGTGGGGAATTGTACCTGGCCTGTCCAATCCTTCTGTTCCTGAAACTCCTACAGACTGTGGGCCTGAACTTCCTGGGCCCAGTGAATGAACTGCAGAGCGGCTGTTGCTGCTTGACGTTCCTCCTCCTCGGTGGGTTTGGGCTGGCTCACTTTCTGGATGGCCTGTGGAAGAAGGAGTACTGGTGCCAGGAAGGTGTCCTCCCACAACTCCAACGGAAGCTGGCCGGGGCGTACCACTTTGGGATTTGGGTGTGCCAATGGGTGGACTGTGACTAGAGCTGATCTGCTCTGTTAGGTTGGGGAGTTTTCCAACACCAGTAGACTGCTCAGCCAAATACAAAAAAAAAGGATACAAAGAAAAAGACAGAGGTGGGGGTCCTGTTAATGCCATTATTAGTCTCAGCTCAATACATCACAAAAGTCTTCAACTCTACTGTTTCTCATCAAAACAGAAACAGGAACAAAGATGAGCATTGTGATTTAAATAGCCATTTAAACAAATACATGTCTCACGCCATGCAGCACCTGCAAGTGTAGATGTTATGATACATCTTTTCCACTATACTTTGCATTTTAAGAGCGTATACATATGGATCATGATTACAAACACATATAACCTAATAATTGTATAATCTAACATTAAAAATATGTAGGCATGTATGTACACAAGTATGTGTCTATATATAAAGACAGACCTGGTCCAGCTTAGTACGAGGGACATTCTGCTGATGATACAAGAGGATAGAGTCTGTATGGCCATGCATCACTGCCTCTGCAGCACTGCAGAAAATAAAAACAGTCTGTTGAACAACAAAATAATTTTGAAAAAACTGTTTCCTATTATTTTCATCGTTTTCTATTCCGACATGTGACAATGGCTTGTAAAAGCACACTCCTACATCTGTTACAAGAGTGTGGTGAAAAATTGTCTGCTACGTTAATACGTACGTCAACTCCTTTGTTGTGGCTTTCTCAAACATTTCCGGCTTAAACATGGCAATATAGGGTAAATATCCCATTTGTTCATGTAAAAAACAGGCTGTCAAGCTGCAGACTCTATTGGGACAGAAACAAAGCGGTCATACTGACCTGTTGGCTAGGCTGGTGGTGAAGACATACACTACTTGCTGAGGGGGTCGAGGATGCAGATCTGTGCGAATACTGGGTCCATGGCCAGAACCTAACCCTGGACCTCCTGGATCACTAACATGGCCTGTGGCAGATGAAACAGAGTGGCCCTGACTAGGACACATCACATGCTCACCTGAGCAAGTGTTGAAAAGGAAAGAGAAGGATAGAAGAGAAAAAAAGAAAATGTGAATGAGTGAAAAAATATTTGTAATGTCAATTGATCTTGGTACATACAGTATTTAAACGTTTTACATAGGCCACCTGATGTCATATGCCAGTTTTTATTGATAAAAAAAAGTCACAAACACTGATAGGAGTCATTCATATGACAAATAATTAACTCAGCAGGAGTCACTTGTAAATGTGCATGCCCAACCATCTTTTTAAGAGAAGGTAAGAAGCAATAATAATTCATATTTATAAAATAAATATGAATTATTATTTATTATTATTTAAATATTAATAATAAATAAATATAAAAAATATCAGAATATTGTCTGATACAAGTGATTTTGTAGCACATTTTTAAAGTTTAAATAAGATTATAGCTCTGGGTGTTAGTGTTTAGGTGAAATAGTATGGTAAGGGTGAAATTGTTATGCAATCTGAAAAGTTTGAGAATCACTGGTTTATTTTATCAGTATCTTGTACACTTTATGCATTTATTATGCAGCTATGAATTAGTTTTTTTTACAAAAAAAGCTCAGATGAGGAGGTGCCATGATGGCATCAGTATGTGATTGTATCAGATAATAATACATGGTACTACAGTACTAAATGATTACCATATTAATACCACGGATTTCTTCATTCATTAGCATATATTATAACCCTTTCTGAACAATTTTTTGCAGATTTCAATCCACAAACATAGATGTTTGTTTACTACCAAAAAAATTATAATTTTCCGGAAAACCACAAGGAGGAGCTAAATCCCACAGATAACTTCCCAGAGCCACAGTTCCATTATAAACGTCTGATAGATAGCTAAGCATTTACGTCATGAATTTATGTGGGCAGATATGAAACACTGAAGATTTGTACAAAATAGGCCATGTTCTGTCACATGAATGTCACATGAAATGAATGGAAATCTAGTTGTAAACAGAGGTTACAGCACACAAAATATTAGGAAACTTCAATCCATCCTAATGTCTTTAAAATTCTGATATGACTCAGGGAAGGTCAAGGTTACAGAGCTGGACATTTTTCTTAAAGGGCAATACCGAGTATTTTAGTGGTGTTGTGTTGCACTTGTGCAGGTAATGTTTCACGACACACCTTCAGTCACGTGTCTATACACAGATAAGGGAAGCTGAGCTTACTTCACAAGAGGGGACAATAGCTCTGAAAGCTCAATATCATACCTTGCATGCTATTAAATGGCAAGTTCACATTGTAATGTCAACATTACACTTTTAAATTTATAATATTTCAATTGCTTTGTCAGATGCAAATGGCATTATACGTTGTAGTTGATAAATGTCTTAAAAACCATACACATACTAGTTTATTAACAAGCTAAAAACAACTTTGGAAAGGTGGGTGAACTCAATGGTGTAGAAAAATATAATATATAAAAGCGCATTATAGGATTATTTGTTGTCTTTAAATAACTATATGCCAATTGTGGCAAACACAAGCAGAATTTATAAGAGATATTTCACCCAAAAATGAAAATTCTGTCATCATTTACTCTTCATGTTGCTCCAAATCCACACAAAATGATATTTAGGCTTTAACTTTCACAGCCTCAGTTACCATTAATTTTCATTGCATCCTGTACAATGACTGTCAATCACAAATTCTTCTCCTTTTGTGTTCCATAGAAAAAGGAAAGTCATACAGAATTAGACTTCATAGACATGTACATGATGACAGAACGTTTTTTGGTTGAGCTATAACTTTAAGACACTTATTTCTGTTTTTTTTTTTTATTATGTGAATAAGTCTTCATACAGTATGCCTCTTTCACAACTTCTTTGTTGAGAAGCGGTTTGGCTAAATCTCATGAGACCTGAGTGAAAAACAGTAACACTTTATTTTACAGTATCCTTGTTACACATGTTGCATGTAGTTACTATAGTAATAACGGTAAATTATGCATGCAACCCTAAATAAGCCTAATCCTAACCCTACAGTAAGTACACGTAGTTAATTAATATTACACAGTACTTAAATGTATAATTGCACTGTAACATGGTCACCTTAAAATAAAGTGCAACCAAAAAAGCATTACATTATCGTAATGCAGTGGAGCTTTCGTACACTCTGACACATTCAAATCTACAGTGCTGACAATACACACAAGAGCCAATTAAGTTTATGCGTCAGCAGTGCATATGCACTGCTGACGCATAAACTTAATTGGCTCTTGTGTTGTCTATTTTATATACTGTATAACTTTGGTTACACTTTCATCATATGCACTGCTTATGAACTTTCATATTATCATATGCACTTTCATCATATACACTGCTGACGCATAAACTTAATTGGCTCTTGTGTGTCCATTTTATATACTGTATAACTTTGGTTACACTTTTAAAGGTGTCCTTGTTACAGTGTAATTATACATTTAAGTATTATTAAGTACTATTTAAGAGTAATATTAATTAACAACATGTACTTACTATAGGGTTAGTTTCATGTAATTATGCACATTTTACTGTTATTACTATAGCAAGTACATGTAACAAAGACACTAAACCTTTCAGTTTGTTCATTTTAGTGGCATAAAAACGGAAGTGTCATTCATAACCGTTATTAAGGCTGTTTCTTTTTATTTCTATTTTTTTCTCTTCAAATGTCTCTTTCTCAACTTTATTGTAGCTCAGAATAGCAGGTAGCGCAGGGTGCACACACACTCCAGGCTTGTGGTCACCAACTGACAGATGCACAGCCATGCTCGCAGACACAAACACACACAGTTTAATGTGAGGTGTTGCAGTGGAAAAAGAATGAATGTTATAACATCTGACGGTTGGCCAAGATCTAAATGATATGCATTTATATATATATATATACACATACACACACACATATATACACACCGATCAGGCATAACATTATGACAGGTGAAATAACACTGATTATCTCTTCATCACAGCACCTGTTAGTGGGTGGGATATATTAGGCAGCAAGTGAACATTTTGTCTTCAAAGTTGATGTGTTAGAAGCAGGAAAAATGGGCAAGCGTAAGGATTTGAGCGAGTTTGACAAGGACCAAATTGTGATGCTAGACGACTGGGTCAGAGCATCTCCAAAACTGCAGCTCTTGTGGGGTGTTCCCGGTCTGCAGTGGTCAGTAACTATCAAAAGTGGTTCAAGGAAGGAACAGGGGTGAACCAGTGACAGGGTCATGGCTCACTGATGCACGTGGGAAGCGAAGGCTGGCCCGTGTGGTCCGAACAGATGAGCTACTGTAGCTCAAATTGCTCAAGAAGTTAATGCTGGTTCTGATAGAAAGGTGTCAGAATAAACAGTGCATCACAGTTTGTTGCATATGGGGCTGCATAGAATGCACCAACAGTGGGCACGTGAGCATCAGAACTGGACCACGGAGCAATGGAAGAAGGTGGCCTGGTCTGATGATTCACGTTTTCTTTTACGTCACGTAGATGGCCGGGTGCGTATGCGTTGCTCACTTACCTGGGGAACACATGGCACCAGGATGCATTATGGGAAGAAGACAAGCCGGCAGAGGCAGTGTGATGCTTTGGCCAATGTTCTGCTGGGAAACCTTGGGTCCTGCCGTTACTTTGACACATACCACCTACTTAAGCATTGTTGCAGACCATGTACACCCTTTCATGGAAACGGTATTCCCTGGTGGCTGTGGCCTCTTTTTTTTCAGGATAATGCGCCCTGCCACAAAGCAAAAATGGTTCAGGAATGGTTTGAGGAGCACAACAACGAGTTTGAGGTGTTGACTTGGCATCCAAATTCCCCAGATCTCAATCCAATCGAGCATCTGTGGGATGTGCTGAACAAACAAGTCCGATCCATGGAGGCCCCACCTCGCAACTTACAGGACTTAAAGGATCTGCTGCTAACATCTTGGTGCCAGATACCACAGCACACCTTCTGGGGTCTAGTGGAGTCCATGCCTCGACGGGTCAGGGCTGTTTTGGCAGCAAAAGGGGGACCAACACAATATTAGGATAATGTTATGCCTGATCGGTGTATATAGTGCTGTTCAAAAAACGGAGACTAAATGTAGAAGAACCGCGGCAACGTCTCCAAGACGCATGAAGAAAACTACCTGCAAAACTACGTGTTTAAGTGTACCTAAAGCAAAAGCTGTTTTAAATGCAAAGGGTGGTCACACCAAATATTGATTTGATTTAGTTAATAGAAGTTAATTTAATTTAGTTAATAATTATGGCATTGGTTTTGAAAGCATCCTCACTTTACAGCATTTTTACACAAGTGCCTAAAGCTTTTTACAGTACTGTAGCTTTGCAGGTCGGTTTCTTCAAGTGTTTTGGAGACGTTGCCACAGTTCTTCTGGATTTAGTCTGTCTCAGTTTTTTCATGTAATCACAGACAGACTTGATGATGGTGGGATCAGATCTCCGGGTGGATCATACCGGCTGTTGTCAGACTCCTTGTGCATACATAAATCTCACTGGATTATTACAAACAATGGCAAAAGGAATGTTTGGGAATGTAAACTGATACAATACAGCAAAAGACTTTTGACAGCTACGCAACTACCACTTTGATGCTTCGAAAAGTTAATAAAGAGATCGTAAAACTAAACCATATGAATTGAGTGGTTTAGTCCACATTTTCTGAAGAGACTCGATCTCGATCACTTTATATGATGAAGAGATTTAATTTATGCGTTTATTCATATATAAACATTCATCAAGGCACACATCAGTTGTGGTAAACAGAAGCTCAAGCTGGTTCCCTTGACGTACAAGAACCAATGAGGTCCATTCTTGTGTGTTACTCAGCACGTTAGAGCTTCCCCAAGAACCAATGAGGTTCATTCTTGTGTGTTACACAGCACGGTTGAGCTTCTGAAAGAACCAATGAGGTTCCCATCAAGCCAGTACGGTTGAGTTTCTGTATAAGGTTTGCTGATAAATGTTTATATGTGAATAAAAGCCTAAATTCAATTTTTGGGTGAACCCTTTAATTTAAATGTTAGTACATAGTAGTTAAAGACACTTAATATAAAGCCCATTTTGTGCTAAATAAACAACACTGATTTCATTATTGTAAGCGAATTCAATCTTTGATGTTTTTTTGTTTTTTTTTCAAATTCTGAAATATATATGTGAGCTGAATTACAACATTTTGCCTTTTTTTCCCCACTGAATCAACAGAACTGCGTGTTTTATGACAACGACGTCAACCAGACGTTTGTGTAAACAGTCTACAGGAAGAAACATTCATTAAGGTTTATAAGACAGTGTTTATGTACGGGTAGAGCCTGGCAGTACTGTGTGTGTGTGTGTGCGTACTCACGGTGTGTGGCAGAAAGCGGTTTCTCATCCTCTTCCTCAGTTTCGGCCCCTGAACACCATTCATCACCACTGTACGGCTGCTTTCTTTCCAGCACACACCGGCGTTTGCTGCGCATCACGCCCTCTACTGGACACCATTGAGAAAAACACAAGTCACAACAACGTAAACATACTTCAAATCAATTACACATGTTTATATATGACAATACAGTCTCTATCCACACTGCTATAAGCAAACCCGCACATTTAAAACTGATAGTACTATCATGTACTCCAGACACAGAGCACTCCAGAAATGTTTTGGCATTTAAGCGGTATGAGAAGACACAAGGCCTCCAAAGCCTTGAAACATCTCCTAACCTTGAATACCAGACATGGTGAGGGAGAAAACAGGGGAGAGAGAGCGTGAAAACGAGAGGAAGAGAACACAGAGTGTTAGGTTGTGGTGTCCTCGGCCTGCGCATGCCGTGTTGGCGGCGGGCAGAGATAAAGAGCTGACCTTTTCTGCATCCTCTTTTGTTCCCAGCAGACATCAGTTTACGTAAATGAGTGACTCAGCTCTCTCTCTCTCTCTCTGGTCTATTTTCTCTTTAATCATTGGTCCTTTCCAGGTGTGGCAGTCGAGTGTTCTCAAGTGGCTGACTTGCATTTCATTTGAATGTCTTTCTGTTTGCTTTTCTACCGGGTTAACAATATTTACAGAGAAAGAGAGAGAGGAAATACCCCTGAAAAACAGCTGGATAGTGGTGGAAAGGATCTCGCCACCCTATTTCTGATCCTCTCCACTCTTTCTCCGCAACCAAGGATATTATTATTAAAACTATACTATAACTGAACTAAAACTAGAACAAAGCACTCCCACATATTTTGACTGATAAATTCCATGACTTAACAGTTGTTCATTATTACTATTATAATAAAAAATTATAGATACTTTTGAAGTATTTTTCATTTGAACTCATAGATTAAAATAATATCTATTAGCTTACTCCAATAAATAACTATTTTAAAATATATATTTTAAATTATTTTAAGATATTTTATAATATTATTATTTATATTTTATGCTATTAAAAGTATTTAATATAATCTAAAAAGATTATTATCAAATATATTAATATTATTTTAAAGATTTCAGTAAAATGACATTTTTAAATCAAAACACTATTTGAAATAAAAAATTATATTTTCAAAATTATAAATTATTTTTTACACCATTTTAAGATATTTTTTTTTAAATAATATGATTAATATTATATTATTTAAATTTTAAATGTTACAAAAATATTTAATATTATTTAAAAAATATCAAATATATTAATATTATTTTAATAATTTCAGTAATTTTAATTAAAACACTAATTGAAAAAAAATTATAATATTTTCAAACCTATATTTTTTTTAGATTATTTTAAGATATATTAAAATATTATTATTTATATTATATTATTTATATTTTAAAATGTTGTAAAAATATTTAATATCATTTCAAAAAATATCAAACGCATTAATATTATTTTAAACATTTCAGTAAAATTACTTTTTAAAATCAAAACACTAATTGAAATAAAAATAAATTATATTTTCAAAACTATAAATGATTTTTTACATTATTTTAAGATATTTTAAAATAATATTATTTATATTATATTATTTAAATTTTAAATGTTATTAAAATATTTAATATTATTTTTAAAAAATATAAAATACATTAAATGTTATTTATTTTTTTAATCAAAACACTAATTGAAATAAAAAAATAAATGATATTTTCAAAACTATAATAACCCCATCTTCTACCTTCCATGCGGTTATAAAGCCAAACAGGTGTGAGTGTTTGTGTGAACGCGTGAGAGTGTGTATTCACACACAAAGGAGCTTCAGTGCTATTACAGGAAGCCCGGATGACTCAGTTTCTCAAAATCACACTATTGCCCCGTTATTTCCCCTGATCTCTCTCTAATACACACACAACATACACAAAGCACTAAGCACATGGAAATAAAATAAGAATCGCACACTGAACCAAACAAAAAGAAATGGCACACACACACACACACAGAGTGAAAAGAAAAACACGCCTCCGCAATCCAGGAAGAGAAGACCTGTTATTGCTTTTTATATTGGGCAGAAGCTGTTTGGGTGATTCTCACAAGACCTGTCAGGAACATGCTTTGCTCGTACTTCACCCCAAAATAATAAAAAAAGAAATTATATTTTGCATAGATTATATGCATTTTTATGACAATTGAGCACATTCTCACCACCTCCAATTCTCATTGTCGTAATGCAGTTTTGTTTGCTTTCACACATTTAAATCAACGCTGTCAGGTTTATGCCCTGTCAGTCTAGACAGACGCTCACAATGCCAAAAAAGCTCAGCATAAATTGATTCTTGCATCTTTGATATGGCACATTATGTGGCATAAAAACAGGTTAACATGGAGTGACATTGCACAACATCTTAGCGGTAGTGGCATTCATAAGTGTTACTAGGGCAACCAGAAGTAGAAACAGACTAGCGTCCAATCAGTACAGCAGCTGCTGACATGCAGCGACAGAGTCATTGGTGGTGTGGTTCCTCTTGATGAATTTTCATTCAGGTGAATGGTTCCTTTCATGATGGTCCTGGTGAAGCAGTTACACTTTTTAATAATTATTTAATCATTTATTTTGGGATATTGTAAACCATTTAGAATTGATTTTTATATATATATATATATATATATATATATATATATATATATATATATATATATATATATATATATATTTAAATGTTTTATGCTTTTTTATTTTTGTAACAATAAAATTTAATGATGAAGACCTACTGATAAAAAGTACATTCACTTATTATATTTAACAAAAAAAGTGATTTTTAAAAAAATTATTATTTCAATAGAATGTGACCCAATAATTGACGATCACAATTTTTTTTTAGTTTATCTCATTTTCATTACATATATTATTTACATTAAACTATATATTTGTACATTCTTTTATTATACTTTAAAATATTATTATTTATATTATATTATTTATGTTTTAAATGTTATTAAAATATTTAATATCATTGTAAAAAAAATCAAATATATTAATATTTTAAACATTTCAGTTAAATAATTTTTTTTTAATCAAAACACTATTTTCAAAACTATAAATTATTTTTTACATTATTTTAAGATATTTTTAAACATTATTTATATTACATTATTTATATTTTAAATGTTTTTAATATTTTCAATATTATTTTTTTAAAAATCTAGTGTTAAAATACTTTTTTTATTTCAATAGAATGTATGACGAATATAATTGACGATCACTATTTTTTTATTTTATCTAATTTTCATTACATATATTATTTAAATTGTAAAGTATTTATATATCACTGTAGTATTTTTACACTGCCTTTTTTATAATGATTTTAATTAACAAATGTATAGTACATTTTACTCTAATTTAGCTAAAATAATTGTATTACAATAATTAAAATGTAATGAGAATCACCATTAAGAATAATGTGAATTACAGAAAAACCAAAAGTAAAACTCCTAGACTCATTACAGTAATGATAATTTTGTAGGGAAACTGTGCTTAATTGTCTTGAAAATGTCGCAATGAAAAAAATCTCAATGGTCTTAAAATTGTCTTTATTTATTTTCTTGTCTTTATATCCAAAATATAATTTCATATTTTCTGCTTTGGTGTGAAATATGACCTGGATGTGTTTTTGTCAGAATCACCAAACCACATAAGGGAACTTATGTGCATGTGTATGTGTGTGTGCACTAGGGGACCTGTTGACATTCAGGAACTTGTGTAGAGTCTCCCTCCCCCTCAGTCTCTCCACCCCGCTCTATTCTACTTCCTGTCTGTGTGCAGTGACTTTCTCTACCCCCACTTAATTAGTGAGTGACACACAACAGGACGACCAACAGGAAAATACAGGCACTTGTGTGCACAAATTGCATGCTGTTTCAGGAGCATAACATTTGACATGATACACACATATAAGCACACACACACACGTGTGCTCAGAAAGGTCAGGACATTTTTGAGTAGCTGAAAACAGGCAGTTTCATCTTTACTGTGTTTCCAGTTAAAAGGGGAATTCCAGAAGTGTGGCCTTTTTTAGGTTGTTGATCGAGAGATACAGTGATACATATAAATGAATAAAGTTGAATTTTGTTGTGCATTGAGTATCATATGTGTGCAAATGAGTGTTTGTATTATGCTAGTCTTCCATAGCCTGAATTTTAATAATGGGCATTAGTCTGGTCCACTTTACAGCATATTCTAGCCATTTAGACCCAGAACCATCAACTTAGACAGGAAAAGACAGGCAATTAGTAAAAATAGTAAGCATAATATTATAATGATTTTGTTTACAAAAGCAAAAACAAATTATTAAAATGGTATCTGGATAATATTTACTTCGAAACAGGTTGATCTGTTTTTTTTTTTTTTTTTTTGGTATTGAATGTCAGACTCTAACATCAGATATCAGACATCAATATTTACTCATTTAATTTTGGTTGGAATTAAGGTGGAAAAAGTTCCCACAAATACAAACAATTTTAACATAAAAAAAGGAAAATATTTGCAAAAAATATATATATGTGTGTTTTAGGCTATATATATATTGATAAACGGACTGTGGGTGGCTCGTGGATATTCGGTCTAAGGATGAGAGTAGCATTACGCCTACCTTTGGCATCTGGCTCCAAAACAGGGGTGAGTGACTCTCTTTGGTCTCCTGTGTCCATGGAGACACTCCTTTCCCGCTTTGCCTTGGTCTTCATCATCCCACCAATGCCACCACCTGATTGGTTGAGGCTCTTCAGTCCAGGGTTGCTAGGAGAAATCTGGTTGGATTTGACTCCATGGCTCCCAGACCCACTGCCCTTTGACCCTTGGTTGCCAGCAGGTCCTTGCTGCTGCGCTTGGTTTACATTGGGGAGCTGTGATTGGGCCCCACTTGTCACTTGCTTGCCATGATTGGATAATTTATTTTCAGAGTGCATTTGATTGGCTGGTGATGGAGAGGAAACTGGGGGGGTTGCAGCAATATGTCGTGTCTGTCTGTCAGTGAGACTGCAAACAGACAGCTGAAGAGAGAGAGAGAAAGATGAAAGATTGTGAGAGTTTGTCTTATACATATGCAGCAATAACATGCAGTAAATTTCACCCACTTCATCTTATAGCGGTTTAACAGATATCATTAAAGAGTGTTATTAAACTCATGTGCAGTCAAAATTGTGCATATAGCGGTTATTTTTACTATGGATATACTACAGCGATTGTAGCACATCCAACCAGAGTTTAGAGTCTGAAGTATTATTTTATAATATTAGTTTTACTAGTATTTTGCTTTTAATTCAAGAGTTACAAAATGTGAAGTTGCTTTTGCACTGACGCCAATCGTTTTGTTTATGTTCATCATCTTCTGAGAAAATAAAAGTATTTGATTTGCTGGGTTATTAAAAAAACATATTACTATTAAATTATAATTTAATATTATTATTATTATTAATTATTATTATTAATATGATTTTGGTCAAACCCTCTATACCTGTAACTGTCATCATATCATCTGAGGAAGGTTTATGTCTTACTAAAGCTCTCAACAAGTCTATCCATTTTAGACATTTCTTAATTTGTCCTTTATCCTGTACCAAAACACTGCTTCAACAGGATTCAAAGGTCATTGCCAACAACACAATGTACCTCATAAGAGAGATGATACAACTCAATATGATTGTTCACTATATTTATACAGCCATTAAATATGTCAGCGTATTTCAGAAGGTAACTCATAACTAATCCATGTTGGTTACACAAATAAATCATATATATATATATATATATATATATATATATATTCACAGAATAGAGAAATAGTAAGTAAATTGCATGTATTAATAAATTATATTAAAGGGATAGTTCACCCAAGATCCCAGATTTACTCACCCTCAAGCCATCCTAGGTGTATATGACATTCTTCTTTCAGACGAATACAATCGGAGTTATATTAAAAAATGTCCTGGCTCTTCCAAGCAATATAATGGCAGTAAATGGGAGCCCAAAATTTGCAGCCCAAAAAAAGTGTATCCATCCATTATAGATGTATTCCACACGGCTCCGGGGGGTTAATAAAAGCCTTCTAAAGTGAACCGATGGGTTTGTGTAAGAAAAATATCCATATTTAAAAGTTTATAAAGTAAAATATCTAGCTTCCGGCGGATCGCCTTCCGTATTCAACTTACGAAAAAAGCGTAACTGGCGCGACATATGACGTTGGACGTAGCGTAAGCGTTTTGAACTGCGAGAGGCGTTATACTTTCTGCGTAAGTTGAATACGGACGGCGGTCTGCCGGAAGCTAGATATTTTACTTTATAAAGTTTTAAATATGGATATTTTTCTTAGACAAATGCATTGCTTCGCTTCAGAAGGCCATTATTAACCCCCCAGATCCGTATGGATTACTTTTACTGTATAATGGATGGATACACTTTTTTAGGCTTCAAATTTTGGGCTGCCATTTACTGCCATTATAATGCTTGGATTAGCCAGGACATTTTTTAATATAACTCCAATTGTATTCGTCTGAAAGAAGAATGTCATATACACCTAGGATGGCTTGAGGGTGAGTAAATTATAAGATAATTTTCATTTTTGGGTAAACTATCCCTTTAAGGGAATGCATGTCACTTGGAGATGTAATGATCTCATTTTGTTCATGTTTAGTGCAGACACAATGTCAGAACATTGATGGCAGGTTTGCAGAGGATGCTGTGGGTTGGATTTACGCACCTCACTGGGATGAAGGTCCAACAATCAAGTGCATTCCGACGTCACCTCACTGCACGCACACTGATCTGTAACACACACACACACACACAAGAGAGATTTAATAATGCTTTAATTGAATTCAATTATGATCTATTATCACACAGAAACATAAAAAGAAAATAATGATCTGTTTTAGCATACTGACTGGAAAGAATGACATATGAAAGCGCTTTTCATATCAAGAAATGAGAACCTTTTGGAGAGATGTAACTGTCCCTTTAAGAAGGGGGCTGGTAAATGATGTTTGGACACCCTGATGCCCAGAAGTGAGTTTCTTGTTTAATTTGCTCCACCCACGGTGAGCAGAAACCACAAAAACTCCCCACCTTCAATAATAATATCCAGACTGTCTCATTTTTCAACAAACAATTCTTATCCTTACTCTTTCTCTCTTTTTCTCATTTCCCACAACCTTTCTTTCTTTCTTTGCAAATGTAGAAAATATCAGACACCTTGTGAGAACTAAAATAGAGCGATACTGCATCAGTCGCACGGGTATATTTGTGACCCTGGAGCACAAAACCAGTCATAAGTCGCACGGGTATATTTGTGGCAATAGCCAACAATACATTGTATGGGTCAAAATGATTGATTTTTCTTTTATGCCAAAAATCATTAGGATATTAAGTAAAGATCATGTTCCATGAAGATATTTTGTAAATTTCCTACCGTAAATATATAAAAAATGTATTATTAGTAGTAATATGCATTGCTAAGGACTTCATTTGGACAACTTTAAAGGCGATTTTCTCAATATTTAGATTTTTTTGCACCCTCAGATTCCAGATGTTCAAATAGTTGTATCTCAGATAAATATTGTCCTATCCTAACAAACCATACATCAATGGAAAGCTTATTTATTCAGATGATGTATAAATCTCAATTTCAAAAACATCGACCCTTATGACTGGTTTTGTGGTCCAGGGTCACATATTTACATAGATCCTAAAAATCCTAAAGATCGCCTATATGCTGGTTTACTCTGAAAAGGTGACTAAAATCAACCCTTAGTACGGTATATAACCATTAAAAATGTACAGTCTTTCACTTCTGGAAATGAACTGATGAGTCATCTTGCACTCAGGGGCGTGTCCATTTTTGTTCAATCAAATGCTCTCTAGTCTAGCAAATGACTAGCATAAGCAAACATCCACCAAAGGCAAAAGGCTATTAAAAAATGCATTAAGACGTGAAAAGAAAAATTGCATTCATCAAACCATGAATCGCCATGACAATCAAAATTGAAAAATCTTTTTTTTTTTACAGAATGTTGCAGTGCATAATAAATAAATGATTTATGCGTGCACATGATTATTATTATTTTTCAATTCAACCTCCCCTTCGAAACGGCATCTGTTCTCTTCATGAAGTCTCGGTGGAGGGTGGGGCTATATATCCTTCACAACTGACTGCAAACTGCCATTCAGACCTGCCTCCATTTAGTTAGCAACGCCCAACTTCCTACAATCCAATCAATTCCTGAAGGACGAAATCAAATCCTGCCCTATATTTTTTTCGTTTCAGAAGCTGTTTCACTCGGATATACGTCACAATGGGGAAGAAAAAACTCACAATTTCCATTTCATGTGGACTTTAAGATATATTTACAGACTGAGGTTCTATCAGATGAAAACGGGAGTTGAAACAAACTGACCACATTCCAAGAGTTACTGTAGACCCAGAACAAATACACACATAAAAACACATGCACGCGTCTCATGGCTCTCAACACAGCTGCCAGGGCTGAAATGTGTGAAGGATTGGGTTTCTCTCAAGTGAATGAGGAGAAACTGCACACAATCCCCGCAGCCACCTGCCTGTGTCCATAACCTGCAGACCTCTCCTGCATGTGTGTGTGTGTGTCGAGGGAGTTCCCATGCGGTCGCTGCAGGTCTGTCATGTAGAATGTGAAGGAGAGGCATGCGGTACATGTTATACATACAGGTCTGAACAGGACGCCCTGACACCTATTGAACAAAACACACCAGCGTTCATGCAAATGATCGAAAGAAATCTGCCTTGTTTTCCAGATTTTAAAAGTTAGTAGGACTGCACGATTTGGGGATAAAAATCTAACTGTGATAAAAAAAAAAATATAGGTTTGTTGTGCTTGTTAGTAGGTCTGTGATTATACAACAGTTCTTTCTGGTTCTCAAATCTGACTGGCTGAGAGACGTGCTATATTCCCCCAGTATCAGCACTGGAACCGTTTCACCGTTTGTATCACTGTCATGGCGGTCGAGCAAATCCACCATATTTTTTTTACAAATACTACTTGTGTCACGGAATGTAGTTTTAAGAGTTTTTTAGGCGAGAATCTAGTTATTTAGACCTCAAATATGTGACTCATATATAAACATAGTGCCTATTTTACAATTTATTTAGACGTTTTCGCAGATTCGAGCTCCAGGCCGTCAGCAGCCGTTCAACGCTCATTTACCTGCCGAGAAAAGCTTTATCTTGGCCAGTCCTTCGGAAATATGCCGCTGGCTCTTATGTAGATAATGGTTAAACATGAGATATAATTAATTTGGGGTATATCAAACGGGCAATCTTTGGGCTTATTAATCTATTATTTGTTCCAGAGCAAATCGATTTAGGTTAAGGGGTAAATTAAGTTACATAACTTTATATTTAGGCTATATTTAACTTAAATCCTGTACTAGAGCGCTGCTTTTGTATGTTTGACTGAATTGTTCGCTTGTGTTTATTTCCTATTGTTGTTGTTATAATGGCTATTGTTAATTTAAATATTATTGTTCAATAAATATTATTTTATATAAATAATATGCCATATTTGGTATTGAGAAAGGGTCCATTAGTGATTGTGATTTCGACTTCAGTGACAGTTACATTATTACACCATATATCAACAAGGAAGTTGTTTTAGGGCTGTCATGGGAAATCTTTTAAAAGGACAAAGACAAAGATATCCATATTCCTCAACTGATTTTTTTATAATGGATATAATATTATGGACATCGACCTGAAGAATGAATGCTATATCAGATGCAGGTAATACACTCGTTTAGTCTATCTCTCTCTCATAATACCATAATACTCTACTCTACATAATACAATAAGCTTCAGTAAGCTTCAATAAGCTTAAGCTTCTAGTTCTAAAGTGACGTTTTAGAATTAGTAACGGAGGCTTGGTCACATCTGTTAAACTGTCAACTTGAGATTTGAATCCGTGGCGAAAGGAAGTTCTGCACAAAAGAGATTTTAAAGACACTCTGTTGTTGTTTCTCATTTATTTACCCATGTGTGCCGTCAAACTGTTGTATAAACGCAATATCACACTCGTAGCCATGCGATATGGCTATATATCAGCACGCTGTGATTACCTACGGCCAAATCACAGCCGTGATGATATACAGCAATATGGCACTGCTACTTGTGTGATAAGGCTAAATAATAATTAATTTTCAAACTTTTATTTCGCTTCACTTTTGGTAATAAGTGCTTATCATTACTAGTTTGGGAAGATGGTTGGCACATGTTGCGTTTAAATTTTACGTAAAACCAAAATTCTAATATTTACTCATAAATAGGCAGTATGTATTACACGCACACACACACACACACACACACACACACACACACACACACACAGGCACACAAACACTTCCAGTCAGATGTAGAGTGTGTCGGTGACGCTAACGGGGTCCCACACATATTTCCATCCCAGAGGCATTTAAGCTATTGACCTCAAAAACAAAAGAAACATTATCGGTCCCTCTCACACCCCCTCACTAGCACACCTCCGCCCCTCTCGCTGCCTCCATCACACTCTCCGTTCTTCAACGGGAAACTTTCTTTTTCCACTTACTGCTGTTCACAAACACCCTCTCCTTCCTCCATCGAGAGTTATTTACACCCTTTCTTCCTCTCGGTCTCAAGTAATGCACTTTTTCCCTTTCTCTTTCTCTTTAAGGTGAGGTGTGTCATTTCTGCGCCACAGCGGCACCAAATGGATGTGCGAAAATAGTTTGATTTCAACATTTTCTGAAAAAGATGTGAGTGGGGTTTGCCACTGCAAAACTGGGACGATAACACTGTTTATTCTAAGTGTGCGCTGCATGTCTTCTGCCGCTTTAAATGCTAAAGCTCCTTAAGTCAGCTGGATTCTGATTGGCTGTCAATGTTTTTATCATTCATCAGCTGGTAAAAATCAGTCTTAAAGTGATTTCAATGATATTGTTCCTCTGTGTCATTATAGTTGTGGTGTAGACTTCGTTATCCTCAAAGAATTAGAATGATTATTAAAATTTAATAGTAATACAGTAGTTGTCGTTATAGTTATCTTTGCCTTTAGCCTTTGGCCTTTAGAGTGGTTTTTACACATTTTTGTGCTTTTGCAGAGATTGTTACACTGTGTGGTTGTTAGGGTGGTCTGAATGTTTTTATGCATTGTTGCATTACAGTGTTTTAACGCATTGTTGTGAGGTTACTAAGGTGTTTGAAATGGTTTTTATGTATTGTTGTGCTGTTGCTAAGTTGCTCTGAGTGTTTTTACACATTGTTGTGTGGTTGCTAAGGTGCTCTGGCCGGTTCTATATTACTGTATCTATGTTTGTAGCACAAACATTGCAGGACAAGTTATGCGTCAGTTTCTTCTTGTTGTTGTTTTTTTTTTTTTTTTTAATAATATCATTAATCAAACAAACAGATAATCCCACCCCAAATACAGTCAGTGTTTATATTTCTCAGAGGAATTAACCTGAAAATGGCTTATTGATTGTCATCGCTGCACATAAAACTGTAAAATAGGTAATAATTATTCCAAAAAAAACAAAACAACACTTCACCATTAAATTGACGTTTCAGAGGAGTTAGCTCACACACAACCTGCTGGACACCAATTAGTCATTAACTAAAACACACACAGTGTTCATTACTTATTAACTCCTAGAGGAAATTCTCTCATGATAATGTATCGTAACACCCTTTGTGCTCATCTTCTAGAGTGGACAGGTCATGTTGACTGCACTAACTGGAATCATTAGCATTAGTGATTGACCGATATGTTTTTTTAATGGCTGATGAGAAAGGTGGCAGACTGATGATTATATAGTCTCTAGTGAAAAATAAGTACTTTTTACAGCCTATACTTTAAAAGAATATACTTAAGTGCAACGTTTTCAGACACTTAATTGCATGTTAATTGCAATTAAATGAAAATGTTCTATATTTAAAATTTATATTAGATGCAATTAGCTGAACTTTAGAGATCTTGTTTTTTGACGTACTTACTGTAAGTAATCCGTTTAATACATATTAACTTTAAATGTAATATTAAATAACACACTATTGCTAAAATTATAATAAGGAATTTTAACACTTTCCCCGCCATTGACGCAAATTTACAGCTTTCCGTGTTTTCACTGTTATACGGTAGGGGGCGCTATTACGCATCTTCTGAAAGAGTACCGAATCTCCTGATCATAACATGTGTGAAGAAGATGCAGAAACAAGCGATATCATATGTAATCATATGCATATGTAAAATAACATAATCACCAACATTAAACCGCATATAAATCAAAACTGCCTAATGTTACTGAACGAAATGTCGAAACAGGACAAGATAGCCTATACATATATATATACACACATATATATATATATATATATATATATATATATATATACACACACTGTGAAGCTTTGGGGGTGTTAATGGACTCGATTTACTCCATCTATGTTTTGATCATCATTCTGAATCCGATCTGGATGTAGTCTTTTACAAAAACATGTTTTTCTCAGCTTTTTGCTCAAAAATGTTGCTTTTTATGAAAATTACCCATATTCAAGTGTTGATTAAAAAAATAAGTCATTAAGCTAGAATAAAACTTTTTTGTTTTTTTGTTTAAAAGCAGAGGCTCTGTTCTTTCTTTTGACATATTGCATGTTCAGATATTCATACAGCAAAATATTCTGGGGGCCATGAAAATGATCAAAATGCTGGCGGTGGCTGGCAACTTTTTTATTTTTTTAAATGCTGGCGGGGAAAGCTTTAGTATGTTAGTCAGCGCAACAAGATTATTAAAACATAATGATTTAAAACATACTTTAAATTAAATTTGACAACATTATTACAAAGAGCAGAAGTGTACATAAAGGAACAGTTTACCCAAAAATGAAAATTACCCCATAATTTACTCACCCTCAAGCCATCCTAGGTGTACATGACTTTCTTCTTTCAGACGAACACAATCGGAGTTATATTAAATAATATCCTGGCTCTTCCCAGCTATGTAATGGCATTGAATAGTGCCCGAGTTTTTGAAGCTCCAAAAAGTGCATCCATCCGTCCATCATAAAAGTGATCCATATGGGTTAATAAAGGCCTTCTGAAGTGAAGCGATGGGTTTTTGTAAGAAAAATATCCATATTTAAAAACTAATAAACAATAATCACTGGCTTCCAGCAACGGCCGTGCACACGTTCACGAGAGAGTAGAGTTTCGGTGACCTCTGACCCGACGTATCATGTAGGACGTAGCTCCTCTTCTCTTACTGTATATCGAAATCTTCCAACAGATCATTTTTCTTTAAAACTAAAATTAGTTTCTAAATATGGATATTTTTCTTACTAAAACCCATCGCTTCACTTCAGAAGGCATTTATTAACCCATTAAAGTTATATGGATCACTTTTATGATGGATGATTAAAATTTTTGGAGCTTCAAAAACTCAGACACTATTCAATGCCATTACAAAGCTGGGAAAAGCCAAGATATTATCTAATATAACTTGTGTTTGTCTGAAAGAAGAAAGTCATATACACATAGGATGGCTTGAGGGTGAGTAAATTATGGGATCATTTTCATTTTTGGGTGAACTATTCCATTACTAAGTGTTTAGAAACTCTTTTTAATTGGCCTTTTTATCCAGGAATACTAAATTATCTGCAAGTAAATTTTTAAAAAAATATACTTTTAATATATGTAGTACACTACAAGTGCAACTTCAATACATTCAATACAATTAAGCACACTTTTTCACATGAGCAAGGGCTGTCAGTCAACTAAAATATTTAAATCACACATGAACTAAAGGCAGCAAAACTTGTAATTTCATGGGGTCTTCATTTGTTTCTTTTTCCTAAAACATTAAAGATCCCACCAAAACAAAGTATTGATGATTTTTGTTCAATCAAATGCTCTCTAAAACGAGAATGCCCCTCCCCCGGTACCACCTGTGACAGCAACTATTTAAAAAAAAATTGGGCCCTTTGATATGTCCCACCTAAACTTCCTGTTTAGAAAGTTTCTTTACATTTGTCATAGTTTGTGTACATTAAACCATGAAGTCTTTAAAGGAGCAGTTACATCAGTGTGTCTGAATAACTGTCTTAGAGGAACACAAATGCACACCTCTTAGACCAATGAACTGTTTGTGTGAAAGAGAAAGTGATTAGAGAGAGAGAGAGAGCGAGAGAGGAGTGAAAGTGAGACGTGGGAGAGAGCAGAAGAAAGACAGACAGAGAAAAACAGAGAACATCTTAAGAGAATGACCTACAGAACCCTGTGAAAAGTGTGATTTTTTTTTCAAACATTTCTTCTCAAAACTCAGCTATTACCGCTTGCCACTTTGATCCCATTTACACAGTCCAGGACAAAACGGAAAGAGGCTGATACGAGAAAACAAGAGCTCGAAATGGGAGTTTGTCTCTTGCAAATGGCAAATGAATTGAGAACATGAAACTGACGTCAGCCAAAGAAACTTTCCAGAGATTCAAGTTTTATTTGACAGAAACAAAATGAACATCTGAGATGATTTTGGGGGGTGATGTCATGAGGGGACCACCAGCATTTAAAGCCCAGATGACATACATGACAGATTCAGAATGGACATTCCCAAGTGTGTTTGTGTGTGCGTGTGTGAACTGAGAAAAATGAGTTCATTACACAACTAGCAATCACCACCAAACAAATAACTGAAAAAAAAGCCATCAGATATGTGTCTGTCAACAAACTTTCCCATCTGCGCAACAAATGGGTAAATATTCAGCCAAATAACAGCAAAAACAAAGTGCAGGGAAATGTAAGGCCATGAAGGGCAGAGTTTGTTACTTTGAAAGTGTAGCTTGCCAAGCTACTCATAATTTAAAGTAGTTAAACTACAGTTAAGGGCCGTTCACACCAAGGATGAGAACTAAACATTTATAATAATCGTTCTAATTCTGTGAGAACATACCACAGCTATAACGATAACAACACAGACGAACAATATCGTTGGAATCATTTTCAGAATACTTTTTTTCCCAGTTAATGAATGATAAAAACATTGACAGCCAATCAGAATCTCAAAAAACTTTAAAGAGCTCAAGCACTTAAAGCACCAGAAGACATAACTGGAGTATGTGTGAATATTATAATAAATAATAGAACATTATTATCTGTTGGTGTGGACGACAATATAGCTATCATTATAGTTATCGCTCTTGGTGTGATCGGGCCTTTAAAGGTGCAGTAAGCAATTTCTGAGAAACGCTGATGAAAGTGGATCGGACCGAGCACCAAAACACACTTGTAGCCAATCAGTAGTAAGGGGCGTATACACTCATTAGGGGGGAGGTGCCTGTGTTGCAGAGCGTGTTTGTGAATTTGGGGGTGGAGCTATCAAGTTAGGGGTGTGATCCTTTTGGGTAGGGGCATGTTTGTTTAGGTGATTTCAAATATCAACAGCGTTTCTCAGAATTCACTTACTGCACCTTTAAGCTAACCTTTTTTTGCGCTGCGAAGACAATGCAATACAAAAATGTGTTTTCTGTTTAATTAACAATTTTTGTGTGTGTGTAGCGGCACTGTATCATAAGCTTGTTTAGACCACAGAATAAAAAAAAAAAGGTTTCTCTCACAATTCTGACTTTTTTCCTTTTTTACAGTTTTGTGATACACTTTTCCCTCCACACTAGCGAAAGAATGCATACGTTAAAAAAATGTTAACTGAAGAAAAAAAAAACAACTTAAAACTAGCAGAAACCAACCCCAACACTATTATCCATGTAGTATTGAAATCTAGCAGCAAGTCTGCAACACACAAACACACACACACACAAACTTACACTGTTGCACATTTTTAGCATGCTGAGGTATATTTATAGCTCCAAATGCCCAAAGGAGAGCAGGAGAAAAGTAATAGGAAAGTTCTAGGCCCTCTCCTAAGACACACACACACACCTCTCGCCCTCTCTTATTCTTGCGTAAACACATAAATCTCTCACACACATGCACACAGAGCTGTACTGTAGGCAATACAGGGTCAATACTGTGACCAAAGTGTGTGACAGAGGAGTTAAACGTTAACAACACACACACAGACGCACACACAGGGAAGGCTTTATGACATTGGCCCCAGCTTAACAAACTACATTTGAGTGTGGCGCCAGTGGAAATGTGGGGAGGGGAGAAAGAAGAGAGAGGGCGATGAAGAATGAAAGAGTCTGATGGCCGTCTCTGTCCCAGCCTGTCCACTTAGACTTAGTCTCTCTGGCAGACGAAATTGTTTGTTTCCAAAACAAGCTCTTTGACTTTTCCAAATTAACTTCATCAATGTTGCTGCCAGATTTAATTCGATTGAGAAAATGGTGCGAGATGAGAGTTGCTCTCCAGTTGAATGACAAAACTATAAGGATTGGGGCCTACATTAATGCGGGGATGTCCTATTAGCAGCATGCTGTGAGATGATATGGGTTTATTGAAAGGCTGATACCAATATCTATAGAGCAGATCCATACACAATATTATAAATTTTAATAATAATAATAATAATAATAAAATACAATTTTACATTAACATGAAATAATATTTGCAACACATTTTACTTCAGCAATATGACATATTTCCAGGTGAAACAGAATGTTCAACAACAACAAAATGTAGGCTGGGAACTGATTTTAACCATCAGGAATTTCCCAGGAAAGTTTGCAGTCATTTGCGGAGAACCGGGCTCAAAAACTATATAGTCTGTCCAATGAATCATGTCACATGGTGTCATCGTTTGTAATTCCTGATCATACAAAAACATATACAGTGGGGAGAACAAGTATTTGATACACTGCCGATTTTGCAGGTTTGCCCACTTACAAAGCATGTAGAAGTCTGTAATTTTTATCATAGGTACTCTTCAACTGTGAGTGACAGAATCTAAAACAAAAATCCAGAAAATCACATTGTATGATTTTTAAGTAATTAATTTGCATTTTATTGCATGACATAAGTATTTGATACATCAGAAAAGCAGAACTTAATATTTGGTACAGAAACCTTTGTTTGCAATTACAGAGATCATACGTTTCCTGTAGTTCTTGACCAGGTTTGCACACACTGCAACAGGGATTTTGGCCCACTCCTCCATACAGACCTTCTCCAGATCCTACAGGTTTCGGGGCTGTCGCTGGGCAATACAGACTTTCAGCTCCCTCCAACGATTTTCTATTGGGTTCAGGTCTGGAGACTGGCTAGGCCACTCCAGGACTTTGAGATGCTTCTTACGGAGCCACTCCTTAGTTGCCTTGGCTGTGTGTTTCAGGTCGTTGTCATGCTGGAAGACCCAGCCATGACCCATCTTCAATGCCCTTACTGAGGGAAGGAGGTTGTTGGCCAAGATCTCGCGATACATGGCCCCATCCATCCTCCCCTCAATACGGTGCAGTCGTCCTGTCCCCTTTGCAGAAAAGCATCCCCAAAGAATGATGTTTCCACCTCCATGCTTCACGGTTGGGATGGTGTTCTTGGGGTTGTACTCATCCTTCTTCTTCCTCCAAACACGGCGAGTGGAGTTTAGACCAAAAAGCTCTATTTTTGTCTCATCAGACCACATGACCTTCTCCCATTCCTCCTCTGGATCATCCAGATGGTCATTGGCAAACTTCAGACGGGCCTGGACATGCGCTGGCTTGAGCAGGGGGACCTTGCGTGCGCTGCAGGATTTTAATCCATGGCGCCGTAGTGTGTTACTAATGGTTTTCTTTGAGACTGTGGGTCTCAGCTCTCTTCAGGTCATTGACCAGGTCCTGCCGTGTAGTTCTGGGCTGATCCCTCACCTTCCTCATGATCATTGATGCCCCACAAGGTGAGATCTTGCATGGTGCCCCAGACCAAGGGAGATTGACCGTCATCTTTAACTTCTTCCATTTTCTAATAATTGCGCCAACAGTTGTTGCCTTCTCACCAAGCTGCTTGCCTATTGTCCTGTAGCCCATCCCAGTCTTGTGCAGGTCTACAATTGTATCCCTGATGTCCTTACACAGCTCTCTGCTCTTGGCCATTGTGGAGAGGTTGGAGTCTGTTTGGTTGAGTGTGTGGACAGGTGTCTTTTATACAGGTAACGAGTTCAAACAGGTGCAGTTAATACAGGTAATGAGTGGAGAACAGGAGGGCTTCTTAAAGAAAAACTAACAGGTCTGTGAGAGCCGGAATTCTTACTGGTTGGTACGTGATCAAATACTTATGTCATGCAATAAAATGCAAATTAATTATTTAAATATCATACAATGTGATTTTCTGGATTTTTGTTTTAGATTCCGTCACTCACAGTTGAAGTGTACCTATGATAAAAATTACAGACCTCTACATGCTTTGTAAGTAGGAAAACCTGCAAAATCGGCAGTGTATCAAATACTTGTTCTCCCTACTGTATGTATAACAATGTATAACTGAACATTTGCTTAGTGTAGCCGGCTAAGAGGGCAGGCTAATCGGCTAGTGGTATGCTAAGCTAGTTTGCTGAGCAGTTAACTTGCAAAAAGAAAAACAAGAAAATTTGACATAGCTATTAGGGTTGTCACAGTACCAGAATCTCAGTAGTCGACATTACCAGTAAAATTTTGCGGTTCTCAGTAAAATTGTCCCATTTTATCTTGTTCATTGGTTATAGCTGTCAATCATCGCAGTTTCCGATTCAATCGCAAACTTTGCAGTGCAGAAAAGCTAAACTTGTATTTAGATTATGAATGGGTAGTAAACAGAAAGCAAGAGATGAACCCTGCTTTTTGCACTCTGGCGAAAACTCCAGTTATAATTAAAAAAAGATGTCTTATTTGTACAATGAATCTCTTATTTACATTGCATTTACACTTTGTTGGTTATAATGAAAATATTTGTGAGTGTGTCTTGCATTTAATAAAACAAAACCTTGTGCGTTTTCAGCAATGTTAAAGGCACAATTAGGGATGTCACAAGTACCGGTACTTCGGTACCAAGTCAGTACTGAAATTTTAAAAATGTGACGATACCAGCATTTCTGTAGTACTGGTAGTACTGAGTATATTCGGTACCCGCAGCTGCGTTCAGTCGCTTCCGTGTTTATCTAAGCGCAGGGCTCCAGACTATAGCTGAATATATACTAGTGTCTGTCAATATTAAACTGCAAAATACTATTTAAATATTAATCCTGCATGTTCTGCGTCTCTGTGTGAATGAATGGCGCAGACGGGCGGTTTCATTTGCAGCTCGCACGCACGCAAGCAAGCAAGCAAGCACGCAAGCACGCACGCGTGACACTCGCCGTCTTTTTAGCCTCTGCCGTGTCACTATATGAGGACATGAACGCATAAACCATCACTTCATGAGTATTTACCGTTTCATTTGAGAAAACTGTCATATCATGAATACAGACACTCAAAAGTCCGGTCTTTACGGCAACCCGTCAAAATAAAAGTTCGGTTTAACCTGAAGAAATTGATAGAAATATATTAGGCTACTGTTGTACAGTAGATTTAGCTTCGTCTCTATGTAATAATAATAATAATAACACTAATAATAATAATTATTATTATTATTATTATTATTAGGTGTGCCTAGAGGGTTGCTTATTTTTCACTTGATCTTTTTTATAAACAGTTTACTTTTAAACAGCATGTAGCCTTTAAATGTTTATATGTATAATTTACTTATAATGATTATCATCATAAATAATAAACTCATTGAATTTAATTAAAAAAAAAATTCAAATAGTTAAATAAAATAAAAAAACATTTTGCTGTGGTACCGAAATTAGCACCGAGAACCGTAACATTTTTATGGTATTGGTACCGACTACTGGAATTTTGGTATCGTGACATCCCTAGGCACAATATGTAATTTTCGCCACTAGAGGTCGCTTATTCAAAACACAGGCGTAGCTTGATTTCACGGAATCATAGGTGATGTCTTCACCTCTACAGCCGGTGGAAAATACTCCGACGGGACTCGGGCAGAAATCATATTCATGGATGAGCTAATGTATTAAAGATTTATTAAAATAGATTTATTACTGTAGTATAAAGCAGGCTGGAGCTGAAACGAGGCTGCTGAAGCGACTGCTAATGCAAGCGCGACACACGGCTTGAGAGGAGTGGAGTTTTTATTATGCCGCAGACGACCGATTTCTGCTTCTTCCGCTCATGCGTATGTGGGGTAACGCAGCGCTGTTTTATCATATTAGATACATTATTTGAGTGTGTTGAAAGTTATGTTATAATGTTACTCTGTGCGTTCGCTCGGCTGCTACTAGGAGACACTTGTTGCACACTGCAGTGAGCTAGATCGATATTAGGCATGGTAAAACATGGTACTCTTGGTAAATCAAGAAAACGAGATTTAAACAATAAGACTAAATGTATACCATGATTAGTTTTCTGTCTATAAATGTCTCCAAACAGTTGCTCACCTGTCTAATAAAACACATGATATATTAAAGCATCTTTGGTGTTTCCATGGTTTCTACAAAATAAAACACGGGTATGATGTCATTGATTAGCGACGCACGGACACGGTCCGTGTCCTGGTTAAAATGGCTTATTTCTTTGGATTTAAACATTCTTGGAAACATTTGGGATAATGCAAGTACACAAGTAAAAAAAAAATATATAACATTGTTCTAGTGGTTTTTGGATATTTTAATCTAAAAATCATACATATTGTGTCTTTAAGTGAATTCTGACTAACTTACTGACTAGCACCTCTGATTGGCCATTGCGTTCACACACTCAAGACATATGATTGTGATTGGCTACAATGCTCAACGCTTATAAAAACACGCTGTAGATAGAACCCTTTGATGCTCAGAGAGCGCTCAAACATGAACGAGAGCGTTTGAAAGCAGCGTTTATCAGCAGGTACCGTATATACCCGGTACTCAGTACTACCGGTACTGCAGAAATGCTGGTACAGGTAGTACCGGTACATTTGACAACCCTAATAGCTATACAGCTTACAGTATATATAGCTTTGTTATATACTATTATATGTAACATAAAAGACAAACGTAAATGGTCAAAATGACAGTCATTTTATGACATGCATCATAAGCAGTTCTGTATGATTTCTGATCAGGCACTGAATAATTTTTTGAAATAACATGCACCAATGAATCAGTAAAACCATAGGCCAGTTGCATAAACATAGCCACTATGACTAGACTGACCAACTAGCAGTTAGTTATGCCCGGTACACATTGTACGATTTTGGGCTGTCTCAGACGAAAGATGACCAATCATGGCGATTTCTGTGGTCGTGGCTCCTAAACGGTGGTTGTACAGTGAGAGAGGTTCAAAGACGGCCGTTGTCACAGTCTTGCGACCAAAGAGAGCCTGCAATCATTTTATGACCGTGGCAGAAATTTAGCATGATCATCTCACAGTGTGTTTGCTGCTACGACCTACGTATACTGCCAATAAAAAAGCAACATGAAGTTATGTATTGATCAAGGCAACATGGCGCTAAAACTTAGAAATACTTACCCCAAGCTCCATTTGCAAGATTGGCATGCCAAGTTGGCCTCTTTTCCCTAGCCATGACCGCGTCCATATTCTCCTCTTTCGCTTCCTCCTCTTTTTTTCAGCGCACAAAAAAACCACAATTGCCAAAGTGCGATTTATCTTGCTCTATTTGTTTATCACTAGCGCATGCTGATGACGTTTTATTCTTCTATACTAACTTGCATCGTAGACTACGATTCAATAGGTGTCATCATCATACAGTCTACATACATGTTGTACCCAAGTTTAGATCCATGTTGTACAGCGTGATTTGTAATGATCTTACAGGATTGCCAAAAATCGCACAGCCTGTAGCAGGCATTAGAGGTATTCAGTCTTACTTTTCGGATTTTAATTAGACCAATCTACCTTTTTATGTAACTTTTGACTTTTAAAAGTTATGTCCAGTCGTAAAAAAAAAAAATTGATTAACTTGTAAAACTAGTCTACGCTGGTCACATGTACATATGGTCAAATTTGATTTCATGTCAACTTTAATGATGGAAAATGAGATGTACAAAAATTGTTAAATTAAAGTATTTCTTTTTTTTAGGCAATATGTAAAATTCACAACAAAAATTCACTGCAAAAAAAAAAAAATAAAAAAAAAATAAAAACCTCAGGCATTAACAAGACCCCTGTGACAAACTTCTGCCAGCTAGTTTTGATTCCCACAAATTAACAGCATGTTTTGTACAAATAAACAGATTTTGCCAGGGTTGTTACTCACACACTTCATATAAATCAATGCAAATCAAAGACAAAGGCTCGTTACTGTGACGAAAGTTTATGTACACACATACGTTGTCAACTGGCTCCTATTTGGCATGGAGTTCAAAGGGTCAGCGGCACTGACTGTACTTAATACCACTACATCACCTGATGCCAAGACCTTTGCTCACGCCACTGAGCACTATAAAGGAAAGTTAAACATGCTCAAGCTGACTGCCATGCTGAAAGCTCTAATCATTCACCTGCTACCGGCATTTAAAAGCCCATAAGCACGTCCAGGTCACAACTGAGCATTCACTGCTGCCAATCAGGTCTTTCCGCTACTGTGCGCTCGGCCAAGCCCAGAAAGAGCGATCTGAGCTTTAATTACAACAAATATGATGATTCTTATTTCTGACCTATTGTGCACAAAGGTCACATCAAATTACTTCAGTCCATAATTTTGAGTCAAGAATTTGGGTGGGGAAATTTATTGTTAAAGGCACAGTTCATTAAAAAGCGCAATAGCTGAAGTAAATGCACACCTTTATGGGGTGCAAGTTAAAGAAAAGAACATTGTAGACATAGTATAACTGCACACTCACTTAAGTATTTTTATTATTTCCAACGTTTCAGCAGACAAAGGCTGCTTGTCTGCCAAACGTTGGAAATAATAAAAATACTTAAGTAAGTGTGCAGTTATATTCTTTCTTTACAAAGGCACAGTTCACCCAAAAATGCTTGTCATAATTTTCTCACCCTCATGTCTTAATCTGTATAACTTTCCTTCTTCCATGGAACACATATGCTGTTATTTACTGATAGGCAAACTTGTTAACCACTGCGACTGGATCACTGAGTCAGCTAGTTGACCTTTCAATAATGGATATTAGTTTGAGATTAGTATTTACTTTATGGAAACATTGATACTTTGTTTTTTTTTTTTAGATATTTTTGGTAGGGATGTGTAAAAACATTTTCCCTGACATTTTTACTTATATTTTCTTTGTAATCCCACTAAGGCAAAGGCAATAAATATATATATATATATACACACATACATATATACACACATACACACACACACACATATATATATATATATATATATACAGTGGGGAGAACAAGTATTTGATACACTGCCGATTTTGCAGGTTTTCCTACTTACAAAGCATGTAGAGGTCTGTAATTGTTATCATAGGTACTCTTCAACTGTGAGAGACAGAATCTAAAACAAAAATCCAGAAAATCACATTGTATGATTTTTAAATAATTAATTTGCATTTTATTGCATGACATAAGTATTTGATCACGTACCAACCAGCAAGAATTCCGGCTCTCACAGACCTGTTAGTTTTTCTTTAAGAAGCCCTCCTGTTCTCCACTCATTACCTGTATTAACTGCACCTGTTTGAACTCGTTACCTGTATAAAAGACACCTGTCCACACACTCAATCAAACAGACTCCAACCTCTCCACAATGGCCAAGACCGGAGAGCTGTGTAAGGACATCAGGGATACAATTGTAGACCTGCACAAGGCTGGGATGGGCTACAGGACAATAGGCAAGCAGCTTGGTGAGAAGGCAACAACTGCTGGCGCAATTATTAGAAAATGGAAGAAGTTCAAGATAACGGTCAATCTCCCTCGGTCTGGGGCACCATGCAAGATCTCACCTCGTAGGGCATCAACGATCATGAGGAAGGTGAGGGATCAGCCCAGAACTACACGGCAGGACCTGGTCAATGACCTGAAGAGAGCTGGGACCACAGTCTTAAAGAAAACCATTAGTAACACACTACGCCGTCATGGATTAAAATCCTGCAGCGCACGCAAGGTCCCCCTGCTCAAGCCAGCGCATGTCCAGGCCCGTCTGAAGTTTGTCAATGTCCATCTGGATGATCCAGCGGAGGAATGGGAGAAGGTCATGTGGTCTGATAAGACAAAAATAGAGCTTTTTGGTCTAAACTCCACTCGCCGTGTTTGGAGGAAGAAGAAGGATGAGTGCAACCCCAAGAACACCATCCCAACCGTGAAGCATGGAGGTGGAAACATCATTCTTTGGGGATGCTTTTCTGCAATGGGGACAGGACGACTGCACCGTATTGAGGGGAGGATGGATGGGGCCATGTATCGCAAGATCTTGGCCAACAACCTCCTTCCCTCAGTAAGAGCATTGAAGATGGGTCATGGCTGGGTCTTCCAGCGTGACAACGACCCGAAACACACAGCTAAGGAGTGGCTCCACAAGAAGCATCTCAAGGTCCTGGAGTGGCCTAGCCAGTCTCCAGACCTGAACCCAATAGAAAATCTTTGGAGGGAGCTGAAAGTCTGTGTTGCCCAGCGACAGCCCCGACACCTGAAGAATCTGGAGAAGGTCTGTATGGAGGAGTGGGCCAAAATCCCTGCTGCAGTGTGTGCAAACCTGGTCAAGAACTACAGGAAACGTATGATCTCTGTAATTGCAAACAAAGGTTTCTGTACCAAATATTAAGTTCTGCTTTTCTGATGTATCAAATACTTATGTCATGCAATAAAATGCTAATTAATTACTTAAAAATCATACAATGTGATTTTCTGGATTTTTGTTTTAGATTCCGTCACTCACAGTTGAAGAGTACCTATGATAAAAATTACAGACTTCTACATGCTTTGTAAGTGGGCAAACCTGCAAAATCGGCAGTGTATCAAATACTTGTTCTCCCCACTGTATATACATATATATATATATACACATATATACAAATATTGCCTTTGCCTTAGTGGGATTACAAAGAAAATATAAGTAAAAATGTCAGGGAAAATGTTTTTATATATATATATATATATATATACACACATATATATATGTGTGTGTATATATATATATATATATATATATATATATATATATATGTGTATATATATATATATATAAATAAAATAAAATAAAACAATAAATTTGTGAATTAATGTTTCAAACAATTCCGGTGAACCATTTCATATTGATTTGACTCAAAAGATGAATCCATTGAAAAATATGCCATAGCTACAGGAAGGGACAAACACACAGCTGATAAAAATTTGGCCTGTTTTTTTCACTAAGCAATCTTACGGCTTCAGAAGACTTAAAATACAATGCGCAAATAGACTTCTGTGATACTTTTATGGTGCTTTTGTGTCCTTTTGAAGCCTTTAATCATAACTGAATGGGAAAAAACCGACTAACATTTTTTTAAAAGTTCTCCTTTTGTTTTCTATTGGAAACCTAAAAATTAAAAGAAATAATTTGAACAACATGAGGGAGGGTAAATGACGACTATCGCTTTAATTTCTTGGGAAAAACAAAACAACCAACTTCCACTAATCTCTCAGAATTGAGCATGCTTATGGTACTACCATAGAAAATATCGCCCCACACCCAAATTACGACCGATGACTCAGCGTTCGACACTATAGCTACTCATCAGAATGAGAGAGAGACAGAGAGGCATAATTGTTAGAAGACGGGATCATGTCTTGTTTGAACATGAAACTTGCCGAGCCGAAACCCAATTTCCCACGCATCAGCTGAAACCACCTGAGTCAAACATGCTTTCATCCTGAGTCTGACTAATAGGGCCACTCTCTCTCACACAAACGGTGACTAACACACTTTCTCACTTTCCTTAATTTCTTCCCTTCCTCTGGAGCGGAGACTACTTCACACAGTCTGAACACTTCCCCCCTCCCCGTCGCTCTCTATTTCTGTCTCGGTATGTGTTCCGCTCATTCCCTAATGAAGTGTGTGAAGAGGGAGCCATTAAACACATTTTAAACCATGTTCAAACCCATTATTCATGCTGCCTGTAGGATCGCATTTGACATTTGACTGAGCATCAATTATGTTTGACAGCTCTATAAATGATACATAAAAGACTTGTTGGTGAGGCTTGCTGAGGCAAGCATTACAATTTCTCATACTTAGGGTTTGAGGTTCATTCAAATTTTGAACTCTAAGTAGTATAAACTTCAGCACATGACTTGTTTGTGCTACAGACATGAATTACACCTCACATTGTACGCTTGTTGAGAAGAGGTGATTGGACAGTTTTTTTAATCATTTCATATTGATTTGACACAAAGAATGATCCATTCAAGGATATATAGGATATCGATACTAATCTAATGAACATGGCAGGAACAGCAAGGAACGAACAAACAAAATTTGGCTTGTTTCTTATACAAAGTCTTACGACTTCAGAAGAATTTAAATATAATGCACAAATAGACATGCTTGATACGTTTATGGTGGTCTTGTGCCCTGTTTGAAGCCATTAATCATAGCTGAGTGGAAAATTGTAACATTTTTCAAAATTTAGCTACGTTTCTAAGTGATTGTAATGTTCAAATTTTTGACAAAGTGACAAAGAAATGGGTGTAGTATATCTAGGGACCAAATTATCAGTCATCATTTTCTCACCCTAATGTTGTTCCAAACCTGTATGAATTTCTTTCTTCTGCTGAACACAAAAGAAGATATTCTGAAGAATATTCTTACCCATATTCTTCAAAATATCTTCTTTTGTGTTCAGCAGAAGAAAGAAATTCATATAGGTTTGGAACAACTTAAGGGTGAGTAAATGATGACAGAATTTTCATTTTTGGGTGAACTATTCCTTTAAGGGGGGGCCCAAGGTTAGTTTTGCTTTTTCAAATTGTTTTTATTTTAATAGCAAATTTACTGTAATAATGATTACATGTTTTAGCACGCTGCAAGGAACATACTAGCAATGTGATAAAACATGCTAGCAATGTATTAAAAATGATTCAACAATGGAATGTTAGTTTGAGATATTTATTTTAGATATTTTCAGTACGGATGTGCAAAAACACATTTTCAAAATCTATTACATTTTTTTCACTTTTTCCCCTCTAACCCTTCTAAGACAAAGGCAAAAGTAATAAAATATGAAATATTAAAAGTAAAAAAAAACGCAAAAATCTGGATACACTAGTCAATCTTACCAATTGACTATTTGACCATTGTGAACAATCCATAATTTAGTTTACATTTTTTGTAATTCTAGATAAGGAATGAGATGAGGAATCAACAGAACATTTCCTGAATTATGTTAAATAAGAAAGGCATTTACATATAGGATTGGCAAAACATGCCAGAATAACTTTTAAATATACTCTGGTGCTATTCATTGTCATGTAAAATCCCAGTCCCCAACAAAACAGCCATTGGAAATGCTTTAGGCTCCAATAGGGATAAAATTTGACATATATCAGTGATTTTACAGGGGGGTCGGATTTTGCATGACACCATTTATCCATTCCAAAAAAGAGTGTGTTATTGGAGGCGGGACAAAGCCTTGCTTGGCCTGTCAGGCACAAAACGGGGGCAGTTTACTGGATTGAGTGCATTTTCAGCAGAATCACTGGATTAACACGCCATCATCATCTGCAGGTAGGACGTGTTATCCCATGAAGACACAGATCAGATGTGAAAATTACAAGAATTATTTTTTTTGAATTGAATAATTTATTTCAGTTTCACATACTTTTTATTTTTTTTAATTTACTTCGCATTGGCTATTTTGTTTCCGTTAAAGACAGTGTTTTTAAATAAACCGTTTTCTTTTTAGTATAAGCAACCACTTAGCAACCTATCAGAATGTATTAGAAACCACAGAAAACAACCTATAGCAACCACATAGCAACACCCTAGCATTGAGGTGGAAAGTTTTGCATGTAGAAGTGTAGTACCTTTTGCAGTGGGTGATGGGAAATCTGGCTGCTTAGGTAAAGAGGTATTAAGAGGTCAGTAGGTCATGGAAATCTCTTTCCTGCTGAATCATGTTTGAACGTAACTGATCTAGTAAACTGATCTTGTGCACGTAGGCTTTCAAATTAATGTTGTATAACTAGGAGATGAATAAATATGGAAAATAAATGGAGCTGAATACTCCCAGTCTGGCCTTTAGTAAAATAAAAAATGGGTTAGATTGTTAAATCCTGTTTTCATCACAAAAGAGGGTTTACTTGTCAGAGTGTCTATCTAGTAATTTTCTCTCAGTCTCTCTCTGTCCAGCTATGAGTCTTCCTTCTTCAGTCAGTCTATTGTTCTTCCGCTGCAACAGGCCGTTTGTTTTTCAGTTGCCCGTTGTCGTGGGAGTGAGTGCAGTGCAGTCTCGAGTAGAACAAAAGGTTACGACAGTGCAACTGTCATTTGTGCAAGACAGCAGCAACAGGGACCATGAAGAGGCTGCAGGTGACTGTGTAAGGTGATAGCATGTGTGACTTTATCAGAACCAGGCCGGACCCTTCACTCCCATCCTCCAGGACAAGCTGAGTGCAGTTTGGGAGCGCTGAGACTTTAGGACGCCAACTGCAGGCTGCATGCGTCAAGAACTTGCTCATTCACACTGATCTAATTTTCTTCTGAATATTTCACTGTCTGAAGCCTCACTGATGCGTCACAGAAAGCCATCCGAAAAATCTAATCTGCATGATTTTTGTCGAAGTGACTTTGATTATACAGACGGTTTTTTGACCAATGAATTCCCATGACTTTTCCAATCATCTGTGGTTATGATATATATATAAAGTCACTCTCAAAAATTTTGCATGACTGGTCTACTCATGTACAGTGGGGAGAACAAGTATTTGATACACTGCCGATTTTGCAGGTTTTCCTACTTACAAATCATGTAGAGGTCTGTCATTTTTATCATAGGTACATTTCAACTGTGAGAGACGGAATCTAAAACAAAAATCCAGAAAATCACATTGTATGATTTTTAAATAATTAATTTGCATTTTATTGCATGACGTAAGTATTTGATCACCTACCAACCAGTAAGAATTCCGGCTCTCACAGACCTGTTAGTTTTGAAACACACCTGAAACACACAGCCAGTGCAACTAAGGAGTGGCTCCGTAAGAAGCATCTCAAGGTCCTGGAGTGGCCTAGCCCAATAGAAAATCTTTGGAGGGAGCTGAAAGTCCCTATTGCCCAGCGACAGCCCCGAAACCTGAAGGATCTGGAGAAGGTCTGTATGGAGTGGGCCAAAATCCCTGCTGCAGTGTGTGCAAACCTGGTCAAGAACTACAGGAAACGTATGATCTCTGTAATTGCAAACAAAGGTTTCTGCACCAAATATTAAGGTTTGCTTTTCTGATGTATCAAATACTTATGTCATGCAATAAAATGCAAATTAATTACTTAAAAATCATACAATGTGATTTTCTGGATTTTTGTTTTAGATTTCGTCACTCACAGTTGAAGAGTACCTATGATAAAAATTACAGACTTCTACATGCTTTGTAAGTGGGCAAACCTGCAAAATCGGCAGTGTATCAAATACTTGTTCTCCCCACTGTATATACACTATATTGACGCCTGCCTTTACATGCACATAAACTTTAATGACATCCCATTCTTAATCCGTAGGGTTTAATATGGAGTTGGTCCACCCTTTGCAGCTATAACAGCTTCAACTCTTCTGGGAAGGCTTTCCCTAAGGTTTAGGAGTGCGTTTATGGGAATTTTTCACCATTCTTCTAGAAGCGCATTTGTGAGGTTGGACGAGGCCTGGCTCGCAGTCTCCGCTTTAATTCATCCCAAAGGTGTTCTATCGGGTTGATGTCAGGACTCTGTGCAGGCCAGTCAAGTTCCTCCACACAAAACTCACTCATCCATGTCTTTATGGACCTTGCTTTGTGCACTGGTGCGCTGTCATGTTGGAACAGGAAGGGGCCATCCCCAAACTGTTCCCACAAAGTTGGGAGCATGAAATTGTCCAAAATGTCTTGGTATGTTGAAGCATTAAGAGTTCCTTTCACTGGAACTAAGGGGCCAAGCCCAACCCCTGAAAAACAACCCCACACCATAATCCCCCCTCCACCAAACTTTACACTTGGCACAATGCAGTCAGGCAAGTACCGTTCTCCTGGCAACTGCCAAACCCAGACTTGTCCATCGGATTGCCAGACAGAGAAGCGTGATTGGTCACTCCAGAGAACACGTCTCCACTGCTCTAGAGTCCAGTGACGGCGTGCTTTACACCACTGCATCCGACGCTTTGAATTTGCACTTGGTGATGTAAGGCTTGGATGCAGCTGCTCGGCCATGGAAACCCATGCACTGACCCCGCTCTGTGATTTTTTTACGTGGCCTACCACTTTGTCACTGAGTTGCTGTTGTTCCCAATTGCTTCCACTTTCTTATAATACCACTAACAGTTGACCGTGGAATATGTAGTAGTGAGGAAATTTCACGAATGGACTTATTGCACAGGTGGCAACCTATCACAGTACCACACTTGAATTCACTGAGCTCCTGAGAGCGACCCATAGACCCTTTTCACAGACTGTGATGACGCGTTTTAACGGTCATCAATATCGTAAATCCTGCAAAGTTTTTGGTATTTTCATTTTTAAAAAAATGTATGTACATTTATAACACTAATACTTTGTATTATATTACTTTTGCATCAAATTACAAGAAACAAGTTACCGCTGCTGTGAGGGTGTTTCTAATACAGCGTCTATGGGAGTGATGGAAAAAATAACATCTTTCTCTCTTTTCACTGCCGTTATCAATCTCATTTGAGCAAATGGGGACACAGAAAATATATTTAATGTATTCTCTCATTCACCGCTATAAAAGTTAACCCAACTATGACGACTTCTGCTCTGAGAAACCCGGAAATGTGAAAAGGGTCTATTCTTTCACAAATGTTTGTAGAAACAGTTTGTATGCCTAGGTGCTTGATTTTATACACCTGTGGCCATGGAAGTGATTGGAACACCTGAATTCAATGATTTGGAGTAGTGTCCCAATACTTTTGGCAATATAGTGTATATGTATATATGATATAGCCTATGATATTTGACTGTGTCATTAGACCACAGTCATGCAAAATATGTGAGTGACTTTTTGGGAGTCACTCTTAAACTCACAATGGTTTATTTAGTGATAAACATTGTAACATTTTGACATCAAGCATCTGTCCAAAAATAAATTGGCATTGTTGGGTACTAGGTATTTTAATTGCTACATTAAACATATTTAATGTACTTGACATCAATCAATCAATCAATCAATTAATAAATCTGTCACTATGTAATATAATCGTCATCTGCCACTTTCTTTCTGCCTGTTCAAAATGACTTTAGATTAGAGCTATTCCCTTCTTCTAGTGTGCAATCATGGATGCACATCAGGTGGATAATTAATCTGGAGCCATCATGGGAAGAAAAGACAGTCACAGTCTTTAGATTCACATTTCTGAATGTGAAGAGATGCACATTAAGTGTTCACACTTAGTTCGGTTCGTTTAGTTTGTTTGGTCCGGACAAAAAAAACATTTAGTCCTGGTCTGCTTAGCGTTCACACTGGCATTTTTAACACTGTGAAAAGCTGTGTGCTGGGCTAAATGAGGTCGTTGTATGTGCGTAGCCTACATATGATGGTATTTTGACCAGCTGAGAGCTCATGAAGAGCAAACAGTGGCAGGAATCCCTCCGTCACACACACAAATGAAGATCCGCGGTTCTGATGCCTGTACCAAACTGTGATGGGCAACATCACGACTATAGCCCTATTCGGACGGTAATTGTTTCTCGTGGGGTCATAAGGTATTTTCATCATTGACAGGGGCTAGTCAGTGATTTTATTGCCGTCCGAATCCAGAATATCAGTGTTTTTCTCCCACCACCCGCGTAAAAATCCCCGGCCGAATTACCTACTGTTTTTTGACAAACACCAAGGTCGTGTGGTAATTTAATTGCCGTCCGAATCCACATCTCTGAGTTTTCTAGAATATATCACTTCAAAATTCACTGTTTATATCCTTTTTGACCACTGCAGAGCACCGTACAGTTGCGCTTCGCTGTAATTTGGATTCATTTTAATGCTGGCAAGTATTTACAAGAGCAATATATTTCATCACCGCTCAAAAAATAAAAAGAAGAAAAGCACGTAAACATTTGAAAAGGGCCGTTATTACGGCAGCAATTATATATGTTAAAATAACCAAGCAGCATTATGTTTACCTCATGTAAATAAGAGGCTGTATTAACTTATTTCCGCTCATTTCCGTGTGGAATAAAATGACATCCTTTATTTTGAGATAAAATACAAGACAGAAAACCATTTTAACTACAATGTGCATCTATATATCTTCCTATTTTTAAACAGATTTAAATAATTAAATAATAATTAGAATATTATTTTCCTATTATTAAATTAAATATGCATTTATTCTTATTATACCAAGCATAAGACATTTTATTTACAGCATACAATCATGTTATTGACCACGTGAGCAGCGCGTTCCCAGATGCGCAGGATCACAAAACTCGCTCCTCCACCGTAAATAAATCGCCATCCGAATGCATGAGTTTTATCACTGAGGTGGCATGCACATTTATTTTCACGGACTTCCACGTGAGAAACAATTACCGTCCGAATAGGGCTTCAGACGAGAAACATTCGTTTACATGTCTTTTGTCTGTGTTGTGTTCATATTTCATTCAAACCGCTCCAGAGTTGATTTGTAAGCGGACCGAGACCCATCTTTTCAGCGGTATCGGTCCACTTGTTTGGTGCGCACCAGGGTATGGATTGAAGCATTCACACTTATTCAAATGAACCGCACTAACAGAGCAATCGCACCAGGGTTCGTTTTAATCAAACCAAACATGCCAAGTGTGAACACACCCTAAAACGGTAATTCTCTTGAAACTGTATTTTCATTGTTTATGTGAAGTAAGCTTGATGCACTACAGACATATTCTCAAAAGTCCCTTGCCAATCCAAAGGAACGATTGGAACTGGACAGTTTTTGCCCCAAAAACAAGATCGGCAACTGGCCGGTTTTTAGTTTTATTTTGTCCGATCTCTATTCCAGGCTAGCACACAAACTACATAGCAATTAGAGATGCACCAATGTATCAGCCACTGATATTTATCGGCTGATTTTTGATCAATTTAAAACCATTGGCATATTGGCTATAACATGAAAAAGGCCAATATAACAAAACAATGGTTTATTAAGTAACCATGTGAAGGCACTGAGTTGTACATAATACAGCAGGGCTCGACAATAAGAACTGCTCGGGGCCAGCTTGAAGGACATTCGGGACAAATGACGGAACTGCCACTGTGGCCAGTGCTGTTGCATCTTCATGAAAGATTATCCTTTGCACGTGTTTTTAAGCCTTGATAATTTAAATATTCAAGCACAAGACAACGTGAAAAAGAATTCAATTTTTCAATTTTTTTTGTGTGCACACATCCAAAGCGCGCGCCCGGAAAGCCATTTTAGACAGTGTGCAAATACTGAATTGATTTCTCTTTCATTTCTAATTCACACAAAATGATATCAAAGTGCTCATCTTGGTGAGTATCCTTGTAAACATAGTCGGCTTGTCTTAAATGAATGAAAACAGTTGAGAAATAAAACGCTTGTGTACCAGTATATTGGATCCGTGCAGCTCTTAAACCTAATATTCCTGCTGCGCTGCTGTCTGTTTTAATGTTAATCAAACAACAAAAGAAAAAAAAAATTGTTGGCCTGTTCAATGTTAAATGGATTTATTCCATGTTCAATAGAAATTATTTGATGATGCAGCAATAAACTAGCTAGTATAACTTAATGCATGCATTTTAAAATTTAAAACATCGTCAAAACACTAATCTTTTTTAATGACAAAAGCTCAAAAAAGAGAGGCCAATAGTTGTTTGTTAAAATCTGTATCCGCCAAAAAAATCTTGTCGGTGCATCCCTAATTGCAATATTTCCCAAAATATAATTTCCATGGAAATACTACGCAGTCTGTAAACAGGACGTTCACACAGGCCAGAGACAGGATACTCTGAAGACGGATGCAAAGAGAACACAGATGCGCCAGCAGAGAAAATACTGTACCAGGCACAGCAAGCTCACTGTTCACGATGCTCGAAATATGGGAAGAAAAATATAAATATTGAAATGGGGGTGGGGGTTTAAGTGAATGTATATCTGAAGAAAACTGACTGTCTTCAGAAAAAATTCGATAGCATTTTCTTTTCCCCTTACCTCCATATAATGCCTGTTTATAAGCAAAGCACTGCTTTGTGTACAGCGGTAATCCATAAGTGCCACCTACTGTCAGAGAGTGAATATGCATTTTCATTCAGTCCGTCTGAGTTCTAAAGTCAGACCAAATCTAAAGTCAGACCATTCTGTTTTTGCTTTAAAAAAAGCAACTGCTCATGCTACGTGTATAGCGTCTTTGTTTAGATCGTGATTAAAATGCAGCGGTTGCCTCTAATTTCAAATGGATACAGGTATTTTTTTGTTTAAGGCCAGTTTGCCTGTTATAGAGCAAATAAACAACAAACAAATTTGTTTAAAGAAAAAAAAAATATCGGCAACCGGTACTGGAATCAGCCAATTTGCTTCGGAATTAGAATCGGCCATGAAAAATCATGATCGGTGCATCACTAATCACAACCATGAACAAACATGGCGTTCCACATTGAAATAAACTCAGCAAAAAAAGAAACGTCCCTTTTTCAGGACTGTGTATTTCAACAATAATGTTGTAAAAATCCAAATAACTTTACAGATCTTCATTGTAAAGGGTTTAAACAATGTTCTCCATGCATGTTCAATTAACCATAATCAATTAATTAACATGCACCTGTGGAATGGTCGTTAAGACCTTAACAGCTTACAGAGAGTAGGCATTTAAGGTCACAGTTCTAAAAACGCAGGACACTAAAGAGACTTGTCTACCGACTGTGAAAAACACCCAAAGAAAGATGCTCAGGGTCCCTGCTCATCTGCGTGAACGTGCATTAGGCATGCTGCAGGGAGGCATGAGGACTGCTGATGTGGCTAGGGCAATAAATTGCCATGTCCGCACTGTGAGACGCCTAAGACAGCGCTACAGGGAGACAGGAAGGACAGCTGATCATCCTCGCAGTGGAAGACCACGTGTAACAACACCTGCACAGGATCGGTACATCCGAATATCACACCTGCGTGACAGGTACAGGATGGCCACAACAACTGCCCGAGTCACACCAGGAACACACAATCCCTCCATCAGTGCTCAGACTGTCCGCAATAGGCTGAGAGAGGCTGGACTGAGGGCTTGTAGGCCTGTTGTAAGGCAGGTCCTTACCAGACATCACCAGCAACAACGCCGCCTATGGGCACAAACCCACCTTCGCTGGACCAGACAGGAGTGGCAAAAAGTGCTCTTCACTGATGAGTCACGGTTTTGTCTCACCAGGGGTGATGGACGGATTCGTGTTTATCGTCGAAGGAATGAGCGTTACACCGAGGCCTGTACCCTGGAGCGGGATTGATTTGGAGGTGGGGGGTCCGTCATGGTCTGGGGCGGTATATCACATCACCATCGGACTGAGCTTGTTGTCATTGCAGGCAATCTCAATGCCTTGCGGTACAGGGAAGACATCCTCCTCCCTCATGTGGTACCCTTTATGCATGCTCATCCGGACATGATCCTCCAGCAGGACAATGCCACCAGCCATACTGCTCGTTCTGTGCGTGAGTTTCTGCATGACAGCAATGTCAGTGTTCTGCCATGGCCAGCGAAGAGCCCGGATCTCAATCCCATTGAGCACGTCTGGGACCTGTTGGATCGCAGGGTGAGGGCTAGGGCCATTCCCCCCAGAAATGTCCAGGAACTTGCAAGTGCCTTGGTGGAAGAGTGGGGTAACATCTCACAGCAAGAACTGACAAATTTGGTCCAGTCCATGAGGAGGAGATGCACTGCAGTACTTCAAGCAGCTGGTGGCCACACCAGATACTGACTGGTACTTTTGATTTTGAGCCTCCCTTCATTCAGGGACACATTATTCTATTTCTGTTAGTCACATGTCTGTGAAACATTTTTAGTTTATGTCTTATGGTGTTGACTCTTTTAGTGTTCATACAAATATTTACACACATTAAGTTTACTGAAAGTAAAAACAGTTGAAAGTCAGAGGACATTTCTTTTTTTGCTGAGTTTATTAATACTTTTCAGCAACATGGTCCACCCAGTCACAGTCAAGTAAAAGGAAGTAAGATAGATACTACACAGGAAAGAAAACCACTCCAGAAAACGATACTTGCAACGTATTGACCAAGCAGCCAAATTAGCATTTGCGTACTTGTGTAGAGAATTTTTCTGGCCTTAGAGGAGACTTGTATTATATCCCAAGTGTGTACTGAACATCCGAGACTCCCCGCTGAACAACTTTGATAAATAACAATCAACAACAACTCACGACAAATTATAATCACTCTCAAACTCCTTTTTCAACGTCAGGTGATTACTTTTCTCAAAAGCCAATTTGGTAATTATCTGTAATTACCGAAAGCTTCTCTTCCAGTTTCTCAGAATCAGCTGGAAACATACACCTCATGCCAGGATATTTGCAAATGCAAACTAATCATAATCATGTTGTAATAAACATGATTGGCATTTTCAAAACAAAACAAAAAACTTTCGCGAATAATACATCTGAATAAATGCGCTCTTTGGTGCACTGTAGGTGACTTGTGCAGTGCATTGTGGGACTTGCACAGGTGAAAGCCAAAAAAAAAAAAAAAAAAAAAAATTCACCCTGTTGGAGGTTTAGGTGGGTTGCTGTGGCAACTACTCATGACATGGGTCTCAGCAAATGAAAGCAGCATGAGAGTAGAGTGAAGAACTCGAGGCCTAAAGCAGGCTGGATGATGACAGAACAAACAGAGCAACCGAGAACGGACGCAGTAAGGGGGAAATTATCTTGCAGCCGGTCTTGTTTGAAAACACTGCCCGTGCCCCTTCGCCAAGAAACAATGCCACAACAAAGTGAAAAAATACTGTTTATTTAAGAGGAAGGGAGGACAGACTGCAGCGCTCTGAAGAAGGGAAACAAGGAAGGAGGAGTGGAGCAATCAAAAGCAAAGGAGCCAATATAAACACCCTCACTACAGATAGAGCCTGAGACACTGTTAAAGGAATAGTTTCCTCAAAAATAAAAACTCTGTCGTTATTTACCCACCCACATGTCATCCTAAACCTGTATGATGTTATTTTTCCCATGGAACACAGAAGGATAAAGAGGCCATATTATGCCCTTTTGCAATGTCTTGGTTTTGTTTTTGGGCTCTACTAGAATAAGTTTTCATGCTTGAATGTTTAAAAAAAAAAACACATTATTTGTCACATATTTTACATTGTTGCAGCTCCTATCTTCCCAGTCTGTCAGTAACACTGTTTAGTTCCGGTCTCTTGAAGCCCCCATTTCCGAAAACCGCAATTGCTCTGATTGGTCGGCTGGACCACTGTGTTGTGATTGGTCAACCGCTTTGAGCATGTTTTGGAAATGTCACATACTAAAGCTGAACGAATAATCGCTAAAAGATCACAATCTTGATTCAAACACCCACATGATTTCATTCCTAAATGACAACGATTCGGCCATGTCCATTAAACCTTTGACAAAATCAATGAAACATCTTCACTAACAGTCCTTTCAACCACACAGTATCATTATTTCCATGTTACAAATATTAAAATTATCACAGAAGTACTGGGATAAAAGTTTATAGTTCAGATATGAACACTGATGTCTACAGAAGCGATCAAAATAGAGCCAATCAACTTTTGAAAGTAACTTGGTGCTTCAAATAAGAATTGTATCAATTACATCGTTACACCAGTAGGTGGCGACTCCTGTGAGTCATTGAATAATTCATTCGATTTTTTTAAAATAAATTCATTCAAATTAATTAAACATTTTAAATAGACTGCAGCAATTCATATTTTGTCAGAATCTCTAGTAAATTACATGTTATTTTTAAATAAAATAACTGATCAGAATCGTGGGAGAATCGTGATCTGTATTTGTGATTCTCAATTTATCCAGAATCGTGCAGCTCTACCCCTTACCATAACCGTATAACCGAGTTACAACACACTACTAATTCAACTCAACCAGACCTCACCCCCTTTTTTTTGGCATATGCCAAATGAGGAATATTGCGACGTGTACATTCCTGGAAGGAAACTCAAGACTACAATCAGGCATTTCAGGGAGTTCAGAAACAGTGCGCACTGATATAGAGAATAACTCCTTTAAAGTGGATTGTGCTTTGTAACTTTGCAGGCCTTTATCATGATCGGACAGCAACATTACAAACTAAAGAAAGCTGAAAATAAAAAAAAAATAAAAAAGCACATTAGGTCCTCTTTAAGCAACACTTTTTCAACTATTCATAAAGATTCAACGATACTGACAAGAAGTCATTGGTTATTGCGTGACTCATGATCTCCAAGCTGACATGACACATCTAACCGTACTATATTTGATACTTGGGATATAGTGCACAAGTCATATGCACCTCTTTTATAGTGTACAGTACACAGTTATAATATACAGTTGTTGTTACTATGAACTGTTTTTGTATAAAGAGCTGCATGAAGATTCTTTAAAAAAAAAAAAAATTGTGTATAATTTTGTCATTATTTTATAAGAATTTTTTCTGATAAATCATTCAGAGTGATTTGTAAACTTCCTTGACTACAGTACTTCATTGAAAACAATTGAATGAAAAGGCTTACAAATTCAACATCCCTATAGTCTGCAAGCAAGTTTTAGCAATTAGGAATATATATTCTATAGAAAGTCACATGGCTTTTTCATGACCTTTAAGTGTTTATTCATTTCTATGACTTTTCCATGCCTGCAAAACATTTTTAAATACCCTGATATTTCCATATTTTCCATGATTGTGGGAACTGTGTTCCTTAGATAAATTATATGATTTATGTGTGCATTAAGTCAGCAAAGAGGTTTGTGTACATCATGTAAATAGACATGACAGTCTGCAAATAGGGCTGGGTGAAAAATAAAATATTCTCAATATATTTGTAATGCCTTTGCTGATAATATAAAATTAAGGAACATTGTAAATATCACAATGACTTTAATGCAATTAAATTTTTTCCATTAAGATTCCTAAAGTTTATGTAATGCAAGGATTTCAACAAAAGTGTTTGCAATCCGTTCAGATTCCGGAAATATGATTCTGAAACTATTTGTTTGCGTCATTGCTCAAAAATGTTCACAGAAATGCGTGTGGCATTTTTCGTATTTTCATAAAATATTAACATGTTTTAGTAAAAGAAAAAAAATCCATAATATATAACAAAGTTGTTCAATTAAAATGTTATATAATTAGTCCTGTGTTCCTTCAGTGAAAAACAAGAAAGCATACCTTGATTATTTTTAAGTGTGTAGGCTATTTTAAAGTATGTCATTCTTTTTCACTAATGCAACCAAATGGAATTGCAAAAAATGACTATATGATGTTTTTAGGTGTACTGAATACTCCCCCTTGTCTGCCATTGGACAGACAAACAGATCCTGCCCCAAACTCACACCATTGGTTGAGCCAGTGTTGCTGTGTCGGCCTGGTAAGGATAGTTTTTTCTTACCCAGATCTATCTGCAAAAATGTCTACAAAGGGTATGAGGTAAACATGCATTCATTATACAGGGTGTATACAGAATGATCACATCATGGAACAGAGTTTCTTGGAGGACATACCATGTGACCCTGAAGAGAACAGAAAAACAGAGAGTGAGAGAGAGCGAGAGCGAGAGCGAGAGAGAGGGCGGACAGCAGTACATACAGCATAAACAGATTGTCATGGCCACAGAACAGCAGTGTGTGTGTATGCGAGCGCAGTGACTGAAGCCGCAGTCCCTCGGTGAGCTCTGCAGTCTCTTTCTCTGTTTCATTCTCTCTCTGTAAAGACAGGGAAGAGCTCGGCTCACTTTGCATGGGGGGGGTCAAGGGTTGTATTTTTTCCAACACACTCTGGGCCATCAGCCAACTAGAGCAAGGAAAAAGAGCAAATTGCAGCCGCAGCACAAACAGACAGAAGATGGTGAGAGTGAGATGGAGAGAGAGACATGGAGATGTACATTTACCATTCTGTAGATCTAGTGTTCAGCAGGAAAGTGAGACATGCAAGTGTAAACTAGATTTGTATATTTTCTTAAGAAAACGTGAGTGGTGTTTGCATGTGCAAAGGTTGCTGCCACAATGCCATGATGTTCAGGGGGTCAAAAGAACCCACCGCCAAGTTACTACAATATTCTGGTCTCTAGATATTCCTTAAAACTTGAGTTTTTTTAAATCACTAAAAAAGTCAATGCTGCAACAGTAATCGGTCAATAACAAGTAAGAGTATCAAAGTTCTTTTTAGAGCTGCACGATTCTAGATAAATTGAGAATCTCTTTTGCAACTAGAGATCACGATTCCCCCACGATACTAAACAGACAATTAAACAAAATAGCATGTAATTTACTAGAGGTTCTGATAAAATGTCAATTGCTGCTATATTTAAAAATGTTTAATTCATTTGAAATAATTATTTTTTAAAAATCTGTTTGAATGAATGATTCAGTGACTCATAAATGTTCTTGTTGGTTTCATATGGTTTTGAAAAACTTTTATACCATTTTTAAAAAAAGTTTAAACTTAATTATTCTAAAAAATATATAATGTGATGTAATGACCAAATAAAACAAACACATTTTCCTCTGTGTGTGTGTGTGTGTGTGTGTGTGTGTGTATTTCCCTAACACATATACACTATATTGCCAAAAGTATTGGGACACTCCTCCAAATCATTGAATTCAGGTGTTCCAATCACTTCCATGGCCAAAAGTGTATAAAATCAAGCACCTAGGCATGCAGACGCTTCTACAAACATTTGTGAAAGAATGGGTCGCTCTCAGGAGCTCAGTGAATTCAAGCCTAGTACCGTGATAGGTTGCCACCTGTGCAATAAGTCCATTCGTGATATTCCACGGTCAACTGTTAGTGGTATTATAAAAAATGTGGATGCAATTGGGAACAACAGCAACTCAGCCATGAAGTGGTAGGCCACGTAAAATCACAGAGCGGGGTCAGCGCATGCTGAGGTGCACAGTGCGCAGAAGTCGCCAACTTTCTGCAGAGTCAATAGCTACAGACCTCCAAACTTCGTGTGGCCTTCAGATTAGCTCAAGAACAGTGCGCTAGAGAGCTTCATGGAATGGGTTTCCATGGCCGAGCAGCTGCATCCAAGCCTTACATCACCAAGTTCAATGCAAAGCATCGGATGTAGCGCTGTAAAGCACGCCGCCACTGGATTCTAGAGCAGTGGAGACGTGTTCTCTGGAGTGACCAATCACGCTTCTCTGTCTGGCAATCCGATGGACGAGTCTGGGTTTGGCGGTTGCCAGGAGAACGGTACTTGCCTGACTGCATTGTGCCAAGTGTAAAGTTTAGTGGAGGGGGGATTATGGTGTGGGGTTGTTTTTCAGGGGTTGGGCTTGGCCCCTTAGTTCCAGTGAAAGGAACTCTTAATGCTTCAGCGTACCAGGACATTTTGGGCAATTTCATGCTCCCAACTTTGTGGGAACAGTTTGGGGATGGCCCCTTTCCAGTTCCAACATGACTACGCACCAGTGCACAAAGCAAGGTCCATAAAGACATGGATGAGCACAGAGTCCTGACCTCAACCTTACAGAACACCTTTGGAATGAATTAGAGCAGAGACCGTGAGCCAGGCATATATATATATATACACTTTTTTTTTTTTTTACAAATATCATTAATTATTAAATAAGAAATATCATGAAGTCCTGTTTTATGCATTTATTTTTTCCAGCATGTTTCTGCACATTGGTTGCACCACATGAAATAGTTTTTCAAATATTTATAATATTTTAACAAAACGGCTTCACTGTTTTACCCAAAGAAATAGTAACAATAAGATTATGCCAAACCACTTAATAATGTTTTTCTTCCAATAATTTCTTAATGGGGCTTATTTTATTTGTTAAGATACTAGGACAGTTTTATCACTTTATCACATTTCTGACTTCATGCCTGAAAAAAACTAAATATTATTTTAGGCATTAAAAATGTGGTTATAACAGAAACGGTGTATTCAAGTCATTGTATGTCTACATTACAATTTTAATGCATTTTAAATAAATTAATAGATCTTGACGAAAAAAAAATAAGCATCATGTCATCCATCACTTTTTTAATTTTGTGAATCGCAAATTGTTTTCACATAATTACATAACTGGTCAATTGAAGCCTGATTATTGTTTTACCATGTTTTGTTATAGTACTACTACATTTTTGCATGGTACACACCAAGACTTTTAACCATTGCACATTTCCAGGTCTTTGTAAATCTAAATGAACGACATACAATCATCATTACAGAGGAAAGAATACAGTAAATTTTCTCTTATGAGAGAAATTGCACTTCATCATTGGTGCGTAAAGCTAAATATTTAACCTTTAAATTAAGCCAGTGTATACACACTCTGCCATCCAGCCAATTGCAGCGCTGGAGCAACAAACTCAACAGGAATCTTGTACACACACACACACACACACAGAATAATTTCCATTCCACCTTAAATGTAGGGCAAAGTTCTAGCTCGATTCAGTTTGTACTAAGAGAAACATAGGCTTGTTGTGCTGAGCGTGGAGTGTTCCGAGTCTCACAGCTGGCTGCTGTTGTTTTCGGTGCGCTGAAAGCTTCTCGATATCACATTATTCTTTCATAGCTCGCCTTAGCACCGTGGCTTGTAACTCATCTGGAAGCTCTCAGATCACCTGACCAGATAAGAAACACTTTGTTCCAAACGCTGGATCTTATTGTCTTTCCAACGCACTACAAACAGCCTTTAATAGACCCAAAACACAGATCTACACTTGATGACACATTTCACCTTCCTCTGCATAGCCTTGCCTGGCTTGTGATAAGATGGATGGAAGATGTCATTTCCTCACAAAAACATCGCCAAACTCTTGTAGTTTTTGCGACGAGGTGATACTATGGTGGTGCATTCAGGGATTATATGACATAACACAGACCCACGGTGATTCTTGCGTGTTACGGCACACGTGCACCACACAAGAATGATCTGTGATAGGAATGATCAGTTGATGTGTGTGAAAAACACACACACACACACACACACACACACACACACACTACAGTCTTTTGTGAATATGCATTCCCTGGACGCCTGTCTCTGTGCCTAAGAGGATGCACTACTTTTCAAACAACATGAAAGCAGATGGTAGCATAGGGACGAACGCTGTCTGAAGTGTGGCATCACACGATCTCAGGTGAGAGGCCATATGTTAGGCAGTAAAAAGTTTGCACAGGCCAGCGTCAAGAGGTCCATTTCAGCTATGCAGCAGAGGAAATTAAGTGGCATTAGAATAGGGCATGGGTCAGTAACCTTACACCACGTCTAAACCAGATGCGTGCGGATATCGCAACGTCAAAACTTGATCGCTAGAGGTTCTGACAAAATGTTAATTGCTGCAGTCTGTTTAAAATATTTAATTAACTTTGAGTGAATGATTCAATGACTCAATCATAAATACATTCAATGACAAACATTTTTAAGTCACTTGTCGCCACCTACTGGTGTAACGATGTAATTGATACAATCGCTATATGAAGTGCCAAGTTACTGTCAAAAGGATTTGCTCTATCAGTGTTTATATCCAAGCTATGAACTTTTATCCCAGTACTTCTGTGATAATTTGAATATTTGTAACACAGAAATAATGATACCGTTTTTGTGAAGCTGTTTCATACCTATACATAATAACTGTTTTTTCTGGGTCAAAGGCAGCGCCAACACAGATCTGAATGTTCCGCTATGATTTTGTCAAAGGTTTAATAGACATAGCGGAATCGTTGTCATTTAGGAATGAGAACACGTGGGTATTTGAATCGAGATCGTGATCTTTTAACGATTAATCATACAGCTCTATTCAGCGCTGTGAGTAACTTTAAAAAACCTAAATACCACTTCATGTCATAAAGGTTTATCAGGTATGCATGCTTAAATGAACAGTTCACCCAAAAATTTAAATTCTGTCATTGTTTACTCACCCTCATGTCATTGCAAATCTATAAGAACTAAAGTCACCATGAAATCCAAATGGACAATTCTTGATTTTTATGGAATACTGCAGTATTTGTTAAAAAATACCATTATCAAAGTAATAGCAAACCATAACGACCCAATGATCCAATCAATTCCCGATGGACAAAATCAAGTTCCGCCCTACATTTTTTCTTGTTTGAGAAGCCGTTTCACTCATATGTCACAGAAAAGAAAAGACGATCACAACTTCCATTTCATGCCGACTTCCATCTACGAAACACAAATAACGTTTTTTTTAGACCTGAGAGATTCCTATGGAAGCTTGTTTCCACCACAGAATAAAAAATAAAAAAGGTAATTGCAAATTTTCTCTCACAATTCTGACTTTTTTCACGCAATTGCGTGATATAAACTCTATGTTATATATATTATAAAGTCATAATTCTGTGATATAAACAATTGTGTGTTATAAAGTCAAGATTGCGAACTATAAAATCAGAATTGCATGATATAAACTCGCAATTGCATGAATTACGAGATATAAACTTGCAATTCTGACTTTTTCTCGCAATTGCAACTTTATATCATGCAATTCTGACTTTATAACTCTTGGGAAAAAAAGTCAGAATTCCGATATGTAAGCTCGTAATTGTGAGAAAAAAAGTCAGAATTGTGAGATGAAAAGTCGCAATTATCTTTTAAATTTGTTTATTCTGTGGCGGAAACAAGCTTCCATAGATACCTGTCCATCCACTGAAATGCAAGCAAAATTTGCTTGTAAAAGAAATCCATATGAATTGAGCGGTTTAATCCAATGATCCATCCGTAAACATTGATCAACGCACATACACAGAGCTCATCAAATATGGCAAACATGGAAGCTCAACCGTGCTTGCTTGAGGCGCTACATTATTATCATCAAGCAGGAGCCTCTGCCAACAGGTTGGTTTGGCTGTGGGCTGAATGAACTTGCAAGCGGTAAATGACTAACACTCACCTATCAAAACCTGCCTTTCAGTAAATCAGTTAAGGCGAATGTCAAAATTAATATTTTCGACCAAATCTATGCCTTGAGTAGCTGACGTTATCTTCCTGAGGAGTGAAGACATGAAGAGCAGAAGAGAAGTCACCAAAAAAACGGTATATTTTCTATCAATTTCAAATGTGTGTATATATATAAATTATACATATGAATTTTATACATAATATATATATATATATATATATATATATACACAGTCAAACCAAAAATTATTCAGACACGAGATATAATTTTTTACTAGTGGGTGCAGAACACTATAGTTCATTTATGTAAGTGAGGATAGCAAAATAAAGTAAACTGTGACATATTATACGCAAAATTCTTCATACAGTGGACTACCAGTAAAATTTATAAAAATCTGGGACCAAAATTATTCAGACACTTTGACCTGACCATGTTTTGCTTAAGTGTTTTTTCTTTAATTGCTAATGCGACGTTTTACACCACAGACTGAACAAAATGAAGCATTGCTTGGTAATTGGTTGACCTAAATTGGTATTATCTAATTGTGTACTTAAATTTAACAGCTGACAGCTGATTGGTTGATTGTAATCCATTCCATACCTTTCTATCATAAGTTATCTGACATTATCAAGATGAATTTGTTCTGACACATTTATTTATTTATATAAAATATATAATAAAATCAAAATAAAAGGTATTTTATAATTTATGCAACAATTTTTGGGGTCCAATTATAATATTTGTAATTAAATTATTTAATGTTTTACAAAAATACTGACCTTTCTGAAATGGTATCTCATATGAGTGTATCCATGGCTACCAGACATTTACACCGTGTCATATTGCTGGTGAGATTTATAATCAGTCACCCCTGTCTTTGCCCCTGTCTAGCTGTTGAACTATGGTGCTCAGTTTGAATCCAGCTCATGTCATTCACTGATCTCACTTCCTGCCTTCATTTCCCCATTCATCTCTCACTCTCTCTATAAACATTTTTTCCAAAAGAATCTCAAGAATCCAAGCGCATTATCAGATAAATGTTACTCCTGGCTAAAATGTAATGTCACAATGTAGTCTAGTCTAGTTCTTTAAAGCAGTTGTTTATCCTCTGCTGTTTCCACAGAAGGAGAAGTGAATTGTAGGTTTGAACTCAGGTCAACTCAGGTCACTCTAACCACACTCAGTTCCTCAGTAAACTCACAATTGTCCAGGAAGAAAGATTTACAAACACACACTGCACCACTGCTTAAACGCTTCTAAATTTACACACATAAGAGTAGTTAGATTTATCAGACCATGTTTTTAGGGAAGTTTTTTTTAAATGTTAGTTAAAATAATTTATCCTATCCAGTTGAATATGCAGAGACAACTATAAGTGTGGTATTTCTAAGTCAATTCCTCTGAAAAAGTGTAAACACTGTGACTCTGTGGCGCTATTAAAACATTGCTCTATTTATTTAAGAATCCCAACCAGTCCGACACGGCAACATTGACTAACTGCAGCAGCGGTGTGGGTTTGGGTGAACTATCTGCTTGTTCAACCAATGACAGATGAAGGGAGTGTTCAAGAAACCTGTTTGCAGAGAGTGTTGAATGGCTGTACAGGAGAAAACACTAATATGGAGATGGTTTGGGCGTGTATTATGTAAATTAACTAACTGTGGGCACAAACTCCCTCATTCAAACGATCCAGATTTGACAACTTATGGTAAGAACAAATTTGTTTGCATTCACACTTGTTGTGAATTCACCAGAAAAATTGCACAAGAACCTTAAATGCTTACATATAGGTCAATGACATATAAGAGAGTTCACAATAAAGAAAAAAAACTTTTACAAAATTTAGTTTGAAACATATGTGCCAAGTACTCTTGTATTCATGTTGAGTTCAAAAACTTTTACAACATTTTTAACAAAAGTTTACATTTAATAATACTAAAAATGTTGTGGTGTAACCACCAATTAATATAACAAAGATAACAATGACCTATTTGACTACACATCTTTTATGGAAGCTTGTTTCCGCCACTGAATAAAATAAAGGTAACAATTCTGACTTTTTTTAATCGCAATTGCAAGTTTACATCTCGCAAATTCTGACATTTTTTCTCAGAATTGTGTGATATAAACTCGCAATTCTGAATTTTACTCAATATTGCATGATATAAAAATTACAATTGCGAGTTATAAAGTCAGAATTGCGTAATATAACGTTGCAATTGCGTGTTATAAAGTCAGAATTGCATGATATAAAATTTGCTGTAACACTTTAGTTTAGGGTCCAATTCTCACTATTAACTAGTTGTTTATAAGCATGCATATTACTAGGATACTGCCTGTTTATTAGTACTTATAAAGCACATATTAATGCCTTATTCTGCTTGACCAAATTCTACATCCCTTAATCCTACCCAATACCTAAATTTAACAACCACCTTATTAACTATTAATAAGCAGTTATTAAAAAGTCATAGTTAATAGTTAGTTAATAGTGAGAATTAGACCCTAATCTAAAGTGTGACAAAATTTGCAATTGCGTGCTATAAGTCAGAATTGCGGGATATAAAATTTGTAAATGCGAATAAAAGTCAAAATTGCGAGTTTATATCTTGCGGTTCTGACTTTACCCAATTCTGAAGTTAGTCATAAGTAACTTCACTTGTGTACAATTATTTGTAAATGAGGCCCAATATCTTGTCACAAAGCAAAGTTGAATTGGGTAAATGCTTAACAAGGACTGCGACCAAAATGGTCTTCTCCCACTTTACCGGCCACTTATTTTCATGTATTTCGGATGAATTGACGTGTTGTAAATCAGACAGATCCGATTCTCTGAATTGCGGGGCAAACTAAAATGGCAGCGCCCATCACGCATTATATATGAACTAACATGATCATTATATAATTTTTTTCAACAACAAAACACATTCACTTACAGTGGGGAGAACAAGTATTTGATACACTGCCGATTTTGCAGGTTTTCCTACTTACAAAGCATGTAGAAGTCTGTAATTTTTATCAAAGGTACACTTCAACTGTGAGAGACGGAATCTAAAACAAAAATCCAGAAAATCACATTGTATGATTTTTAAATAATTAATTTGCATTTTATTGCATGACATAAGTATTTGATCACCTACCAACCAGTAAGAATTCCGGCTCTCACAGACCTGTTAGTTTTTTCTTTAAAAAGCTCTCCTGTTCTGCACTCATTACCTGTATTAACTGCACCTGTTTGAACTCGTTACCTGTATAAAAGACACCTGTCCAGGAAGGTGAGGGATCAGCCCAGAACTACACGGCAGGACCCGGTCAATGACCTGAAGAGAGCTGGGACCACAGTCTCAAAGAAAACCATTAGTAACACACTCCGCCGTCATGGATTAAAATCCTGCAGCGCACGCAAGGTCCCCCTGCTCAAGCCAGCGCATGTCCAGGCCCGTCTGAAGTTTGCCAATGACCATCTGGATGATCCAGAGGAGGAATGGGAGAAGGTCATGTGGTCTGATGAGACAAAAATAGAGCTTTTTGGTCTAAACTCCACTCGCCGTGTTTGGAGGAAGAAGAAGGATGAGTACAACCCCAAGAACACCATCCCAACCGTGAAGCATGGAGGTGGAAAAATCATTCTTTGGGGATGCTTTTCTGCAAAGGGGACAGGACGACTGCACCGTATTGAGGGGAGGATGGATGGGGCCATGTATCGCGAGATCAACAACCTCCTACCCTCAGTAAGAGCACTGAAGATGGGTCGTGGCTGGGTCTTCCAGCATGACAACGACCCGAAACACACAGCCAGGGCAACTAAGGAGTGGCTCCATAAGAAGCATCTCAAGGTCCTGGAGTGGCCTAGCCAGTCTCCAGACCTGAACCCAATAGAAAATCTTTGGAGGGAGCTGAAAGTCCATATTGCCCAGCGACAGCCCCGAAACCTGAAGGATCTGGAGAAGGTCTGTATGGAGGAGTGGGCCAAAATCCCTGCTGCAGTGTGTGCAAACCTGGTCAAGAACTACAGGAAACGTATGATCTCTGTAATTGCAAACAAAAGTTTCTGTACCAAATATTAAGTTCTGCTTTTCTGATGTATCAAATACTTATGTCATGCAATAAAATGCAAATTAATTACTTAAAAATCATACAATGTGATTTTCTGGATTTTTTTTAGATTCCGTCTCTCGCAGTTGAAGAGTACCTATGATAAAAATTACAGACTTCTACATGCTTTGTAAGTGGGCAAACCTGCAAAATCGGCAGTGTATCAAATACTTGTTCTCCCCACTGTACATGTATTTGAGAATCGGAATATCAGGTAGTTGATGACATAGCCAACAAGTTTGTGAATATTTTGAATAAAAAAGGAAAAACCAAATAAAAGCGATACATCTGCCATACATCGCTATTGTGGCTGCAGTGTGCTGTGACAAGCACAACGCGGTGCCATGGAAATAATACTTTAAGAAAATAATAACACCCATAGTTGTGTTATATATGACAATATTTCTTTTAAATTTATGCTTGTTGGAAACAAATGTTCAGATTAAAATATTTTGCAAATATCAAACTTTTAGTCACTGTCAATCTTTACATCAATGCAACACCAGCATATACAAATTACCAAATCATAACAATTCATCAAAATGCAAGGTCATTAATTGTAAGTCAGTGCGAACAACTGAGAAAGTTAGTTGAACCAGTGCGACCAGTGGGAAGAATGAGTCTAGTGCCCTGCTTAATAATGCACTATTATGCCTGTACGGTACTGTCCCTCCAGCCTGATGATGCAAAGGCTACAGGGTAAAGAGTCAGACATGGGTAGGCGAATTTTCCAAACACAAAACCATTACATTCACCATTCACAACTGAAGCACCGTCACCTCAGTTTGAGAATGACGCCACATCTCCCTCATCTCTGTGATATCACAACTGGACCCTTAACACATTATAGATTATCTAGATCACTTTAAAGGCAGATCCCTTGTGCGATTCTCTCTAAAACACTCGCTGATGCCTACGAGGTGTTGAGCCAATGTGGGGCAGAGCACACTGTGAGCCTTGGGCCTCAAAGACAATTCAGATCAAGTTGCAAACTCTGTGAGCTTCTAAAAATAGCGTGGTAGGATATCACGCTCACAGCACTAGCTAATGGCCTGTGTGGCCAGTGGGCTAAAGAGCAGCCAAACACTGCCAGAATACACTTCACACATTCTCTCTCTCCGCTCACACCGACTACTACTGACGGTCTGTCGGGTTCTTATGACGGAGGGAAATTTGGGAAAAGATGCGTTTCATTTAAACAGAGCACTGTGCCAAAACTATCAGGAGAAATTGCAACATTATCAGCTCTGTCTGATCTGGGGTCAGCTCATAGTATCACTATCTCTCCCTCTATCACACACAGCACTAACTTAATCAGCTTGCGTCACCGAGGCCCTGGAGATCTGACAGGAAAAGAGAATTAGGGGAGCATGTGAAGGGTTTCAATGGGATGCAGACTTGTATTCAAATATAAAGAAAGAGAAGTATTAAATATCACCTCATTCGATATCGTAATATATGTTCCTAAATTATTGGCGCACATTATTTCAAATAAAAGAAAAATTATAATTTTGCGCCGCCTCTTTTCATGTGACGTCATCAAGCCCCCACTTTCACAATCCAATCAATTCCCAATAGATGTAATCAAATTAAGCCCCACAGTTCACTAAGAAATGTTGATTTTAAAAGGAATATTTCAAAGAAGAAATTTTGCAGAAAATCCCAACCACTCTTTTCCATACAACAAAAGTAAATCTTGATGTGGTCTTGATGTGCCTTGTTAATGTACGCAAGATTCAGACACAAAGCTATCACATATAGCAGGGGTGTCCAAACCTGGTCTTAGAGAGTTTAGCTCCAACTTGTCTCAACACACCTGCCTGGAAGTTTCTAGTATGCCAAGTAAATGCCTACTACAGACTTTTTCAGCAATCCTATAAGATCATTACAAATCACACTGTATGACATGGATCTAATAAACTTGGGTGTGACATGTATGTAGACTGTACGATGATGACACATACTTATTGAATCGTAGTCTACAATGCAAGTTAATATAGAAGAATAAAACGTCATCAGCATGCGCTAGGGGTGAACAAGATGAATACACATTTGGCAATTGTGGTTTAATGTGCGCTGAAAGAAAGAGGAGGAAGCGAAAGAGGAGAATATGGACACGGTCATGACTTGGGAAAAGGGGCCAACTTGGCATACCAATTTTGCAAATGGAGCTTGAGGTAAGTAGTTTTAAGTTTTAGCGTCATGTCGCGTTGATCAATACACCATTTCATGTTGCATTTTTATTGGCTAATCAGTAGACGTAGGCCTTAGCAGCAAACACACTGTGAGATGATCATGCCAAATTTCTGACACTGTCGGAACATTATCGCAGGCTCTCTTTGGTCGCAAGACTGTTACAACGGCAGTCTTTGAACCTCTCTCACTGTACTGTTTAGGAGCCACGACCACAGAAATCGCCACGATTGGTCATCTTTCGTCTGAGACAGCCCAAAATCATACAATGTGTACATAAGACCTTGATTGGCTAGTTCAGGTGTGTTTTATTGGGGTTGGAGCTGAACTCTGCAGGACAGTGGCCCTCCAGGAGCAGGATTGGATACCCCTGACACATAGCTTCCGAAGAGTTGGAATATAGTGGACAGTTCATATAGACTACTTTTAAGGTGTCATGTTTGGAGCTCAACTGGCCCTATCCATTTTCTGAAAAATAATTGTATTCCAAACGTTGACCATTTTTGGTAGAATGATTCCTTTAAGAACAACAGTGTCATGCCAAAGCCAAAAAAAAGCTTGTCTTTTGGTCAGAACGAATATGACTTCATCTTTGAAAGTACATCAGGCTGTTGTAGGGTCACCGAACAAATGAATCATGTCATTTTCTACAGGAATATATGATAATATACTGAGGTGAACTATGTACAGTGACCCCAAAAAGCATTTGGACTCTATTTTTTATTTTATTTCACTCTATTAGACACAAAATATCAAATTTAAAGGAATAGTTCATCCAAAAATGAAAATTATCCCATAATTTACTCACCCTCAAGCCATCCTAGGTGTATATGACTTTCTTCTTTCAGACGAACACAATCAGAGTTATATTAAATAATATTCTGGTTCTTCCCAGCTTTGTAATGACATTGAATAGTGTCTGAGTTTTTGAAGCTCCAAAAAGCACATCCATCCATCATAAAAGTGATCCATACGACTCCAGTGGGTTAATAAATGCCTTCTGAAGTGAAGCGATGGGTTTTTGTAAGAAAAATATCCATATTTATAACTTTATAAACTACAGTGGGGAGAACAAGTATTTGATACACTGCCGATTTTGCAGGTTTGCCCACTTACAAAGCATGTAGAGGTCTGTAATTTTTATCATAGGTACTCTTCAACTGTGAGTGACGGAATCTAAAACAAAAATCCAGAAAATCACATTGTATGATTTTTAAGTAATTAATTTGGATTTTATTGCATGACATAAGTATTTGATACATCAGAAAAGCAGAACTTAGTATTTGGTACAGAAACCTTTGTTTGCAATTACAGAGATCATACGTTTCCTGTAGTTCTTGACCAGGTTTGCACACACTGCAGCAGGGATTTTGGCCCACTCCTCCATACAGACCTTCTCCAGATCCTTCAGGTTTCGGGGCTGTCGCTGGGCAATACGGACTTTCAGCTCCCTCCAAAGATTTTCTATTGGGTTCAGGTCTGGAGACTGGCTAGGCCACTCCAGGACCTTGAGATGCTTCTTACGGAGCCACTCCTTAGTTGCCCTGGTTGTGTGTTTCGGGTCGCTGTCATGCTGGAAGACCCAGCCAAGACCCATCTTCAGTGCTCTTACTGAGGATAGGAGGTTGTTGATCTCGCGATACATGGCCCCATCCATCCTCCCCTCAATACGGTGCAGTCGTCCTGTCCCCTTTGCAGAAAAGCATCCCCAAAGAATGATGTTTCCACCTCCATGCTTCACGGTTGGGATGGTGTTCTTGGGGTTGTACTCATCCTTCTTCTTCCTCCAAACACGGCGAGTGGAGTTTAGACCAAAAAGCTCTATTTTTGTCTCATCAGACCACATGACCTTCTCCCATTCCTCCTCTGGATCATCCAGATGGTCATTGGCAAATTTCAGACAGGCCTGGACATGCGCTGGCTTGAGCAGGGGGACCTTGCGTGCGCTGCAGGATTTTAATCCATGACGGCGGAGTGTGTTACTAATGGTTTTCTTTGAGACTGTGGTCCCAGCTCTCTTCAGATCATTGACCAGGTCCTGCCGTGTAGTTCTGGGCTGATCCCTCACCTTCCTCATGATCATTGATGCCCCACGAGGTGAGATCTTGCATGGTGCCCCAGACCGAGGGAGATTGACCGTCATCTTGAACTTCTTCCATTTTCTAATAATTGCGCCAACAGTTGTTGCCTTCTCACCAAGCTGCAAATTATATTTTTCTTTAAAACCAGAACTACACTTAACTAAATCGTTTTGCAATTACTTTTACTTACTGGTCCTGAAGTATTTTTACTTGAATTGTATTTTTACTGAATGTTAGGGGTGTTGAAATTAATCGTTGTATCGTGATGCGAACATGGACGATTCTGCATTGATGCAGTAATAGACCATAATCAATTATAGCCTACTGACATTTCTCTGACATCATTCATCACATATGCGCTTCTCGCACTAGCGTAAAATGGTGGAGGGAGGAGGGAGACGAAACACAAAGCGAGTAATAAAAAATGCACCCACTATGTGGCAAGCAGGCCGAGGGCCGTGAGAACGGGGTGAGGCCGGTGGCATGATTGATAATGACCATCACCTGCGCGCCGCACCGGTCTCGTATCTCACGGAGGAGCTTAGGAAGCATAAAAGGAGGAGCGACGACAGTGAAGGATGAGAGAGGACCAGGCCTGGACTATTTATGCTATGTTTTGTTTATGTGTGTGCGGAAGTCGTCTGTGAGGGGTTAGTGTTTATTTTATAATTAAAGTTTGTGAAACGTTCGCTGGTCCCCACCTCCTTCTTCCCTGATCCTTTAACTTTGTTACATTAACATTTACTGCGTGCGAGCGTGCGCGAGGCTGCATGCACGTATACGAGTGTGTGAGCGTTATTGTAACTTAAGTACACTTACACTACTTGACAGTTTCATGCACTTTTAGTATTTACTAGTGTTTGTTAGTTGTAAATGGCCCTGTCGTCTGCTGTGTTCAGACTTAAGTTGTGTTTGATGTTTGCTACATTCAGGAAGTGTACTTTCTTGGAGCAGATAAAATAAAAAGGGAGTTCATATATCTGACTGCTTGTATTCATTGACAAAAACGTAGCCATGTGCAGTAATATTGAAAATTGAGGATGCAATGCATCGTTATATCATATCGTTGACATAATAATCGTAATCGAATTGAATCATGAGACCAGTGACGATTCACACCCCTACTGAATGTATAAATTCAGTTCACACAGGTGTCCAAGCAGAGTAACCACAGGTGTAGTTCATCACAGTGAAAGGATAGTTCACACAAAAAATGTAAATTCTGACATTGCTTTTTTTCCTTCCATGAAACATCCTGATCACTCTTTTCAATATAATGAACATGAATTAAGACTGGGCCTGTCAAGAGCCAACATGACAAAAAAAGCAGTATAGAAGTACCATAAAAGTGGTTGATATTATATGACTTCTGAAACCAAATAACAGGTTTGTGTGACAAACAGAATGAAATTTAAGTCATTATTAATTTTACTGAAAATCTTGACATCTGCCCCGGGTCTCTTTGGCAGCTGGCACATTCACAAAAGTTCATGAATGAATTATTCCTTTCAGTGATTCTGCTGATCCAGTTCACCAAACCAGTTTGAACGATTTGTTCAAGAATCTCACTAATGTGGTTCTTGCTTTCAGCTCAATGACTCAGTGATCCAGTCGCAGCGGTTAACAGCTCGTTGGAGTCAAATTTCAGTCCGTTCCTCACACAAAGCTGTTGTATTGCTTCGAAAATATCAAGTCCTATGAATCACTTTTATGGTACTTTTGCCTCCTTTTTGAAGCTTGAAAGCTTCAATCTCCATTCATTGTAACTGCACGGAAAGGAGTGACCAGTACATTCCTCAAAAATGCTCCTTTTGTGTTCCACAGAAGAAAGAAAGTCATAGAGGTTTAAAACAACATGGCCCGGTTTCACAGACAGGGCTTAGATTAAGACAGGATTAGGCCTTAGTTCATCTGGTGTGCATCTTGAGACAAAACAATGGCACTGACATATTTAAAGATATGTCAGTGCAAGTTGCTTTCAGTTAAAACAGCTAAAACATGCATTTTAGTCTGGGCTTTAGGGACTAGGCTTAAGCCTTGTCTGTGAAATCAGGGGCATGAGGTTTAGTCTCCACTAATGATCGAACATGTCCAAGCAGTGTATTTTATCATTTAAAACACGCCAGACATATTTTGTGTAATGTTTTGCTTACAAACTGTGCTTGTGCTATCTTTGTTTACAGTAAATGCCTCTTGGTTTGATATTTAGATTTTTGTTATGCGACGCAAGGACATTCAGACATTTAAGTGTGGCTTAAGTGGGGCCACTGTATGTGTGCACAACACTCATTTGCACAATATTCAAAATTCAAAGAGAAACTAATGTTCTGCATGCATGCCCTGACAGTTTGCAGGCACACTTTGGTAAAAATCTCATGTCTGATGCTGACGGCTATTACTATTACTACAGACAACCGCTTTTCCATTGACTTCATGAATGTGATGGTGAGCAGCGGCCACATTCACCGTCACATTTTTCAAGTGCCTGCCTCTTTCTGCCAATCAGTCGCGACATTGTAACTGCCTAGCTCGTTTTCCTCAACCCAGTCCTTCAAACGACAGTCAAAACGCCCTAACTCACTCTTAAACAGCAGCTACAAGTCCTTCCTGGCTTTTCGTGTCTTTTTACGGTCACATGGAGACGGGCCCGACGTTACACAGAGCCTATCGTCAGCTCATTAGCATCCATTGCATTGAAGAGAGGCAGTTAGCAGGCGAGGCTAACTCCAGGATCCCCTACAGCTGCTGCTGTGACTACGAGTTCAGCACACCGGAGCGCTACACTACAGACGCGCCGTGATACATGCAGCCGACTGACAGTTTGATGCTTTGGCGTTTAGTACGCGCCGCGCTGTCACGGCATTTAACGCCGAGCTTGTGTGGGTGCGTGCGCGCGGAGCTTTCCTACCCCATTCCGCTGTGTGTCTGCGAGCGGAGGCCGATGTCAAGAGTGACGGCCAGCCGACATCACCCGAAGTGTCCGCCGCCACTGCGCAAGATCCTCCCCGGCTGTGTTAAGCGACCAATGCGATGCCCCGAAGTAAAGCCGCTGGTAAAATATCAGATGCTTCAAAATGTTGTTTCGGTTCGGCTCCGAGCGGAAGACGAGTCCTGGGGAAGACGGCAGATCATGACTCCGCTGTTGGAGACGCTGTCTGCATATTCCAGCTAGTAGTGTAGAGGTAGCAGAAGGCGCTCAGACAGACAGTCGCTCTCGCGCTCATTACTCAACTCACTGTACACACATATGAGTGACACACTCACTCGCTCGCTCGCTCACTCACTCACTCACCCAGAACTGTTTCAATGAGCTCCTTTCATATTAGATAATAATAATACACCACCTCCAATAAGAATACCAAAATAATACTAAATATTATTCATAATATCATAGCTTATTAGATATAATTCTAACATTTATGTTTATGTTTAAAATGTAGAATACACGATTGCACAAGCAAAATCACAAGAAAATAATAATGCATAATAAATTCAAAACATTCCAAAAAATACTATTTATATATATATATATATATATATATATATATATATATATGAGAGAGCATAGTATTTTTTTGAATGTTTTGTTCAGTATTTATTATTATTTTCTTGTGATTTTGCTTGTGCAATCGTGTATTCTACATTTTAAACATAAACATACAGTTTAACATACAGTAATGAGATATATATTAGTTTTTTTTTGGAATTTTTGTTCTGTATTTATTATTTAATTCATTATTTATTAATACATTATATATATATATATATATTTGGATTCTTTTGTTTTGTATTATTGTATTTATTACTTATTATTACACACACACACACACACATACATATATATTGTATGTACACATATGAGCATTTACACATTAAAGAATTATCAAATTAAAAGGGAAAAAAATATTTAGGGTGTATATGCCATGGTAAACAAATCATTACTGTATTATTGTTATATGATCCCGGTATGCTCATGTTTTGTCTTCCACTACAACAAACATTTCAAATATCCATGTCTATTTAAGCTTGATAAAATATGGCCTAACTATAATTGACTTTTATTAAAAGAATATCTAGAATAACACAGGAACCACTCATTACTGATCAGAGTGTGTTGTCCTAAAACTTTGATGAACACAGTTATGCGATTGTGGTTGGGTGAGTGAAGCTCACGTCTGCTCTTTCTGAGACATCAGACACATAACCTGATCTGACAACAGAGGTATCAGATGTATCAAACCTCTTAGATCACTCCTTACCTGGCGTATGCCAAGATCAGTACTCTTTCCCTGGGAGGCATGATACCCTCTGATACATTTGGACCCTCAGCGCTGGTTGTTCAGTCATCTTTTCACAGGTGAGTACTCCCTCTGGTGGTGCAGGAAACTGTTAAAAGTCCAAAAAGTCCCTTTAGTGAAGCCCTGATGCATTTAATATTTTACTGTTAGGTTGTCAAAGTAGGCAAACCTTCTAAAACAAAACTATGATTATGTAAATCATATGTGTCCCAAAGTGAATTAACCATAGTTTCATATCCGACAGACTTTCACAAAATGCACCAAAAGTTGCACCACAGAGAAATCAACCCCTCTCTAAACTGAAGCGCAAGCTAATCTAATTGCGCGCATACAAATAGCTCCTTTATGAGCTGGTTGTTTTTATATGTTTTACCCCAAGGAAGCATGCGTTATAATCTCATATGATGAAACCTAGAGAAATTCAGGATTCTAATTATGCTGTTAAATTTGTGTAGTAAACCCTGCCAAATGGACAGAGTGATGTACAGTTGAGAAGTAAAAAAAATTAGGATGGGATATTTTGCTCTGGCAGAAGTGTATTCCTGAAAAGAACTGGGCTCTTTCTCTTTGTCTCCCAGATCTGGTGTTGTGTTACACTCTCAAGTGCCAAGCCTGGAGGAGAAAGTGGGAAAGAGAGAGAGAGAGATGAATGAAATGTACCAAGAAGACAGTAAGCATCTTTGTAGAGACACAAAACTGAGCAATGGATTTAACCCTCGTGTTCTGTTTGGCATCCGATAGACCTGAAGTCCATTGTTCAAAAATACACTTAAAGGAATAGTTCACAGAAAAATGTATAATAATTTACTCACACTCATTTCCTTTCAAACTTGTATGACCTTTCTTGAGCAGAAAGCAAAATAAGTTTTTTTTGTCCATGCAGTGAAAGTCAATGGGGGGGTTCCATACAGGTTTGGAATGACATAAGGGTGAGTAAAATTGTAATTTTTGATTGTAAATGATCCCTTTAACATTGAAGTTTTAAGATGAGACAATAGTTGTGTCCCAAATTACACTATACACTATGAAATTATGTCCTCAACCGTGTATGAAATTTATTTTGTCGTCAGACTCCCATTCCGCTACTTAAAGAAGTGTCCAAAATTCAATTTTTTTTTTCTTTCAGTTAAAGGAGACCTATCATGCCCCTTTTCAAATTTTGGGGTTGACTAGAATACGTTTTCATGCTTGAATGTAAAAAAAAACACCTCTCTTCCCAGCCTGTCAGTAACGCTGGCTGCATCCGAAAACCTAGGCAGCTGACTTGAAGCACACTAAGGCACATCACAAAACTGATTTCGGACAGAATTCTGAGGCAGCGTATCAGTTTAATGATCTACTGCAAAATAAAGCAAGCTTTGGTGAGAACTAAACAAATATTTAATTACTACAGTAGTAATTTCTCGCTAGAAATGACATCAGAAGTGGAAAACATTGGTCATAAACATACATTTACACACAAACTGACCAGCAACTGCAACTTTCAGACGCCTTCTTTCTTTTTCTGGCTCAACTGTCACCGAATGGAACACATAGGATTGTGGGATATCAAAGGCAGTGAAGGATACATATATGCTTCCTTCAAAAATCGATCAGATGAAGGTCTCTCAGGAGGCAGGAAGTGAAGCTAACATTGGATTCGGACGTGCCTTGATGTCTTCCTACCTGTAAATATGCCCTCCGAAGGCAGCATTTTCCAGTTTTTGGACTCAGCCGCTCTGTTTAGTTCTGGTCTCTATGAAGCCCCTTCTTCCAAAAAGTGCAATGTGCTCTGATTGGTCAGCTGGACCACTGTGTTGTAATTGGTCAACCACTTTAAGCGCGTCTCAGGAAATGTCACGGCCCTTACCATAACCATAGCTGTGTCCCAATTCTGAGGCTGCATCCTTCAAAGGACTCAGACTTCAGAGGCTACATCCTTCGAAGGACTCAGACTTCGGAGGCTACATCCTTCGAAGGACTCAGACTTCAGAGGCTACATCCTTTGAAGGCCTCGAAGGTTGGACCGAGCATAGTCTCAGCCTCAGACGTCACGCCCATGGACCGTTGACTGAACATCTGATGTATACAGTATGGCACACAAAATTGAAAACTCTTCAGGAGTTTTGAAGTCATCATATGATTGGTTGAATTCTCCAGGATTTCCGGGAGACGTGTCGCGTTCTTTAATGATCCGCCGGGAAACAAAGCCACCGTGACGCCAAACCCCCTCATGAAAGAAGAAAGTCTGTCGTGTTTACAACCGTGACAATGAGCGCTTATCAGTATAAACTGCTAATAAATAGCCAATGAAAGCTGCGATAGAGTCCAGACCTTCTGCCATCAGTCTGAAGGTCTGGCTACGTGAAACTAGGCTGAGCACTGTTAAATGGGACAGTCCAGCCCACGGAGGACTGTTCTTGTTGCCTAGCAATTGTGACAGCTGCCGTTGATGAGTGGCTCTAACGTTTGTACTGGACTTTTTTGAAAGTTGTATTAAACTGTCTGAAACCAAAACAGGGTTCACAAGCCGTCTAAATATGTTCACCATGGTCCATTTATATGTATAATAAATAGTATAAACTGTATATAATCATCTTAGTCAGCATTTGAACTGCTTTAAAGTTTATTTATTTTTACATTTGTATCATCAGATATTTGAGTAAGCTGAAACCCAATATTTACGTTTAAAAGTGTAATTCGGCAATTTCTCTCTCTCTCTCTCAAAAATCACTGGTTCGTGATGAATTCTGGGGTAGGCAAGGCCTCGAAGGATCCATCTGTTGTATCCTTCATTGCATTGGAAATGAAGGACGCATTTGGAGGAGCCTTCAAATTGGGACAGCCGTTGTTATGTCACGGTAACGCAATCGGCCTTCGAAGGATGCGGCCTCTGAATTGGGACGCAGTTTATGAGTTTTAACACACTACTAATGCAACTCAACCAGGCCTCACCCCCTTTTTTTCTTACGTATGCCTTGGGTGGGAATTATTTAAATGAGGGATATTGTGAAGTGTATACGTTCCCGGGAAAAAAACAATAGAGATATATAGAGAATAACTCCCTTTGGAGGGACTTTGTGCTTTTTAACTTTGCAGACCTTTTTCATGCTGAAACAGCAATGCATTACATAATAAAATGTAAAAAATCATAATAGGACCCCTTTAAATAAGTGCATTGTCTGAGCATTTAATGTACACTTCTTGTTGTATTTTTCAGTGCAAACACACTACTCACACTATACTATAAAGTGTTATAGAATAGTGCATAAGTACGCAAATTGGAATGCAACTAATGTGTTGCTTGGGTTAAACTGACTCTAAACAGAAACAGCGTTATTAGTAAGGAATAATGTACAGTCAGCCGGTCATTATCGTAAAATAAAAACCAACAGAGTGGTTTTGTATCATCCTTAAAGTGTTTATTTCGCAATAATGACAGCTGAATGGGCCTTATCCTGCTTATTACATGGCCACATATCAAATGAAAACAGATATTGACATGAAATATTGATTTAATTTAAAATAATTGTAATATGTGAGAGAATGAGACCACAGTGTGTTACCAGAGACATGAAACTAGCAGAGCTTTGTAGGAAACAGCTATTATACACAAATATTTGAACACAGAATGCATGACTGGCCAATCAGAATCAAGTTCTCCAGAGAGCCGTGTAATAATATTAGATAAACATGGTCACATTTCTGATAAGTGCATGGAGACATATTAAAAGATTTGGAAGGGAAAGAGGTTCACTTCAAAATGACTTCACAAGGTCTCTGTATCTTTTTTTTAATCCTGTGCACATTAATTATGAGTATTTTATATGCCTGTACCCAATGAATGTGATGATTAATTTCATTCACACAGTTATTTAATTATATTGCCCATATAAAATGATCCTCGGTCTGCAGAGAGCAGCAAATAAAAGCGTCAGAGACAAGACAGTATTTTGAAACAGAGACAAAGAGACGCCCAAATCATTTCCTCCCGGCACTGATCATTTAACACACAGAGAGCGTGATGTGTGTTAATACAGACGTTTGGGATGCATCTCCCTCCTGCCCATCTCGCTTCTTCACCGCTACCCTCAGCCGCTGCGTGCCACGGCAGCAACCGCATCAATTAGGCAAGGAAATGAGAGTTAGACGCAAGAACCAAACAGAATATAAAGAGAACGAAAATGAGACAGAAGAGGAAGGTCAAGAGTAAAGTAGGAGAGCAAAACAGTGGGGAATGAAAGATCCTGAGGAGGAGAAAGGGGAAGAAAGAGTGCGAAAGCAGTGTTGTCATGGAAACTGGCAAGGATCTGAAGACCAAAACAAGAATGTAAATTGGTTTACCCTCCGCGAGTCTGATGGAATTGGATAACAAGAGGAGAGAAAGAGAGTGAAGGAATGATAAAAAAAGGAAGAGTGATGTATGATTGAGGTGGAAAGGAAATAGCTACGAATGTCAAAGTCACGTATTAACCAGATCAACCTAAAATAATCAAACCTGTGCAACACACGCCACAAATATATCAAATCTAGGAAATGCTTAAGAGAATAGCTGGTGCAACAGGAGCAATAGGAAGAAAAAGCTTCTAATTACTCAGCCAAATCAGTGACTTAAGTAATTACGAAGTGCTTTTAATTAGCCTTGGGAGGAACTAAGGTGTGTTAAAGAGAAGCTTGTGTGTATGTGTGTTTCTTTGTTGCCTTGTTTGTCTTTCACAAGTTTAATTTAGCTTGTTAGTGGTGGGGAGATCTCTGGAGACTTGGAGCTTCCCCCACATCAGTGTTTTATAGAAAAATGAAATAACTCCATCACAGACAGCCACCGGCGGTGAGAGAGAGAGAGAGAGAGAGAGAGCAGGTTGGACGAGTTCTCACAGAAAACTGAAGATATTAAGCATAGAGAATCTGATAGTAGTTACAGACTAATATTTCAGAGTCTACAATATGTGCATCACCAGCGTATTTTTTAGTATTACTCGAAATTGGCTCAAGCAACATTTGGAAGATGATATTTCATCACTTTGGTTATTCATTTCATGTTTCACTCATATGGTATTATGTCAGGTATCAAGACATTCTTCTTTGGGTAACACCAGGGCCTAAAACTAACTTTTTGCCACACATAACGGACTATGTTTACAAGGATACTTGCCGAGACGGGCATTTTTTTTACATAATTTTGAGTGAAAGACAGCTTAACTTTGCTGTTTCAGATGTTTCAAACTTCCCACACAGCGCGTGTGCTAAACGAATTCCCTTTCACGTGATCCAGCGCTAGAATATTTACATTGGAATGGCTGAAACTTTCGTGATGACGCAGCACTGACCCGTCAACTGTACAGGGTGTTTAATCACGTTCATGTTGTCACAACATTGCATTGTTAGTGTTAGCGACTGACATAGTTTCGTATACACGCCAACGCTGATTTTTACTCACATTTGGCGCTTGGTGAGTGTTAATTTTAGGCCCTGGGTAACACTTTATTTCAATGGTCCACTTTAGACATTCTACTAACTACAAATGACTTTGCAACTACATGTCAACTAACTTTCATCAGAGTATTAGTAGACTGTTTTCTTAATATCTGCTAAGACTTTATTTTGATGGTCCTCCAACAGACATTCTACTGACTATAAGTAACTTTGTAACTTCATCAACTTACTCTACTAACCTGAGCCCTAACACCTCTACTAACAGTCTACTACTCTAAAGAGAGTTAGTTGGCATATAGATACAAAGTTACTTATAGTTAGTGTAGTGTCTAAAGTGGACCATCAAAATAAAGTGTAACCTTTCTTGGTGAATCTACAGAGTCATCAAAATATGGGCGCAAACATTGTTGTGCTTAAAGGCAAAGAGGTCAAGTGCCTGATTTGGATTTGCAATCCATTTTACTTCCATAATTTGACATATTTCTGTGTGAAACAAGATATTCAGTGGAAAAATGTTTGGCTGGACTTGGTTGAAGAGGAGGGGTTGAAAGTAAGACGGGTCTAAGACATCCAAGGGGTCAAGGTTAGGCTGCTTAACGTGGTCCAGCTACCCTATGGGCCAATCCCAATTCTATTTTATACCCCTTCGCCTACCCCTACCTCATTTCCCTTGCTCCTTGAAACAGAGTGGCAAGGGGTAGGGGTGAAAATATTCCCCTAAGAAATGGGACACCACTACTACACCGTTACACATCATCATGTAGTCGCTGGCTCCTACGTCAAAGGAGATGCACCGATATTATCACAAACTTCCAAGATGCCGTCGTCAGCTGTAGTCATCTCAGTTTTTGCATTTGTCTTCAGCAGTTCACAGAAGACAAAGGAGACGATATCTTTGACTATTTTTGCGCTGTATTTGGACTTCAGAAAACGTTGCTCATTTTCAGCTTCGGGTTTCCTCAGGCGTCCCTGGTTGATACAGAACATACAAGACTGGTGGATCATGTTGCCATAAGCACGACTTCGTGCTTACATCGTGTTCACGTATTCATGGATGTAACCACAAGAAAACATGCGTTGATACCAGACGTGCAGTAAAAGATATTTTCATTTCTTTTGAAAATATTGCTTTCCTCACTTTTGTTCTTCTTTTCGTGCACTGGTTCGCTAAGCTGAACAGCCAATCAGAGTGATCTCTCACCAACTGTCAAATTCAACATGCTCAATCGGCCAAAAGTCCACCAGCGTGGTCCAACTAGTGCCAACGGTGCAGAACACAGCAAAAAACTGAGCTGGCAGACCCTCAACGATGGCCCGACATCAAAGACTATAGATATAGAAAGACAGTTCACTCTTATTACTTATGAATGGAAGAGGGGAGAAACTGCAACACGCAATATGGCGGAATACGTCCCGCCTTCTAAATAAAAGAGCGAATCACTGATTGACAAAGTCATTGCGTCACTGCAGCTGCCGTTAAAAACTCTGGTTCATAGAAACCTGAGACTCGCGCTTAGGACTGCACATGCACATTGGCTGGTCTAACCTGAAAATAAGCTTTTTTAAATGCTATTTGAGCATGAGAAACAACATTAATGGGACAGTTCATGTCAGATTTTGTTGCTGATTTGTAATGTTATTTTAAGATTTCAGGATTCCCCATTCAAATAGATAGGATTTGGTCTTGGATGCCTGAAATAGCTGCAAATATGGCCGCCGAGTAAACAGACTTTCCTTGAAAAGGACTTTGCCGACGTTGACTTGGGCTGCATCCGAAAACTTAGGCAGCAGGTAACAGTTTAATGATCTACAGCAAAATAGAGCGAGCTTTGGTGAGAACTAAACAAATATTTAATTACTACAGTAGTAAATTCTCACTAGAAATGACATCAGAAGTGGAAAATGTTGGTCAAAAACTGACCAGCAACTGCAACTTTCAGATGCCATCTTTTATTTCTAGCTTAACTGTCACCGAATGGAACGCATAGGACTGTGGGATATCAAAGGCAGCGAAGGATACATCTATGCTTCTTTCAAAAATCGATCAGATTAAGGTATCTCAGGACACAGGAAGTGAAGCTAACATTGGATTCGGAAGTGCCTTGATGCCTTCCTACCTTGGAAAGTGTCCTCTGAACCTTGTAGCCTTGGTGTGTCATGGCCTTAAAACAATGGGCTGGGGCAGTGTTGCCACCTTGTGGACGAACTAATTAGTGCAACAACAAAAAATCAAGGCACATGTGCGACCTGTGCATACTGAGCATGCATGGTAAGAAATATCTGGCTGTGCATGTACAGTATGCTAATTATGAAATTTACATCACACGCACTGTACAGCTACCATAGCATATCTATAAAAAAACGAACTGAGCTTCTGTCACCTTTCAAATGTATCCGTGCATTCTGACAGTACACAATTTACCTAAAATGAAGGAACAAAGTAATTGAAGCGTGTTTAAAAAGTAAATAGCATTTGTTTTGATTCCATGGTGACACTATAGAAGTCTATAGACCTTATTCACAGCAGCGCCATCATTTCCCAATTTTAATGGGAATGAAGCAAGACTGTGAGACATACATCTCTTCAGTAGGTTGTCCTGTTAATTAAGTTATTGACGTCGGGCCGTTGAATTAATAGAAAAATGCGGAGTGGCCGTTACACCTCTGATGTGCGTCATTTTTCAATAATTCAACGGACAGGAGTAAATAATTCCACTTATACTACGGTTACCACACCTCAAAACATTGTTCAGATTATGTATTTCAAGAAATTTGTCACGTTTTTGTCCTTAAAACGCTCATGTACAGTACTAATTTCTTACACATCTAATCTCAAGCCTCCGTTGCTAATTCCGAAACGTCATTTTAGAGCTAGTAACGGAGGCTTGAGCCACTAATAGCAGACTAATGTAGTTATTACAGAGAGAGAGAGAGAGAGAGAGAGAGATTAAGCGTGTGTGAATTACCTGATTCCATGCGTCACTCAAAGGTGTTTGGCAGCAGCGTCTCTACTAATAGTGAAACTGTAAGTTTACCTCCTTCAAGAACAACACCATTATTACCTCGCTAGTGAGAAATGCCAAGCTTTTAAGGTGCTAAACTATTTTATTGATAAAATTGTCAGAGTGGTGCTGACAACATGTTTCTGTGCGATTGTGTGTCTGTACTGTATGTGTGTGCATTTGAGTGGGAGAGAGAGCGGGAGAAAGAGAGTATGTGCTTTTCCATAATAATACATAATACATCATAAAACGTAAATTTGTGGCAAAAAACGTGTTGTTTTAATCCTATTGTTTACTATATTTGGTTCTTGGTGTAATGTCTAGTGTTTTGGTTTTGTTTCATGTTCATGTTTCATGTTCTTATTTTGTTATGTTCAATGTCATGTTTCCTGGTTTGTCATGTGATTCCATTGTGCCCTCATGTGATCATGTCATGTGCTTCCCTAGTCTCTTGTGTCATAATAGGTGTGTTCGACATCGGCTGCGGCTGAATGTAACCGATCGGCGAGAGTAGCCGCGTGCAGGCGGGGAGAAGCTGCAAAAGGAGCCGTGAAGTCGGACACTTTCTGCTTCCCGTAGTGACGCTCGCGCTGTGTTTGCATACTTCATCACAGCTGAAGTGAAATAAATGCAATATAATGCACATATGTTTCAGAGACATTGTCATGTAATACTTTATGTACCACTTAATACAGCGTCTGTTTGTATAAGAATAAAGTTCAACATAAGTGAACTATCAATGAAGTGGGGTCTACGTTTTTTTTTTTATCAGTTTTATTTTGATAAACATGACACAATATAACATCGCGACTACATGAAATGAGGTTTTACTGTTATAAAATACAGATTTGTGAGCATTAGTGGAGCTGAAGGTTTTAGAATAAACACGAAACACACGTGATCGCTGTCATGAGGTGAATCCGGCCAATCGTGGAACAGCTGTGTCATCAGAGCTCCTACAGTCGCTCTGGAGAAGCTGCGCAGAATGAACTAGCTGGCTGCTCTCGAATCGCTCTCGTGGCACTTTGATGGCATATGTCAGTCACGTGGCGTCGGCGCTGTCTCAAGTTGGACAAAATTTCTAACCGGAATGCACTGCTTCAAGTCAGCCACCGATCGATCTGTGCAGCGCTGCATGAAGTCGAACAAGCCTGTTGTCATTGGCTGATTTAGTCATGTGGATTCTCTGTTCAGTTCATTGTTCTGTTCTGTTCTCTGTCATTGGTTCATTGTCTTGAGTGTTCACAGGTGTGTCTTGTTTAGTCATTAGTCCTTGTGTATAGGTGCATTCACGCCACCTCGTAATTCCTGTAATTACGAGATTTTAGCTTGTAAGAAGTGTTCACGTCCTCGTAGAGCTTGTAATTACAGCTTGTAGGCTGGGAACTTTCTGAGAGTTACGTCTTGTACCACGTGACCGCTGCACCTCACGCGGAAGCAGAGAGAAATGGCAGCGCTACCAACAGTAAAACGTAAATAAGCAGTTATTTCATAATATTTTAAAATTCATGTAATTAACTTTTGCCAATGTACACTTTTTTTTTTTAGGCAAAAGTAATGTGAACATAAACAAAAGACATGCAGCGCTGATTTAGATATCTAGGCTGTTCTTGTAATGACAACCTAAATAAATGGTGTAACGTTAATAACGCATTTGCATGTTACTTCTATTGTGTTTTTTTTTTTTTTTCTTCTTCTTAGTACTTAAATTACATTTTATTACATTTTACTTAAATTAAACAGGGGGGTTCATTTTGCTAACTGTCGCTATAGAAACGGATAATCCCCAGTTCGAGGACGTGAACAGCTCCGAATACAACGTCACGTGTTGTCATCTCAAAATTCAGGTAAATACGAGGTGGCGTGAATGCAGCATATTTAAGCCCTCATGTTTGCCATGCGTCTTTGTCTAGTATGTGTGTTTGTTTCCTGTCACTACTGTTGGTGAGATCAAGTCTGTTCAAGTCAAGTCCTTGTTTGTTTTGTTCACTTGTAAATAAACTGCACATGGGTTCAACTGCAACTTGCCTCCAGTAGATACTTGACATTTGGTTGTTGTAGTCTGTAAGGACCTTTGAAATAATTGAAATTATTTGGTGAAGTGATATGGAACTGTAATGTGGTCAAGACCTGCCTGGAAGTACTTTAGCCATGCATTTCCCTTTGCACACCTTAGAATGTTTGCCAACCAATCAGATTCAAGCATTCAACTGCCCCGTAGTATGGATTTTGGATTGTTCTGCTGACGAAACACTGTAAAATATATTTCCAAGAAATGTTAGTAGACAAAAACTCCCGACAATATGAGCTGTGGAAAATTATAAGTGACCTAGCAGCTTTAACAGCGGATGCCACTGAAAACACGGTAAGTCTGTCTACCCATCACAGCCTCGCTTTCATAACTGTCATAGCGCTGCTCTGAATAAGGTCTATATGACCCAATAAAGACTTTGTATACATCCATTTGCGACACGATGCTTTAATCATGTCTGCCGCTTTCTTTGTTCTGTGGTTGTTTCTTTGATGCAGTTTGTCCTCAAATAGCGAAGGACGCGTCACTGATGATAGAGGGTTCACTCAAGGCTGGAACACATCCAAGGCCAGGTACACTTCATACAAAGACTGGTGTTAATGGACGTTTAGTCATAACACACTCGCTAAAGGCAAAGTGACTCACTTCCCACAAATTCATTCTCCTCAATGACTGAAAGAACCTTCAGTACCTTCAATCTCTGATCTTTTTACATTTTCAAAGCAATACTTTACTCTTCCCACAGCTTGCCACCCACCCTCCTTTCTTTCTGTCTCACACACACTCAAACATCACGCAGATGTATTTTAACACTCTGAGCTGCTGGAATCCCATCATTAGTTGACACGCTCACAGTCTTGCCTTGATAGGTCAGTTGCCTGGCAACTAATGGTTTCCGTGGTGACAACAATACCCCTGCCATTGTATCTGTAAGTCATCTTAACCTGCTCCTCGCCGTGAATGACCCTCATTTCTGAAATCACTCTGCATTAGCCCGCTACCACTCGTATCCGCTGCCACATAAAAGGCAAAACTGCATTTTCAAGCATCTGCGGTTCTCTCAGAATCAGAATATACACCTAAACGAAATGCGTTATACGCGCAGGTGTGCAGAATGGCACTTGGGTGGTACGTGTTCTTCACTCCTGACCAGCTCTTGTAAAATTACCTGTTGATTGCTGTGTTAACGCTCATGCACTGTAGTGTTAATTGGGCTAATGTGAGGTTTTGCAGGGCTAATGAGGCACTAAATAATTCATGAATCTCCCAGCAGCCCCTGTTATTGGAGGTGGGAGATGTTCTGCTACCTGCATATGCATGCAAGTGTGTTCACTAAAATTACAACATGCTTTCTGAGCCTGCTAGTTTGTAAATTAATATTACATTAGGAATTGATTTGTTTAGGAACGGTCACAAATGTTGCAGAATTGTTCATTTTATAGTAAGAGACAGCAACAGCATATAGCCTACTAATTATTAATAATAATCAAATTCTTAAAACAATTCTTTCACCAACTAATAGAGTTCATTGCACTAATCTTGTAAAGCAAGGTAGTAAATTGCAACATGGTGCATTAATGGTAAACGTGATTTCGCGTGAAGTCCAACATGTTCCTGGATCGATATCTTTGTATGTTGATATACAAAATATGTTGACCTAGGAACATGTCTTACTTGGCAAAATCACGCTGAGTTCTTTATTAAACTCATAAAAGACAAAAGAATGACGGGAATACTGGATTCTTAACAACAAAGAAATGCCACAATTTATCAAGACCTCGAAGCAGATATGAGGGAGAAACACCTCATACTTAGTTGCTCCCACATATACTGTAAGGGGCTTTCCTTGCCATTAATGCTTGGATAACACGCCTATGTCTCCTTCAATTAAAAATAATGGCTAGTGGGGTAGTTGCTATATACTTAAACCTACCAACATCCGTTGCCATTATTTTTAGAATTACTTATCGTGAGAGGAAAAAATTATGTTTTAGCCGCCATAACATAAGTTAATGGAAACGCCGTTGTAGGAATTAAGGGCGCATCAGACACAAATTAATCTCCCAGATGATTCGTTCAAACATAATTCCACACAAAACCCAACTCAACACTCCAGACCCTCAAAATCAACCATCTATCACGGGAAAGACCAGGCGCCGGTCAGTCAGCATCAAGTGACAGGAACCCAGCTAAGTGCTTTACAGCCTGACAAACTTTGAGCCACCCCAAAGATAACAACAAAATTGTTTGATCACAAGACAAAGAAACAAACCAGGGGCCCGTTTCAGAAAGGAGGTTGTGAAAACTCTGAGTATGTTAACCCTGAAATGAGGGGTACTCTGAGTTTTCTGTTTCAGAATGGGAGGTATGTTAAACCCGAGAAAGCAGGGTAAGTCAAGCCCGTTTCTGAAAGAGAGGTAACTTTTTATACTCAGGGTCAGTTACCAGGGTAACTTACTCTGTGAGCCTAACCTGGTCTGGAGCAGGTTTTCTTCGGTAAACCCAGAGTTTCTTTCGGTCTCCTCCCCCTTTTTAAAATGCCAGCAGTGTTTAAATACATCATTCATTCATTCATTCATTCACGCTGCACAAATGCTTTTCATACTGAGTATTTTTTTCTTACCCTATTGGCATATAATTTGCAAAATAAGAAAAATGCACTTAAATTAGCTTTTTCTTTTGTCCCCCAGGAAACAAGACTAAATACTTATGTAATTTTTCTTATGTAGGCCTAGAAAATGCACATTGATTTAAGAATCTTTAGATATTTTGACTGGAAATTACAAGACAAAAGAAAAGCATTTTTCATTCATTCACTGCGAATATTTTCATCAAGAGGACACTGTCAAAATGACACAAATAGCATCCTGTATATGAGGAGGCTGCAGTAATTTGTAGGGAGTTACATTCATGTCAGGAGAGGATTTTTTTGCTTGCTATATCCACATGCATATTTATTTGAGCAGTACCATGTTATAATGATAGTTTTCTATATAATATCAGAGATGCAGAGCATATTAGTAAGGCTGCTGTATGCAGAGAGTTATGGAAAGTTTGCCTCACTCTCACGTGAGCTCTTTCTGAATATGTTTGTGTTGTTTCCTGGGCACAAACCCATGAGAGCATCAAAGAGGAGTTTCACAGGATTGCAGGGCAGTGGTGTAGAAATCAGGTTAAATGATGTTCACTTGATCTTTTTGCAACCTCTGGAAGAAACCTAATTTGAATTTCCTTTAAGATTTCCAATGTGGTTGGATGCATTGATATGCATATTCCCATCATCGCACCTTTCAAAAATGAAAAATGAAAGATTACTATATGGAATGGAAGAATACCAGAAGGAAGGGTCTGAAATATATGCCATACACCACAGGTGTTAAATAAACACAAATGATTCACAATTTATTTGGTCATCTTTATTTGCTAAATACAAAAGCAACAGTTCTTTTATTTTTTTTTCCCTGTTTTAATATTCTGTTAACATTCTTCCTCCATCTCCTCTTCATCTGTCAGTGCTGGTGTTTTGCGAGCTTCTTCCTTCTTTGCTGTTGGCCTGAGTAGAAGTCAAATGTTAATTTGATTACCCTAATTCACAAATGTAACAGGTTGAATTAGAGAACATTATGTGAAAAGAGCATTAGACTATAAGGAAAAAGCTGCTGCACATTGAAATAGACACTGAATGATATTTATTTAATGTCAAATGTTTGTAAAGTCATGAATCCTACACCCATGAACCTTTTATGCTTAAAGCTTTACCTGATTAAATTATATTTTTATACTTCATTTTTAGCTGCTACCACATTTTTTCTTCTTTTTTTGCCCGTGGGATACCATGAAAATGAATATTAGTTCAATAACTTACTGTTCTGCCAGTTTTCACCTCTGATATTATAACAATGATTAAGAATTAAACTTACGTTTTACCCGGAAGTATGCAGACGTCTTTTTGTTGGGTGCTGTTGCCATGGTGAATCGTAATTTCGGAGCTCCATTGATCGTGGCTTTTCATAGTCGGGTAGTCGAGTAGAGTCAGTCTACTCAGAGTTGATTGAACTACCTCAATTTAGCTGTTCTGAAACCCAAAACTCAGAGTTTCCCATCTCAGGGTAGGTCAACTCAGAGTTTAAGTTTAAACTCAGAGTTGGTTGAACCTCCTTATTGAAACAGGCCCCAGATCTCTGCTGTTTCAATGACCTTTAGATGAACTCTCACTGACGCGGTTACAATCCACTGGAAAAATCCACAGAAACTGTTGTCATATACAAACTGCATCAAATCACAAAATCGTTGATTGTCGAACTTGCATTCAAACAGCGTTCTACTGCATAATTCTATGTCATGTCCTATAACCAATACACGTGACCATTATGCATATATATCACTCCCAATTCATGTAATTGTATAAGTATTGAACGAGTGGTTGAAAGTGTACCTTTCTTGGTATCTTTTTGTTTGTTTATATTTCAAAAGATGGTTTGATTGAATTTTGTCTAGAATGTATCGTATTCTTATAATAAGAAATCATGTCTAATAGTACTCTGCTTAAGAGCGGGAAGTTAGGAGACAAGAGATAACAGATCATTTATGGGGGGGTGGGAACACCGTCAACCCTGAACCAATATGATCCCTGATTGGTTAGAATCCATCCAGAAGAATGGGCAGATTTTTTTTTGAGTTTTATAATCTCAGAACACGAACAAAGAATTCAGCTGAAATCAGTTCAAGAAGTTCTAGAATGTTCAAGTCAGTCTAAAGGAAAGATAGACGATCAGACGATCATGGCAGACCAAGATCTGAGAACATGGGTTAATTTCGTTCAAGCCATCTAAAACTCTCCTCTCACTTTACTTTCTTTTACTTAAGTTTATTTTCTTTCCGTTGAGTCTCGTGTTCTAAGTTAAGTTTTGCCGCAAAGTTTCTCTCGACGAACCTACAGCAGAGCGCTTCGACTTCCAAACACCCACAAGACTTTTCATCCAGCCGCCAACACGCCACGTGATTAGCTTCCCAAGACGTCCATCAAAGACAGGCAAGACCGTCAGCGAATCACTGAACCGGGGAAACCCCTCTCCAGCCAGGACCGAAAAGGGAATTCTCCATTCAAGGACAATACGAGCTACAAACGCAAAAGTAACCTCCAGATTCTAAACTGAACTGGTGCATTGATATCAAATTGAATAACCCGCCTAAGCAACGATAGGAGGGTTAGGTTAATGATTGGTGGTTCATTCAGGTCATGTTTTAAATGCATATATTGCTAGAAACTTGGGACTTCATCATTTCTCTCTTTCAAAACTCATTCTTTCCTCACTTCCCTTCTGCAACACGTGTGAATGTGTGTGTGCTTGTGTTTGTGTTAGATATTACTTTTACGTGTTAGAGTAATCAATAAAGTTTTGTTTGTATTTAAAGATAAGTGTTCTTGTGTTATGTGCTTACGAATTTAATGTCTTAAACTGCTGATCTATGTTACCTGGCTGTTAAATAGTGTTTAACTATTGTATGGATATTAATATCCGCTGCAGAGTTCATAGTTACGGCCCGTTCAAAGGAACGCTAGACGAGTCATTTGCTCGGCCTTAAAATAGACTCTTTCAAAATTCCCAATGAATTAATTCATTCATTTGAGCTAAATAGACCTGTTTCCCGTATACAGAGTCCCTACACCATCATTTCGCAATAGTTTTTATCGACATTTAGAAAATATCGCAAAAGTTTTGCGCAAATCTGTAATGGAAATTTAGTTATAACTATATATCTATTATATACCAACAGCTCTAGGAATATGGTAGTATGGGTAGCTGTCATGACAAGTACTGTGGTATAACAGCATTTATAAAATGGTTAGTTCCAGTCCTTGATTCTGACATCACCCTTAGCAAACACTCTTAGCAACGTAAACATATGTTTGTTCTCATTGATATTGTTCATTGAAGCTTGTATTATTGTGAGAGAGACTGAGTGACCGAGTTTATTACCTGCATTCAGATTTAGCATATAAAGTCAGTCCTATGTTCATAATAAAAAATCTGTTGAATGTCCTCTGCGATATCTTGTCCTTTTAACAGTTTCTGTGTCCTGACAGTGACAGCGCTCATTTGTCAGTTGCGTCTTGTTCCCGTGTTCACACAACAAGTTTTAGTCCTTTCAATATAAAAGTCTTTGCTATTGAGTGACTCACAAGCTGCGTCCGAAATCGAATACTTCTTTACTATATAGTATGCGAAAAACAGTACGCCAACAGAGTAGTATGTCCGAATTCATAGTATTTGAAAAACAGTACGCGAAAAGTCCCCGGATGATCCACTACTTCCGCCGAGATTCTGAAGTGCGCATACGATGGACACTTAACTATCCCATGAGGCCACGGGAGAGGATTTATGAATGGAGGTGAAGGGACGCAACTGACGCTGGTAGGTCACATGATAATGACAACATGGCGGATGTAGTACGTCCGGATTGCATTCATACTACACTCATTCATACTACATAGAACGTACTTTTTTAACGGCCGCGAAGTTCGTTCAAATTCAAATGTAGTACCTACTCACATTGTACGCGATTTCGGACGCTGCTACAGTCTTTGCCTTAATCTAATGGCGTAATAATGTAACTTCTGTTGCTGTCACTGATCTATATAGAGAACATTTATATAGATCAGTGGTTGCTGTTCACGGTCAGGGACTATTTTTTTCCGGCGGAAGGAAGGCTTTTAATGATTTTACTTGATGAAAGTTGCATTGATAGTTATATTTTGGCTTTAATATTTGTATTGTGTGGTAATCGTTTTATAAAAGCAATAAGCCCCAAGAAGCCGTGGTTTACAGTGAATTTATAACAGCTAAGGGGGGTTCCGCTCTGCGTTGTGCCTAACACTGTAAATTCACTGTAAACCACGGCTTCTTGGGGCTTATTGCTTTATTTGCTCATTATTATAAATTAGTGCTGTCAAAATTAACGCATTAACGTATGCGTACATTTTTTTTTAATTTATTTATTTATTTATTTTTTCCAGTTTAATCCTTTAAAAATAATTAACTCAATTAACACAGCATCCATTTTTCCTGTCATCCTTTGGCTAGCATTACATTATATGACCACGCTCTTATTCATGCAAATGCTTTTAAACCATTTGTGCGTGATAAGACACAAAAGAGAACACAGTTAAAGCGCAGATAAAGCCGCTTCAGACAGGCTTGAACTGACAAAAACACAAATTATGCCAAAGTGCCCGTTTTGTCGAGTATCCTCGCAAGTACAGTATTAAATGAGTTAAATGAAGTCTTAAATGAACGTATGTGATGCGTGATGCGTGCAGATGCGTGTCGTGCGGCAGCGGCAGCTCTTAAAGTGACAGCAACCTAATAAACTTGCTGCTGAGATGTCTGTCATTAATGTTAATCAAAGAAAAGAAAAATAGAAAATCACTCACTGCTCTTGACTAAATAACATTTGTAGCTTTAATAAGGATTAATCTATATTTAATTTATAATTTATGCAGTGAAGACTGTGAAGTGTTTGATAACTTTATTCAATTTCTGTATTGTATATCTTACCTGTTAGATCTACCTGAAAATCTTAATGCACTGTTTACAAGGTTACATGGGTCAAAAGCAACAAAAACAGTAACTTTTTGTGCATTTTGACAGGGCAAGTAAAAATCTGAACTGGTCTGACAGGGCCAATAGAAAAAAAATGAGCCCTGATATATTGAAGGGCACAGGTAAATGACATTTATTATAATGGGTTTATGTGAAGATTGTTTTAAGGTCACTTTAATTAAAAGTTGTTATATTATTTAAAGCCTAATGAATTTTTAAAAATGATAGCTTTCTATTAAACTGTGATGCTGAATAGCTATAATTTCTATTAATTACAGATTAATTACAAAAAAAAAGGAATCGTTTGACAGCACTTTTATAAATACATAAGCTCATCTTAATTAAAAGAATAGGCATACATGAACTATTTCTACTTGTAAAAATTACACCACGTTCAAATGAACTGTCCATAGTATATGCTTCATCATAAGAATCAAACAATCATACAAGACACAAGGAATAAATGCATCAATAAACAGACACATAAAAATATAGCCTACTTAATATATCAAAATCTCAAAACATAAAACATTAATTGGGTTTTAGAGAAAAGTCTGGCAAATTAAAAAAAAAAAAAAAAAAAAAAATGGTCAGACTTTTCTCCAAAACCGTGGCCATGTTTACATGTAAAACCACTAGATGGTGCCAGAGTCTTTCCTAAAACTTTTTTTTATTTTTTTATTTTTTTTGGAATAAGAACGCTACTAACACAGTTTACTACAATTGGACGGACTATAGATACGGGTGTTGAGCGGTAATATTAATTGAACACAGAGAAAAAAAGGTATCAAAATTGTACCTTTAGGGGTACAACAGTTTGTCACTGGGGCAGTTTTTGTGGTAAAAAAAAGGTACAAATATGTCCTTTTAAGAGTACTGCCCCAGTGACAAGCTGTTGTACCCCCTAAAGGTACAATTTGACACTCTTTTTTTCTCTGTGTGAAATGCCAAAAATAAATATCTGAAAACTATTGTTGACAATTTTATGCGGGTTTGTAACATTATAGTGCTGAGCGAGAGGTTAATAACGACATACTTTGTCACACTCTCAAACATACATCTCCACTGGAGAAAGACAAAATTAGTTGTTTTTAAATCAGTAGGCTAAAATATACATCATGGGAGCACCAAACCTACATCAAGGTGCCAAAATGTGCTTGTAAAATAATGAATTTGAACGTGACTATCTTTGTTATGATAAATTAAGTCGCTGTGCTTCTAGGTTACAAACATACTTGTTGCAGTACGCCTCATCTGGAACGATGGATGGAGAGCACCTAACAATCTGGACTGCATTAGATTCTTTTGTCTCTCTTCCTCCTTTCCCTCTCTGTTTTTACATTGTGCTATTCATATTCCTTTCATTAAGCGCTGCTGCTGCTCCCATAATGCACTGCTCCTGGGCTGCCTGGCAGATGTTTCAGTTTGTGGCATCAGTATGTAAGTTAGAACAGTGTGTAGATTTTAGGCATGAATGTGACTGTTTGAATGAAGCATTAATGATTTTAATTTGCACACATTTAACATCTGCAAGTTTACGGACATGTTTTTAATTATATCCATACCCCAGCTAACAAAAATATGTTCTAAAAATGTTTTGCTAATGTTCCCATTAAGTTATAAAAAGTTGAAATGTCATTTGAAAGTTCTCTAAATGTTCAAAATGTCCATTTGTTTAAATGTTTTAAAAACTTTTTCCTTGGTTATACGAACATTAAAGATATTTTGCGAACATTATGGGAACGTTATTTTTGAATGATTTCTGAATATTCTGAAACATTCCATTCTGAAACAAGTATAGTAACATTTAGAAACGTCCAACCCGATCTCACAGCAATTCGTACGTATTTTACAAGGTGACGAATTTGTACGACCTCACTCGTACGGATTCGTACGATTTTTGCTAAATCGTACATATTTTACAAGTTGCCCAATTCCTAGGAATTCGTACGAATGACCGACCCCTAACCCCGCCCCTAAACTAGGGTTTAGACAAATCGTACAAATTTGTACGAGTGCGGTCGTTCGAATTACCGCCGTTTCACACTACAAGCGTGAGCGGCGCGTATTTTTTTCGGCGTGCATGTTAACCAATGAGTGCATCGTGAGCGTCAAGCAGGAGCGTCGCGTGAGCAGCAGTGAAGCGGGGGTTTCGGCGCCGAGCCTATTTTTGCTGCGCTGCTGACGCTCAATTAAAGAGAAAAATCACACTTTTGATGGACAAAATAAATATGATTTCACACAAAAGTGCTCAAAATGCACAGAGTAAGCATGTCTAGTGGGTTTTAACAAGAACTGTAGTATATCAGAAAATAAAGAATCAAAGTATTTATAGAAGATTTAGCCATTTAAACTTGTTTTTAATTACTCAGTCTGGGTATAATGTATTATATAAAAAAGTAAGCTAGCCAGAATATATAATATATAAACTTTCTTTTGTAATACACAGACAGGTAGCATATATAGGCTCTAGCACTACCCAAATCAAACCCGAGTGCGCGTTTTTTTTTTTTTTTTTTTTTTTTTTTTTTTTTTTTTTTTTTTTTTTTTTTTGTGTGTGTCTGCAGAGTTTTTTTTGTCTGCTGTCTTGCAAACATATCGGAAACGACATGATCGGAGCTGTTTTCTTGGTTGTGTTTGTTGTTTACCATTTACATGCGAATATTGTAGCCTACACCTCCCTATGTTAACAAACTTTCAAGACTATCAAGTTTATAAATGACCAACTTCTAAAAACAAATTTAGTCTAGTTGTCTTTATAAAGAAATACTCACTTATATGATATAAGTGAGCATTATATGTAGCGTTGGATCCGCTGCTGTGACGCTGTACAAACGCTTCCAGTGTGAATACTCTCGCGCTTCTGCAGCTGCAGTGACGGTGTACTTACGCTGACGTGAAGCTCACGCACTGCTCACGCTTGCAGTGTGAAACGGCCGTTAGCCATCTCGTAAAATACGTACGAATTGGTCGTGAGATAGCGTTGAAATGTCAGATGAAAGTCCAACTAAAACATTTCTGAAAGAAAATCTATGAAAATCTATCATGTTTTTGTGCTAATGTTTTGAGAACATAATTAAAGACCAAATAACTTTGAACGAATGTTCTATTAATGTTACTGGAAGAATGTTTGTGTGTAACTTTGAGAGAACCTTTTCAGAACGTTCTGAGAATGTTCTCTGGGACGTATTATAAAATCGACGACGAGACACCAAAAAATAGTAGGAACGATCCTACAAACTAATGCAGCTGGCCTCTCACTCTGTCTCGCTCTGAAATTCTCTGCAGAAACTCATTACGAGGACCGATATCAAGGGGAGGGTCCACAGCTACCCAAAGCTCAACCAATCCACAGCCAGACTCTATAGACACACTATTTAAGCTACAGGTCACAGATAGCATTAGCAGTCAACGTTGTGTGTGTGTGTGGACGAGACTTCAGCACTAGTTCTTGGTTCCTACCCCCTCCTCCCTTTTTACTTTCAGAACGCTGTCCCTGTAATTGATCCCAGATTGTCTGTTTGCGTTGCCAGAAGCGATTCATATCGTTTTTATCTTTCAGACAAGCCCTCTACCGTTTCCAGATGGAGAAGGCACAACAGGGTTCAAGTTTGTTTTTCAGAAAATGTAATGCTATAATGTCTTTGACTCCCACAAAAAAAAAAAAAACTGCATAAAGCAGCAGGTCTGTAAATGAGTACCTCTAGCCTCGGACAGATGGGAAGAGTGAAAGAGAGAGAAAAAGTGAAAATGTCCATTCTGCTTTGTGGCTGTGTTCTTGAGCAGCATTCCTGAGGATAATTTGTTTACTCGTCTGTTTGTTTGTGCACCAATGTTTGTTTGCTCTCCTAAGTGTTAAGAAAGCATATTATCCTTGTATATTTCAAACACTGTCATGGTTAGCGATGTGGTCTGGTTTCCATTGCGAGAGAAAACTTTGTGATGGTGGCTTTCCAGGGCAGTTCCGTTGGTGTTGGAGTGCGTTGTGTGTGTGTGTGATGAAATGTATGCAGCCTGAGAAGCTGACGTGAAAATCTCACTCCTCGATTACAAGCAAATGTGCTAAAACCTATAGACATGTTCAATGGCAAGACGGATATTCTGAACAAAACCGTTCCAAAGCTACAAATCCAATAAAGCAACATCTATTAATGCAGTCTTGAATAGCCTTTTACCTTCTAAATTCACCACTGAAATAGAGTATAAATAATTTCCGAAATATTGAAAGTTTTGGCTTGTTTTGCAGTAAATCATGTAAAAATTATCAAAAATGTATCATGTTTTAGCTACAATTCTTTATAATTAAAAAGGTGAGATATATTTTCTGAAAACTAGTTTTATATCTATTTATTATGCCGGCATCTTTTTATGCAGTGTCATTACGTATGAATACGTTTGCACAAAAATTATTCTAAATTTCTAATATGGTTACATACACAACAATCATACTCACAGTGGCCTTAGAAACGAGTAGCATTCAAAAGTCATTTTTAATTTAATTTAATTTTTAAGAATTAATACTTTTATTCAGCAAAGACGCATTAAATTAATCAGTGACATCACGATTTACATAAAAATATTAAGCAGCACAACTGTTTGCAACATTGATAATAATTAGAAGTGTTTCTTGAGCAGCAAATCATCATATTAGAATGATTTCTGAAGGATCATGTGACACTGGAGTAATGATGCTGAAAATTCAGCTTTGCCATAACAGGAATAAAGTCGTTTTAAAATATGTTAAATTAGAAAACGTTTCTTTGAATAATATTTCACAATAGATTAATATTTTTACTGTATTTTGATCAAATAAATACTGCTTAGGTAAGCATAAAAGTATATACTATTGTAAATTGAAAAACATATGACTCTAAAAATGTATTCATTATTTCTGATTAAAAATAAATAAAAATGTAGCATGTATAGGCATTTATGAATGAATGAGGCACAAAGTGACAGTTTTGTAATTTTAAACATTAATTCACGCTTTTGTATACTTTCTCCATTTGCTTCCATTGTAAATGCAAATGCAAATTTATTTTCTGCAATAATCGACAGCATGCCACAGATGTATTTAGGCCTGAAATATTCCTGTTTGTGTCTTTGGAAGAATGCACATTGCCTAGTCGCTGCAGTCCTGTGCCAGTTGTTCTCAGCTTTGTTCTTGATGTCTCCTTATGGTGTCCTTCATCAGTTATCTTGCCAGGTGTTGAGAGGACAGCACCGGCCTGATCTCTTTGAAGGCTGTTCTGTCCAGCTATCCTTCAGATTTCAATGTGAAGCCTAATCTCCTCTCTTTATCCCAATGGCATTTATCCATGAGATCATCAGAAGCAACACTGGATTGTAAAGGCCAATTGCACATAATTGCTCACTGGCTCTGAGACTGAAACAATCAGCTCTGGGAGCAAAATAGAGCCACTGAGCTGAGGAGATACGAGATAGACATCATAGAGAGTTCAGGAAGTCATTTACAGAAAGATACCATATTTTCCTACTGACCAAAGGAGGAATTGTTAAACTATTCCCATTTTGTGGGATCACAAAGGGGTCAATGAGAATGTGAGAAAAGTGTGTGGGGTGCATTGAAGATTAAGTAAACTGGCCACGCTCGCAAAACGTTTATGCCCACGTCCCTGCGGAGCCGCTTTGCGCTTCGCCACAGAGCGCAAATTGAGCGCAAAATTCTCGTTTTTCCTTGGACCCTGAGAAATATGACATCACACAAGTGCAGGAAATCCTATTTTGGAGCCTGTGAATGCTTCATATACATTTGGGCCGGCAAGAGCCAAGAGCAGAGCGCCAAGATGTGAACCAAAGGGGGGAAAAAGAAATTAATTTTCACAAGCTTCTCCTTCAGCTTCTTTTGGCAAGACACAGGAAAACAAAGAGGCCTGTTAAGGGCCACCTGCTCAGGGAGGATTGTGGGTAAGCACTTCCGCACACTGAACAGCTGAAGCGGAGCCGCTGAGGCAACGGCCCTGAGGGAGTCTTTTTCTCCGACTGGGGGTCGGTAAGATTAAGAGGAAGCAGGAAGCAGAAGATGAGGTCGTCGCGGCCACTCGACCGCGGGCGTGGTTGCGAGCGCCGAAGCTTCTTCTCTCTGATGGACAGTAGAGCGGTCTGCATGCAGTACATAAACGCTCCACGCTACATTAGAGGCCAAAGCCTTTCCACATGTTGTTTGCAGAAGGCCTCTGTGGTGCTTTTTCCCATCTGGTTCTTTCCAGGTCAGCTAGACTGCCCCTTCTCTTATACACACACCGACATGCACGATCCCTGACGTGAACCTGCGTTCCGCTTCACAACCGCTCCACCGAAACTCAAGCAAACGTCTCCGGGGTTTTGTGGTTTGCGCATGTACACACACAGGCCGGTCTCGCTATGTCACGGGTCTCTCGCTCCCTCGGTGGCAGGTCGGCTGAGCTGTAAAACTCACTCTAGTGTGTCCGCCACTTGGCAGAGCCACAAATACATCCACGGCACTTTGAGAAGCAGTTAAGCTCATCCATTCCAAGCCTGACACACTTTGTTGACAGGACCCTCTCCATCATTAGGAGGCTGAGTGGGCCTGTGAGAAGACATTACGATATTGCCCTTGGTGTGACAGCCAAAGATATTACGCAATATACTCTAACTTTGAGCGTGGAGCCTGGGAAAATGTGGTTTGTATGTATAGTAAGAACAAAACACGAAGCTGTCAGCAGCTATGGTAATGACAGAATTAGGAATGAATAAGCAGGGCCTGTCCGCCACCCTCCCTGAAGCTAGTCTGGATAAATCTGATGCTGCTGGAATGTCAAATCAGGCATCAGGCTCCTCTGTAATCCTTCTGTGGCTACAAGTTATGAAAATTTTTGCTAATTTTTTTTTCCACCTCCCATAGGCTGCCTTTCCTGTGCCATCCACTTTTGCTGTCAGGCGTCCTCTATTTTCTCATCATGCCTGTATTTCTGTCATCTGTCCCTAACCTCAAACACTGGGCCAAGACAACCGATTCAGTGCAGAGCTGGCGACTGCAACTACACACTACGGGAGATAAGGTAAAACAATATGAAGAAGAGAGGATGCTATATCCGATGAGAGAAGAGGGAGATGACGAGAGATGAGACAGAAGGAGACAAGACAATATGAGAATAGATTTTAATAAAATGAGTGGAGAAAAGAAACAAAAAGAGGAGAGGAAACAAGACCAAAGGAGGTAATGTAATATCAGACAATATGAGAAAAAAGAAGACAAGATCAGTTGAGAAGAAAGGAGAGAAGAGGGAGGCACGGTGAGACTAGACCAGGTGAGAATATGAGAATAGAAGAGCCGAGATGAAGTGAGGACAATAAATTAGATGAGAAAAGACTATATGACAATAGAGGGGGAAAAGACAAAAGGAAATGATGAGATGAGGCATGGTTAGATTCAAGATGAGATGAGACAAGAAGAGAAAACATGTAAAATCAAGATGATACAAGAGAAGCAAAATGAGGCAATGAAGAGAATAGATTAAACAAAATGAGATGACAAGCAGAGAAGAAAAAACTAAAACAAGAGGAGGCCATGCAAGATGATACAGAATGAGAAGAAATGAGACAAGACATGAGGAGATCAGATAAGTTGAGAAGTGATGAGAGAACAGGGAGACCAGGTGAGATTAGACAACATGAGAATACGAGGAGAAAAGATGAGACAAAAAGGAGAGAAGAGGAGAATAGATGAGACAAAATGAGAAAACGAGATGAGACAAGAGGGGGAAAAGAGACGAGATGAGATTAGACAGAGAAGATAAATGAGATGAGAAAAAAGATAGAGGAAAAAGATGTGAAAAAGGAGAGAAGAGTAGACAGGATAAGATAATATTATAAAGGAGACAAGTTGAGAAGTGAGAGGGAGACAAGACAAGATGAGACAATGTGATTAAGAGAGAAGATGAATGGAAAGAAGAGAATAGAGGTTTAACACATCTTTATTAAATACAATTCCTCTTCAATACCTCATTGTTCATCCAATAAGTTCCTCATTCATATCACATTATCTCTTAACCTTTTAGTATAAATATTTTTAAAAGACATTCTTTTAAAAATTAAAAATAAGTTGTCCCTCATAAATACAACACAAAACATCTCTTACACACCAGTTTTCTCTAAAAGTCATTAAGTCTCCTACCAAGTCATAATCTCTACTCTAGTTAGACCCAGAGATTTGTTTTTTTTCTGGTCTTCCAAATTGCTAATTTTGCTACACCTATAACATAATTCAGGAGACAAAATATGGTCTTTTTTGACATTCTATACTTTACACCTCCTATAAAAGTACAATCAGAAAAGGTTTCACCCAATTCTCTAAACCATTCAGACAAAACTTTAAAAAGCCCATCCAATCTTTTGCACTTCAAAAATAAATGTTCCACAGTCTCTTCTTGGCTACAGAACCCACACTCCCCACTTACTGCTGGATTAAGGTGGGCCACATATCTGTTAGTAGCTATTGTCCCGTGAATAAGTCTACACTGCAAGTCTGCAGTCCGTTTCTCCAGTGGAAACTTATACAGGGACTCCCATCCAGGCAAAAGGAGCGTATTTCTTCCAAAAAACGCATGGCGAGACGTGGAGATCGCAATCCTGCCAAATGCATTATATCCTCCACAGACTTCCAGCCAACTATGTTGACCAAATCATTCAACTTTGTACAGTTTCTTCTCAGCATATTCTCCTGTACACTCTTAGAAGACATCAGTGTACCATGAATCACTTGATTGTGAAAAAGTGGTTCCTCCAGCACCCAGTTTTTAGGGATCTCGAAAACTCTTTTAATCTTGAAGGTTTTATCCCATGCCTGTAACACTGATTTATAAAAGGATGTAGTCTCTGTCAAGTCCATCTCTTGAATTTTTATCCAGAAAAGATGCACATCATAGTTCAATCCCTCTACTCTTCGCAGAATTGCGCCTGCTGTACGAGTCCATGTCAATTCTTTTCTACACAGACATTATGAGCAGAATTCAAGCTTTCAGACTGATTTCAGCACAAAAAATTCTATCAAGCCTTGTTCTCCTTCACAAGGAGGCAAATACAGTTGTGCAGCACGAATCCAGTGTTTACCGTTCCAGAAGAAATCTACTAGTGTCTTTTGAATAGAATTCACCAAATGTTCTGGCGGTTCAACCACCATTAGCCTATGCCACAATGTGGAAGCAGCCAAATTATTAATAACCAAAACTCTGCCCTTATAAGATATTGTGGTAACAGCCATCGCCATCGAGACAATCGGGCCACCACCTTCTCCAACTTCTCCAATTTTTCTCCTGAAACCTAGAAGAACCCGAAAAAAAACCCACCCAGGGCTTTAAAACCTTCTCTACCCCACTTTAATCCTCCCGGTAACTCTGGAAGCCTTTGATTTATCCATTGACCTACTGCATATCCTTCACTCTTACTCCAATCTACTTTTGTAGTGGATGCCTTTTCATATACCTCAATGCTTTTTGTAAGATTGTTGACATCTTCTTGTCCATTTAAAAACACTGTTCTATCATCAGCATAAGCAGATAGCACAATTCTATTACAATTAGAATCATTTGGTATTGAAAACCCTTTAAGATCTCTTCTCATTCTTCTTAATAATGGTTCAATGGCAATGATGTATAATTGCCCAGAGAGTGGGCACCCTTGCCTGATTCCCCTTTTAACAGGGATTGAGGCACTCAACCCTCCTCCCACCTTCACCAATACAGAAATATCACAATATAACAGTTTTATCCAAGGAATAAATTTATCACCAAAACCAAAAGCACTCAAGACTTTGAAAAGATATCCATGGTCCACCCTATCAAAGGCTTTTTCTTGATCTATTGATAAAAAACCCACGTTAATATTCCCTTTAAAACTCAAATCAATAGCATCTCTCAAAAGAAACTAATTATCCATAATTGATCGCTCGGGTACACAATAAGTCTGATCGCTATGAATAATTGTGTCCAGATAACGTTTTAACCTGTCCGCTAAACATTTGGTCAAAATTTTATAATCCGTACATAAAAGAGAAACAGGTCACCAATTCTTCAAAAGACCTAAATCTCCTTTTTTTTTAGGTAACATGGATAATACTGCTCGTCTACAGCTGCTTGGAAGACAACCATTTTCAAAACACTCTTTTGTTACTTCATAAAAATCTTGTCCCAAAATGTTCCAGAAATGACGATCTGTGGTTAGTCCATCAATCCCAGGCGAACGTCCCAATGAAAGTTGTTTAACTGCATCTGTGAGCTCTCTTAAAGTAATGTCACAATCCAAAGTTTCTTTCTGTTTAGGTTGCAACTTAGGAAGGTCTTGAAAAAGGTCTGAAGCATTCTTCTCATCACATTGTCCAGCATTAAAAAGTCCAGAATAAAAATCAACTGCAAGTTTTCGCTTTTCTTTTTGATTGTCCGTAATTGTCCCATCTGGACGTTTTACATTTTTTCTCAATTGTTTACACACAAATACTGGTACTTGAGACACAGTGACCACAACATGTAACTCATGCACCAACCCCCTGAACCAATTCTGCTAAACTACAAGCACAATTCCTGCTTTACACTCAAATTGTAGTTCTAAAACACACTTTTTTCAAAACACTACACACAATTCTCTGCATTTGGCACAATTTTCATGCAGAAAATCTCGTTTTTACAAGGAACACACTGCCATTCAAATATGCACACTGACTCATCACATGGGCAAACACCTGTCACACAGTTTTACAATTAGCAAACAGAGCTTTAGCATAAAAGGGCAACAGGTGAGCTCTTTTTTTTTTATTTATTTTTTTACTGTAACTGTATACAGCAAATTCTTCTGTTGTTTTGTATGTAGACCACTGTATGTGAAACTTTGTGTTGGTTGGGATGTACACTGTGTACATTGTTTTTGTGGGAAAAATAAAATATATTTGTTACCATATATTTGTGTGTTCTGAGTATAAAAACAATATTCTCAAATATTTTACAACACACTTATGTATGTACTGTCTGTAGTAAGTGTAACACTGAACCAAAAAAAGACCTAAGTCATTATGATGAATGGAGAAGTGTTTTCCATTCATCATAGTGTTTTACATTGAGCACATCAGTGTTCAACTGGTTCTTATAAATGTCTATTCATATGATGGTTTGTGTGTGTCATTTGAAAACAAAATACCATTTTGAGAAGAAATAACATTGTTTTGAATGTAAAGTTTCATTTTGCAGGAGAATTGAGGGGTTTTGCCCATTGTGTGTGTGTGTGTGTTTTTATTTGTTGAGAGTATGAGAGTATGAGACATGCTTTCAGAAAATGTGTGTAAACAATCGAGAAAAACTGTAAATAAAGCATAGGATTATGTTGCACCACATTTCGCTCCAATTTAAAGAAATAAGTGCTAGGAGCATCCATATCCTTAATTGAACAAAACCGTGATCTTATTAAAGCATTTTTAACTTGCTCTTGCAATAGATAGAATAGACTTAATTCACCACTTTTATTGATCCCTTCTTCATTTTCCATCAACATCTTTTCCATTTCTCCTATTTCAAATTTTGAACTGTATCTCTAACTTGAAGTGAAATTTGAGACTCATAACTTTGACAGAAAATTTTAATGCGCACCTTTCCAACCTCCCACCATTGACTTTTAGTCTCATAATATTTTTTCTGTAACCTCCATTTTTCCCAAAGATGAGTAAAACTAACAAAATAACTTATTATATAGTAATTTCTTATTAAAATGCCAATAATACTTTGATCTAAAAGTAATTTTTTTATTTATATCTATAGTTACCATATGGTGGTCAGAGAAACCACTAGGAAAGATAGCAGCATCCATCACTCTAGTATTAAAAGACTTGCTTGTATAAAACCTGTCTAATCTAGCCCCCTTAACTTCATTATTACATACACTCACCTAAAGGATTATTAGGAACACCATACTAATACTGTGTTTGACCCCCTTTCGCCTTCAGAACTGCCTTAATTCTACGTGGCATTGATTCAACAAGGTGCTGAAAGCATTCTTTAGAAATGTTGGCCCATATTGATAGGATAGCATCTTGCAGTTGATGGAGATTTGTGGGATGCACATCCAGGGCACGAAGCTCCCGTTCCACCACATCCCAAAGATGCTCTATTGGGTTGAGATCTGGTGACTGTGGGGGCCATTTTAGTACAGTGAACTCATTGTCATGTTCAAGAAACCAATTTGAAATGATTCGAGCTTTGTGACATGGTGCATTATCCTGCTGGAAGTAGCCATCAGAGGATGGGTACATGGTGGTCATAAAGGGATGGACATGGTCAGAAACAATGCTCAGGTAGGCCGTGGCATTTAAACGATGCCCAATTGGCACTAAGGGGCCTAAAGTGTGCCAAGAAAACATCCCCCACACCATTACACCACCACCACCAGCCTGCACAGTGGTAACAAGGCATGATGGATCCATGTTCTCATTCTGTTTACGCCAAATTCTGACTCTACCATCTGAATGTCTCAACAGAAATCGAGACTCATCAGACCAGGCAACATTTTTCCAGTCTTCAACTGTCCAATTTTGGTGAGCTTGTGCAAATTGTAGCCTCTTTTTCCTATTTGTAGTGGAGATGAGTGGTACCCGGTGGGGTCTTCTGCTGTTGTAGCCCATCCGCCTCAAGGTTGTGCGTGTTGTGGCTTCACAAACGCTTTGCTGCATACCTCGGTTGTAACGAGTGGTTATTTCAGTCAAAGTTGCTCTTCTATCAGCTTGAATCAGTCGGCCCATTCTCCTCTGACCTCTAGCATCAACAAGGCATTTTCGCCCACAGGACTGCCGCATACTGGATGTTTTTCCCTTTTCACACCATTCTTTGTAAACTCTAGAAATGGTTGTGCGTGAAAATCCCAGTAACTGAGCAGATTGTGAAATACTCAGACCGGCCCGTCTGGCACCAACAACCATGCCACGCTCAAAATTGCTTAAATCACCTTTCTTTCCCATTCTGACATTCAGTTTGGAGTTCAGGAGATTGTCTTGACCAGGACCACACCCCTAAATGCATTGAAGCAACTGCCATGTGATTGGTTGATTAGATAATTGCATTAATGAGAAATTGAACAGGTGTTCCTAATAATCCTTTAGGTGAGTGTATAAATGTATACTGTTTTAATCCTTTATTCCTATCCCAGATAGCATGTAATCATTGAAACAATGTTGAGTCAGTGTTGATGCGTCAACACCAATTACATTGAATTAACGTTACAAAGTGATGCTGCACCCTCAGTTAATGTTGAAGCAATACTGATATTTTAACCACAAATCAACGGTAATAGCATTGATTCAACATTACAAAGTGATATTTTTTTAACAACGAAGCAATGTTGAGATTTCAAGCACAAATCAATGATAATATCATTGATTCAACATTACAGAATATTTTTTCAACATCAGTTTTGGACCCTCAGTTACTGTTGAAACAATGTTGAGATTTCAACAAAAAATCAATTGTAATATCATTGAATCAACATTATGAACTGATGTTAGTTCAATATCACGTTTGCACCCACATTTAATGTTGAATCAGTGGTGAAATAAAAATGGTAATGGTAATGCTATTGAATCAACATTACATTATGATGGAATCTACATCACTGATGTTGAATCAATATTGAAATTAACAAAAATAATCAATGGTAATATTGTTGAATCAACGTTACAATGTGATGTTGATTCTAGATCACTTGTTGAAACTGAAAATATAACTGAAATGTAATGACAACATAAAACAATGTTGCCATCTGATGTACCAAGTTAATGTTGAAACAACATTAATATTTCAACCACACTTCAATGGACCATTTCAAATTTGGAGAAAACCTTTTAAAATATAAATGACACCTTCTCAGCAGTTGAGTCAATTTATTTTATTTAACAGTTTACCACAATCTGCACAATAAACACAAGACTTTTTTATAATTTGTGTTTCAGTGGAAACAGGCTAAACTGAATGGAGATCAGTTATATTCCCTAAATTTAATAGTGATTCAGGAATATGAATAATTACCTGATTAGTAATTAAGGGAGCAGGAGATAAGGCACAGGTCAGGTGATTATGCTGTCGACAATAACTCAATGTATAATCAATGTCAGCATTATCAGGAGGGTGCTTCTCATTTTTTAAATTGTCCATCTTCATCTTCCTTCACTCCTACTAAAGGAGAAATGTGCTCTGCAAGCACTGATGGATGAAGACATGGGCTGTGTGTGCAGTGTGACATTCTTGCTCATGTTCATGTCTCTTGCACTTCAAGAAATCTGTTAAATGATGTTAGAACTTTGTTCAGGATTTCCCAATAAACATTACTAAAGCAAGATGCATTTTTTAAGAATGTAGAAAAATGTTTCTAATTACAGTCAGTAACAATACAAATCAAACGCAAATAACCAGCAAGCAAAACAAAGGAACAGAGAAATAATAAAGTAGATGGAGCATTGTATGAAATTGTACAAGAGAAGTCATGTATGTCAGGTGGTTCAACACACTACACTGTATAGGATGCACCTGGGTTTTCTCTCTAATGAAGAAGCATCAATTAGGCTACTGAGAAGTACACATGCTAAACCAAAATGGGCGTTTACCAATCAGTGGCCAATTTCAAACTACAATAGATGTTTTTCAACCATTTATCAACAGACTTGCTAAACTCATGAAGGCCCACCCCTAAACCAAGCCCCCAGTGGATTAGAGCAAATCAGGTAAAGCGGCTGAAAAAGCCCATCATGGTTTGAAAACGTCCCACTGATGGGGAAACACCCACTAGTGTTCTGCAGAGAGACACACCTGCGTGATCTTGTGCTCATCAACTACAAATCACTGTTAGTTCAATGTCACCGTCTCCACCCATGTGTGCTGTCGACTTTCATCACAGTTTCAATGCTGATCCAACATACTTTAAACATTGAAATGTCAATCTCAACCAAAATGATGATTTGGATCAAAACTCAACATTGTATCAATGTCACCATGCTATCTGGGATTTCTCCGAACATCATTTAAATCATGTTCTTGAATCACCTTAGAAAGTACTACAGCTGATTGAAAATGAGGTTCTTCACCATTTCTATCAACCATAAAATCTTAAGTACAGTTCCAGTCTCCAGCCATAACTATAAAAACTTTTTTTTCATAGTTTGAAATGTGACTCTTAATTTTCAAAAATAGTTCAACTCGCTCAGAACCAACATTTGGTGCATAAACATTGATGAATAAAAATGTTATTCCTTCAACTTCTGCATGGACAAATAATGCTCTTCCAGTTACTACTTCTTCAATTTTTAAAATATCAACAGTTACTCTTTTTGAAAATAGAACAGCAACACCAGCACTTGTGTTTGACCTGACTGAGTACATATTTCCACTCCCACCATAAACCCCATTCTATTTCATTAGATCTATCAGAATGAGTGTCTTGTAACATTACTATATCAATATTCCTAATTTATATATATATATATAATATCCCTCACTCCATTTGTATTCTCATATTCTCATACGCATCATATTAATAAAAGGAAAAGAGACAGCAAAAAGCAGAAAAAGATAGGAGAGAAAAAACACTCAGTGCATCGGATTCATTTTCCTATTTTTTTGAAGACGAGCCTTTACGCTTTCTTAATTTTGTAAGCAGTTTCCTCAATCGAAACTCTTTTTTTCATTCAATTCATCCAATCCAACAGTACGCTGCAATTTTACCACCAATTTCACAAATTTTTCAGTAGCCGGAAAAAAATCTCTAATTTCTACCGTTCTTCCAAATGTCTCATCCAGAAAATCATTTATCTCCCGTAAAGAATAAAGATTGCTATCTTCCATCTGAGACCCTTCAGAAACACCTGACATTTGAGAGAATGTATCATCATCCCTCATGTCATCCTCTAGTGGGCCTACCACAGCATTTTGCATCCCAACTCTACTTGTACTCGCAATCTCAGAATCCAAAACAGTCTCATCAATAATATCTTGTATTTCTACCGACTGATTTTCATCTTGTACCACAATTTCCTGAACCTCAATTCCTTCATTATCACACTCATGTACCGTTACTTCGGCTATGGCCTGTTCAGTTACTGTTTCAGTTCTTTCAATTTGAGTATTCTCTCCAGCCAGCTCATTCTTTTCACGTTCTACCTTGTCAACATTGATCTCCTAATTAGTGTTCACTTGAACTATGAGGACAAGCGAACTGTTTGTGACCAACGTCACCACATTCAAAACATTTCAATCCAACAGTTGAAGCGTAAATCATAAACGACTTACCTTCATCCACGACCCGAAACGATATATATACAACGTTGACTCTTTTAAAAACATGAAAACTTGACGTCGAAACGACGTAACATGTTTTAGTTCCGTACTTTTACAACCCAGTGATATGGCTTTTATCGGGCTGGTGATTCTTCCGTACCTAATGAGTTCTCTCTCAATAACTTCGTCAGGGATAAACGGCGGCATATTCAAAATAATTACCTTAGATGTTAACGTAGCCAATGGAAAGATTGTACAAAAACTTTCATTAATCACGACACCACTTTCGATAAGTTGCGCAACAAGTTGCTCCTCTTTTAGAAAGACCACTACCGCTTTGCTCATTCTTGATGCCAACGATATGTTTTCACAACCAATTAGTTCTCTCACCGCTAACAGTACACTTTCCACCGTGACTCCCTGTTCCGGCACGCACCTAATTCCATGGCGGAGTGAAGGAGATGGCGCATGCTCACCTGGGAGCGACGCCATTCTCACACTCGCCAGTTAATAAAAAAACGACGAAACCAAAATCTAATCTAATTACACAAAAATAAGATACTTTTTAAGCAGCTCATCTTCTTCTTTGTCTACTTACTTCCTTTTCGTCGTATCAATGTGTGCTCGGCAAGACCGTTTTGTGCTTGAGCGCCACCAAGTAGTGTTTTACTGTAACTTCAGCAGCTCCAGGTGAGTCGGCCAGTTTTTAACTCGGTGCGTCAAACCAAAAAAACAAACCCAAAGCGTTTTTTTAAAAATGATGCTTTTACGCCTAGCGTTTTGCACAACGGTGTGCGCACTCACATTGGCGCCCTTTGTTTAGTCACGAGGCGTTAAACGTCGGCGATAAACGCGCACGATAATCGTCCTGGTGTGAACAGGCCTTAAGATGAGAAATAAGAGGACAATATGAGAATAAAAGAAAATAAGATGAGACGAGAGAAGAGACGAGATGAGAAAACATGAGATGAGACAAGAGGGAAAAAAGAGACGAGATGAGGTGAGATGAGGAAGATGAATGAGATGAGGGGGAAAAAGAAGAGACGAGAGGTGAAAACATGAGATGAAGAAGAGGGGAGGTGATATTAGACAATATGAGAATTGAGATGAGACAAAGAGAATAAATGAGAGGAGAAGAGGCAAGAAAAGAGTAGGGGAAAGGAGAGAAGATGAGAAAACAAGGTACAAAAGGAGAAAGGACAAGATGAGGGGAGAGGAGAGGGAAAAGATTAGAAGAGACGAAACAAAATGAGATGAGACAAAAAAAGAAAGTCCAGACAAGATGATAGAAAATGCGGAAGCTTGGGGTACTGTAGGTATATCAGCGATGATGGATCATATAGACCTGACCTCTTCACCCTCTAACACAGTTATTATCTATACAAAAAAGTGTGCATATGTGTGAATGCACACTGCAATCCCAAATTAAAGTACTGTGGGATACAAGAAAGAATGGGAAAACACACTAAAGCAGAGGAGCTCTGGGCTAGGGGAGGAAATCCCAGGTTACATATTGAAGAACACAGAAGGAGACTGTGCAGCGCAGCATGTTATTAACTACACACAGAGCTCAGCCTGAGACATTAATGACACACAGAGTATCTGCGCATACTCAACAATTACAGCACAAACACCATCTGATCCTGATATGGCATTCTTGAGTCAGTGTAAACACAGATCCTGATGCAATCATTTTCTGCAATCGTTTTAGCTGAGGCCAGACGTTGAAATCATTATACGGTCATGTGATCACTGAAAAGGAAATCAATGGCAAAGATTGTGCTATCTGTCTTGCTGCCTTTATCTCTTAGTACATTGCATCAAATAACTGTTTACATTTTAAAACCGTACCATGGTATTACCATTTTTACCAAGTAATACAACGGTATTTTGAGGTACCTTTAAGTAAATACCAATGGTATATGAATATAGCAATCATCCAGTACTATAGTATTTGTACACACACATTTCTGAGTGAAATCTGCATACAAACGTTTTTTATGAACAAATCATGATTCAGCTTTTGTTCTAAACTTTATTCTAAATTTAAGAAAAAATTTAGGAACAGCTGAAACCACTCGTATGCAAAAATCACATACTCTTGGTGACCTTATACAGTGGGGAGAACAAGTATTTGATACACTGCCGATTTTGCAGGTTTTCCTACTTACAAAGCATGTAGAGGTCTGTAATTGTTATCATAGGTACTCTTCAACTGTGAGAGACGGAATCTAAAACAAAAATCCAGAAAATCACATTGTATGATTTTTAAATAATTATTTGCATTTTATTGCATGACATAAGTATTTGATCACCTACCAACCAGTAAGAATTCCGGCTCTCACAGACCTGTTAGTTTTTCTTTAAAAAGCCCTCCTGTTCTCCACTCATTACCTGTATTAACTGCACCTGTTTGAACTTGTTACCTGTATAAAAGACACCTGTCCACACACTCAATCAAACAGACTCCAACCTCTCCACAATGGCCAAGACCAGAGAGCTGTGTAAGGACATCAGGGATAAAATTGTAGACCTGCACAAGACTGGGATGGGCTACAGGACAATATACAAGCAGCTTGGTGAGAAGACAACAACTGTTGGCACAATTATTAGAAAATGGAAGAAGTTCAAGATGACGGTCAATCTCCCTCGGTCTGGGGCACCATGCAAGATCTCACCTCGTGGGGCATCAATGATCATGAGGAAGGTGAGGGATCAGCCCAGAACTACACGGCAGGACCTGGTCAATGACCTGAAGAGAGCTGGGACCACAGTCTCAAAGAAAACCATTAGTACACACTACGCCGTCATGGATTAAAATCCTGCAGCGCACGCAAGGTCCCCCTGCTCAAGCCAGCGCATGTCCAGGCCTGTCTGAAGTTTGCCAATGACCATCTGGATGATCCAGAGGAGGAATGGGAGAAGGTCATGTGGTCTGATGAGACAAAAATAGAGCTTTTTGGTCTAAACTCCACTCGCCGTGTTTGGAGGAAGAAGAAGGATGAGTTCAACCCCAAGAACACCATCCCAACCGTGAAGCATGGAGGTGGAAACATCACTCTTTGGGGATGCTTTTCTGCAAAGGGGACAGGACGACTGCACCGTATTGAGGGGAGGATGAATGGGGCCATGTATCGCGAGATCTTGGCCAACAACCTCCTTCCCTCAGTAAGAGCACTGAAGATGGGTCGTGGCTGGGTCTTCCAGCATGACAACGACCCGAAACACACAGACAGGGCAACTAAGGAGTGGCTCCGTAAGAAGCATCTCAAGGTCCTGGAGTGGCCTAGCCAGTCTCCAGACCTGAACCCAATAGAAATCTTTGGAGGGAGCTGAAAGTCCGTATTGCCCAGCGACAGCCCTGAAACCTGAAGGATCTGGAGAAGGTCTGTATGGAGTGGGCCAAAATCGCTGCTGCAGTGTGTGCAAACCTGGTCAAGAACTACAGGAAACGTATGATCTCTGTAATTGCAAACAAAGGTTTCTAATATTAAGTTCTGCTTTTCTGATGTATCAAATACTTATGTCATGCAATAAAATCCAAATTAATTACTTAAAAATCATACAATGTGATTTTCTGGATTTTAGATTCCGTCACTCACAGTTGAAGAGTACCTATGATAAAAATTACAGACTTCTACATGCTTTGTAAGTGGGCAAACCTGCAAAATCAGCAGTGTATCAAATACTTGTTCTCCCCCACTGTATCTATCTATCTATCTATCTAAATACTGTAACATGCATGGTTTTACCATTTGATAACATCATTGTACCATGAAACTTTGTGTATAGGATTTTTTCCCCCCCTAAAGGACAGCAGGTCCAACAGACCTGTGCTCCTCATAGCGATTTGGGCCTCACTCTAAAGTGCTGCCAACTCCCCTGCCAGGCACAGCCGGATCTGTGTTGAAAGGGCGCCACACCTGAAAGCTTTTACCCAGCAAACAGGCCTCAGATAAGACCCAGAGACTTGTAATACCTTCCACTCCAATCTCTCCAATCCTATCTTCTCTCATTGCCATTCCCCCCTCTCGAGAAAAAACACCCCCAAAACATTTAGTTTTTCTACTGCTCACATTTTCCAGCCTCCCTTCTCTCTCTCTCTCTCCCTCCCAGGGCTGTAGGTCTGCCGGAGCAGATGTGTCTGGCCTCTGCAGTCTCAGACTGCTTTAATAAGGGATGTGTTTCACCGGTAAGGAATTTGGTCAGCCAGTCCGCCCCATCTGAAGCAGGCCCACTCATCCTACTCATCACAAATCAACTCCACTTTGGAATCTCTGCCTTTTATCTACCTTTCATCATTGTCGTCGTGTGATGCAGCATCTGCTGTAATAAAATGGCAGGGGTCGCTTTTGTCTTTTTTTATGTGAACTTGCAGAATTGTGGCGTTCCTTGCCAACGAACATTTTGTTCAATGCAATATGTGCAAATCAACCGACTACAGCATATCTCAGCAAAAATTTAAATAAACATGTCATGACTAAAATTTAAGGTCAAAAAGTTACTTAAACTCTTAAAAGTAAAAGTTCCAAAATTGGGTATTCGTAACAATGCAATAGAAGAACCATTTTTGGGTCTCCAAAGAACCTTTCAGTGAACCGTTATTAAAATAAGCATTTCTTTCTTAGTGTGAAGAACAGTTTAATAACCTAAATAACCTTTTTTTTCCACTATAAAGAACCTTTTGTGGAATGGAAAGGTACCATGAATGTTAAAGATTTTTTTATGGAACCATCAATGCCAATAAAGAACCTTTATTTTTTAGAGTGAATTTACATTAGTCCAGACCTGTATGATTTTCTTCTGTGGAAGATATAGGAGATATTAGGCAGTATGTTCATATTTTCCTTTTCCATATGAAAGCAAAAAGTCATTTAATTTTAATTGTAATTTTTAGAAAAGCAAAGTTTGTTAAAAAAGATACTTTGCAATATCCTGACAATGTGACACACAGATCTGCTCAACTCACTGACCCCAGAAGCCATGCTGGTGTCTTTTTCTTGATTCTTTTCCCCCCTTTTTTTGTTGGAAGTGAATGTCAACCATAACTTTTCTAAAAATAGACAACTCTTCCTGAAGAAGTGCATCACCAAGCCCCTGTTAAGTAGAGCGTTGGTGTAACGACAGAAGGCCTTTAGCTCACAGCTTTGAAAACAGACCAGAAAAACATGTATACTATCTATCTATCAAGGGTTGCACAGACTAGTCGACCTTAATGCTCTTCCATGACGCTTTAAGCTTGACGTTGACTAGTCACTGATCATGGCCTATAGAGGGCGCAACAGGAAAGGAAATCTTTGAAGTCCACTTTTACGCTCTGTTTCCAACAGTTAAAATGACAAATAAAAGCATACTCCGAGAGCGCTGCACAAGATATGTTTGATTATCTGGATAAGTTAATCGCCGTTCACGTGTAGATTGCAGGCACAAAAAAACATTCAGGAGCGCATAAATATATAGAGTGGTGCAGGTATGATGTCATTTTGTAAGCCAACTGGCAGTTAGCATTGCATTGGTTCCCTCGACAAAAACCCAAAAGGATTTTTCCATAAGCTTTTGGATTACCGCAAAAAAAACAAGCTCTGTGATCAACAAAAGTTTATGATACTTACACGTTTTGTCCATCAAGATAATTTTCACAGATGAGCACAACTTTTATGAATTTTGAAGCCTAAATGCTGTCGCCAGAAGTAAAAAGCTAATGGTAGACGGTCCGACAATTTCAACGTCACCACAACTAGCTTCCGACAACTCTTTCAGTTTTTATCTAAAAACATTTTAAACGTGATGATGTTTAATCTCCTCGACAGCCTCTATAGTCCCATTCAGCCACTTGTTAGCAACCGCCTTTTTCAAGACACCTAACAGCTTAAAAAAAAAATCACGAGTGGGGTAATATTGATGTATTTTATGTCATAGAATAAAACACAAAAGTGTCTTGAGCTTGTGTTCACCACAGAACTTATTTCAGCCATTTAAACAAAATCCTATTCAAAAAACCCATTGACTTCGGGACGATGGAACCGGAAGTGCTAAAATGCTAACTGTTCCCGCACTTTGGTCTACAAAGTAATGTTATAACTGCACCACTCTATTGTCAACACTGTTCTGTGATTTTTCAGTAAAATAGCTTAGAAACTGAAAAGTTCTAGCATATATTTCTTAGTAGCTAAAACCCACAGCTTCACTATTAGTAGAGAGACACTGCCAGGTAGAATTAATTAACACGCAATCGCACTCTCACTAATGCATTCATATAAATGTAATCGTTACTGTGCTACTTTATCTGTATCTGATTTAGAATGAGCAGAAATCTTTGAGAAATATAACCACCCAAAGACAAAAGAACTGATAAAAATAAGCTGTTATGTAGGAGCAATAGCCAAAATCACAATTTTTGAGCAAGTACATAACCAGCCAATGTTCAAAACTATCTCCTTACATTAGCCCGATTCACAACAGTAATAATGTGTTATAATTTGAGTGGTACTGGTAGCTTTCCGCAGGAAATTCGAGCATGCCGTTCGTCTTTGTGTCATTACGTCACGTCTGTATACATAAAGAAGGAGTCCGGTTAGTAGCAGTATCGCGTGTGAGGATGCTGCAGGTGGCGGATCATTTATAGCCTTTTCTCACAGCAGCTGGAATAATTAAATTAATCATTTTGATGGCAGATTGTAATCCAGAAAGGTTCAAACGACAATCATCAGTGACAACTGGAGATTCACCTGTAGTCAAACGCAAAAGATTAGACTGTACGGAAATTGAAATCTACAGGTAACGCTAATACACACTAAATACACGTAGTCACGCAATGCTGAAGTTGTTAACATTAACAATTTGAGAACATAGTATAACAACAATAATAATAATTTGCAAGGTTTGATGTGATATGAGCTAAGCGATCGTTAGATTTAATAACCATTTGTAGCGTGATTTATTGTAATGCTTTTTTCTCAGTTGGTCAGAACAAAAGTGGCAGACATGTTACTTACTTGTTCAGATGACATTTTCCTGTGAAAATTCTTATTTTGGTCATACTTCCAAGACGTAGAATCTGTAATTCTGAAGTACAGTATCCACACTGGTGCGGTGAATGAATGAATGACAGGCACACAAACTCCTCAAAACATTAGATTCATCCGCGCTGAGGAGCCGTGGCGATGCACAACCCACGTAAAGATGATAATTCCACAAATAACTGCAATTGCATGTTTCAAACAGAGATGGCGAGCTTTAATGACATCATCAGCGACTAGACGTCGACTCAACTTTCATCACATAAATGTAAACTTAAAAAATCTGAAACCCCTACTATCTATCTATCTATCTATGGTTTATAAACATTCAGGCTTTTAAACAAAGAATTTGTCTTCAGAAACGGTTTTTATTTAGTTATTTGAATGTATTTGAATTTTAATTAATTATAATTATACTTCCTTATACGTTTAAGTTTGAACTGGACGTTTTTTTTCCACCGCTAGGCCACGGTTTCAATGTTGTGAACACTCACACTTTCAGAAATGAGCGCAGAAGTAATTGTTACACAGCAACCAAAGTAAATAGTGTGTGGAGATGTTTGTTCTTCTCACCGAACTTCTCTGAACTTATACATATTTGAACAGGTAACAGTCAGATGGGATTTCAGAAAGTCCTGTCCCTCAACCTGCTCAATAATGAAGAATGCAGTGTCACCTCCAGACACTCTATAGCCCTCTCTGCATCAGAGAATAAAAGAAACCATGCAAGGCACACCAGGGCAGTGCAAGGCACTAATAAATTATTTAAAGTAACTGAGATGAAGTACTCTGTCAGTTACCTGAGTCCCAGTAGTCTCCTCATTGGAAGGTTCTGGTTTAGATGAGACAGAAGAGAAACTGTCCAAATGCCTGTTGTCTGCAGGTCTGCTTTCAGCATTTCCTGAAGTTTGCGGCACCATGGGGATCACACGATTCTTTCCCCTGCTCTGTTGCTTCCTCTTGGTCTTTGTACACGGTAAGGAGCAGCGATGATGGAGGATAATGTCTGTTTTTGGTTTGTGTGTCAAGAACGCTTTTGAAACAAAGCAAGAGGAGAGCGTGTTTGTGTTTTAAGTAGAGTCATAAATAGAGAAATGCTTAACTGGGTTATGTTTATGCCTTTCAGTTATTAATGCAGTCATATTTGCTTGGGGTGAATGTTGTTTATGATTAAACCAAACTGAGCCAATTAGAACATCACAGGTTTTAGTTTGCATTTTTCACAGGTTTTAGTTTAGTGCATTTTTGTAATCCTAATTTGATAGAGGTAATGCACATTCAGCCAAGCAAGTTTTAAAAAGTTGCAAACCTGGTAAAATATTAATATTATTTATGACACTTACATTTGTGATGGTGCTTAAGTAATTGTGTTAATTTTGTTTTGCTGAATAAAAACTTAAGCAAACGCACAACATCCGAGGTGCAGGTCAAAGAAAACAAATCTGGGTAACACTTTAGAATACTGTTCCGTCATTAATGAATAACTACACAGGAACAAATGAGTAATGCATTATTAACATTCTAGTGACTACTATTAACTAACAAGAAACTCTAATTAACAAATTAGTAATAGTGTTAAGTTGAATGTGGTAGTTTACTATTAGTTAATCAATAACTACTATTGTTTTGTTATTTTACACCTCCCAGAGGACTACTAAGAACTACTACATACAGATTCATAATAAATGTGAATAATGCATAATATATGATTATTTCTAAAGTGAAGGTCATAGTAACCCATTATTACCATTAAAAACATTAAAAATAGTAATGTGTCAAATCTTTTGATAATTTAAAATATAATAGGCCTATACAAAATTTTGTTCACGTGCTGTGCAATAATACATGCATGCATGAGATCACAAAAATCATGTTTTCTGTTAAGAGTGGACATTATATTAAGGTTAATACAATAGTTGCTATGATCCTGTTATCGGTATTTATTTCCCGGTATAACTGTGTACTCAAAATGTGCCTTTGGCTCTCACTTTATATTGTTAACTATATTGTAAATAAACTACACAAAAAATTTTTGTCCTGTTTTGTCCTCATATTCTTTCTAATAGTTCCCTCTCACATACCTGACTCAAAGGCTCATTCATTATGCAGCTCATTATGCGGTTCTTTTGTCTTCTCAGCTGTGAATCACAGCATTATTCATGAAGAGATTCACGCATCTTCGCATATGGGCTTTGTAAACAAAACGTGTCTTACAAAATTTAAATCAATATATTGTTTTATGTGAATGAGTAGGCACAATGATTCTCACATAAGTTTGAAGCAAAAACTCTAGGCAACAACATCCATTAGTCAAAAGTCTTGTGGACACATACAAACCCGATTCCAAAAAAGTTGGGACACTGTACAAATTGTGAATAAAAACAGAATGCAATGATGTTGAAGTTTCAAATTTCAATATTTTATTCAGAATACAACATAGATGACACATCAAATGTTTAAACTGAGAAAATGTATAATTTTAAGGGAAAAATAAGTTGATTTTAAATTTCATGGCATCAACACATCTCAAAAAAGTTGGGACAAGGCCATGTTTACCACTGTGTGGCATCCCCTCTTCTTTTTATAACAGTCTGCAAACGTCTGGGGACTGAGCAGACAAGTTGCTCAAGTTTAGGAATAGGAATGTTGTCCCATTCTTGTCTAATACAGGCTTCTAGTTGCTCAACTGTCTTAGGTCTTCTTTGTCGCATCTTCCTCTTTATGATGCGCCAAATGTTTTCTATGGGTGAAAGATCTGGACTGCAGGCTGGCCATTTCAGTACCCGGATCCTTCTTCTACGCAGCCATGATGTTGTAATTGATGCAGTATGTGGTCTGGCATTGTCATGTTGGAAAATGCAAGGTCTTCCCTGAAAGTGACGACGTCTGGATGGGAGCATATGTTGTTCTAGAACTTGGATATACCTTTCAGCATTGATGGTGCCTTTCCAGATGTGTAAGCTGCCCATGCCACACGCACTCATGCAACCCCATACCATCAGAGATGCAGGCTTCTGAACTGAGCGCTGATGACAACTTGGGTTGTCCTTGTCCTCTTTAGTCCGGATGACATGGCGTCCCAGTTTTCCAAAAAGAACTTCAAATTTTGATTCGTCTGACCACAGAACAGTTTTCCACTTTGCCACAGTCCATTTTAAATGAGCCTTGGCCCAGAGAAAACGCCTGCGCTTCTGGATCATGTTTAGATATGGCTTCTTTTTTGACCTATAGAGTTTTAGCCGGCAACGGCGAATGGCACGGTGGATTGTGTTCACCGACAATGTTTTCTGGAAGTATTCCTGAGCCCATGTTGTGATTTCCATTACAGTAGCATTCCTGTATGTGATGCAGTGCCGTCTAAGGGCCCGAAGATCACGGGCATCCAGTATGGTTTTCCGGCCTTGACCCTTACGCACAGAGATTGTTCCAGATTCTCTGAATCTTTGGATGATATTATGCACTGTAGATGATGATAACTTCAAACTCTTTGCAATTTGTCTCTGAGAAACTCCTTTCTGATATTGCTCCACTATTTTTCGCCGCAGCATTGGGGGAATTGGTGATCCTCTGCCCATCTTGACTTCTGAGAGACACTGCCACTCTGAGAGGCTCTTTTTATACCCAATCGTGTTGCCAATTGACCTAATAAGTTGCAAATTGGTCCTCCAGCTGTTCCTTATATGTACATTTAACTTTTCCGGCCTCTTATTGCTACCTGTCCCAACTTTTTTGGAATGTGTAGCTCTCATAAAATCCAAAATGAGCCAATATTTGGCATGACATTTCAAAATGTCTCACTTTCAACATTTGATATGTTATCTATATTCTATTGTGAATAAAATATAAGTTTATGAGATTTGTAAATTATTGCATTCCTTTTTTATTCAAAATTTGTACAGTGTCCCAACTTTTTTTGGAATCGGGTTTGTAATTACTGTGTTTTGTGGCCTTATTTCTAGAGCTGCACGATTCTGGATCACGATTTTGTGGTGTAAAATGGAGATCGCGATTCTCCCACGATTCTGAAGAGAGAAAAAAAAGACAACTAAACAAAATATGCAAACTAGCGGTTCTGACAAAATGGTCATTGCTTTATTCTATTTAAAAGATACATTTGAACAAAATAAAAAATAATTTGGAGTCAAGTCTCGTTAATCACGATTTGTTTCGTTATTGAATGAATCAGCGTTTGTGAATAAATCTTTTATATGAATGATTCAGTGACAAACATTTTTTTTAAACGCTCTTGTCACCACCTCCTGGCGTAATGATAAGCAATACTACAATACATACAAGTGTCAAAATACTTTTTTAAAAGATGATTTACTCTTATTTTGATCAATACCATGTTTATACCCAAACTATAAACTTTTATCCCCTGTTATTTAAACGTTTGTAACAAATAAATAATAATATTTATTTGATATTAATGATATTTAATCGTGCAGCTCTATTTATTTCAGTGACTTAATTTTGTTTTTTCAAAAACCACGCATAAATGTTATTCTCTCAAAACTACAAGCATGTACACTTTTGCCATTAATGTGTTTATAAGCAACTGAAAAAAGCACAAATGTCAGAGCATGTCAAAACTTCTAAAGGGCCCCAAAATGTTAATGACTCAAGTATTACCAAATCCTTTAGAAGAGTCTTGCTGTTACAACTAACCCAGAGTCTTGTAGCCATGAACTAGCTCACCTAACAGCTAACAGCCAAAACATTAGCACTAACAACTTGCATGAAAAATATCTACACAGACACACAATAAACATAATTTAACTTTGATGAGTTTAACTACAAAGCAGGAATTGCCATAACAAAAATAACGGAAGTTAAAAAAGTTACTTTCTTACATCAAAATTCGTTTTTCTAGTCTAAAATTTGATCTGTCTGCCACAGGGCTTTACGTTTCTCACATGTGGAATAAGGACTAAACAGAGCATGTGTGAAGTGAATCAGGTGATTTGTAACTTGTTCCTGATTGGAGAAATCGGAAGTGTTACAATTAACCCGTGTTACAACCATCCCCGGGTCTCCCCTACTGTCCAAAAACTTAAAAAACCTCAAAAGCTTACAATGCATTCAGTAATTGCTACAGAGTTATCGTGTTTTTCACTTTAGAATACTGATCCAAATAATTAGTAATTACTTCTAAAGGATTTGGTAATACATGAGTCGTTACTAGTGGGTTACTATGACCTTCAATTTAGATTTAATTATATATTATGCATTACTCATGTCAATTATGAATCTGTATGTAGTAGTTATTAGTAGTCCTCTGGGACTATTACTTGCTAATTCTTTAATTAGAGTTTCTTGTTAGTTAATAGTAGTTACTAGAATGTTAATAATGCATTACTCATTTGTTCCTGTGTAGTTATTCATTAATGACGGAACAGTATTCTAAAGTGTTACCCAAATGTGTATAAAGGAGATATGACCGCACACTCACTTGCAAATACTTTATTTCACCAACGTTTCAGCAACAAGCCTTTGTCAAGGTGTGATTTCTCATATAATGGAGAGAAGTATGAATAGACAATTATTCACAAGTGTAGACAATCAATCTCAGTCGAACAAACAATCAATTAGCAATTAAAAAAAAAAACATTTCAATCTCACAGAAACAATAAATACAGAGACAACTACTTGAGTATCAACATTCACAGAATACAGTAGAGTGTTCTATGTATTTTGATATTTATAAAGTTTTGTTTTGATAGAACAGGGCTTGCAATTTATTCTGACACCTATGGTATGCATCATGCGAAACCAAAAGTTTTAGTCTACCACTGCAAAAATATCCTTTTCAGTGTTGCATTTGTCACCTATTATTATTAAAGCCGAAAAATATACTTTGTTTTTTTACTTATACGCAAGTGTATGCGCACAGTCGAACGCACAGCCTTGCAAAGTATACTTCTTTTGACTCGTATGCGTACACAGGCATTCAGCGCATGCGCAGTTTTGAGCAATCTCTTACTACGAGTTACAACCATAGACCGTAAAAAAATATGGACGACGCGCCTTCACTATCTTCCACTGAAGAAAAGTGAAGCTGCCAATGTCCGAATATGGCGCTGACTTCTTGCGCTGATTTGGGACCTGAGTCTGCGCAGTAGAGACCTCGGGACCTGAGTCTGCGCAGTAGAGACCTCGGGACCTGAGTCTGCGCAGTAGAGAGCAGGAAGTAGAGCCGCGATATCAAAACCCCGCCCACACTCCCGCAGTATCTGTTAGTACAGTTTACTGCAGAGCAACTCATGATGTTGGTGTGAAATAAACAGTTATGGAAATGAAGAAATTAAAGTTGAAGCTCCAATCTCCTCCCGAATATCCTGAAAAAAGTCTGTTGGTGCCTCAGTGAACTTTGCTCAGAGAAGCTGTCAATCACAACTGTCAATCATAACGTCACACCCCCGTTTTTATAGCATCAAATAACTAACTAAAACCAAACTTATTTAAAAACGAACACTTGAACTTACACCAGCGTGATAAAAACTACTTAAAATGACAGACACCATCTTTGAAAAAAAATTATTGGAAGCGTAATTTTGTTTAGTTTGTCCCACGTCCCATTACATTACACAGAGAGGGCGGTGTTTATGAGCTATACTGGGACCAACCACCTGGGGACAATCGAGACGCTTTGGCTTCACTTTTCAGGACTTGTGCGGCACACTTGGTTACAACCCATGTAAAAAATACTGCAAAAAAATTAAACGCGCATGTGTAACCTGTGCGTACAAAGTACGTGTGATTACAAAAATCCGGCAATGCGCGTTCAGTACGCGCGTACTCTTCTGATGACGGAAGTTGCGTCACGCGCACTGTACACTGACCCTTGTGTACGCGTAAAAAGTGAAGTATGCTTTGGCATTTTCCGGCTTTCCGTGTTTTCACTATTAAACGGTAGGGGCGCTTTTAGGCATCTTCTAAAAGAGTATTGAATCTCCAGATCAAAAGACATGTGAAGAAGCAGAAACAAAGGACAGCATATGAAAGCAGATGCATATGTAAAATAACACGATCATCAACATTAAACAGCATATAAATCAACTCTGCCTAATGTTACTGAATGAAATGTCGAGCCAGGACGAGCCTATATACTGTATATATATATATATATATATATATATACACTCACCTAAAGGATTATTAGGAACACCTGTTCAATTTCTCATTAATGCAATTATCTAATCAACCAATCACATGGCAGTTGCTTCAATGCATTTAGGGGTGTGGTCCTGGTCAAGACAATCTCCTGAACTCCAAACTGAATGTCAGAATGGGAAAGAAAGGTGATTTAAGCCATTTTGAGCGTGGCATGGTTGTTGGTGCCAGACGGGCCGGTCTGAGTATTTCACAATCTGCTCAGTTACTGGGATTTTCACGCACAACCATTTCTAGAGTTTACAAAGAATGGTGTGAAAAGGGAAAAACATCCAGTATGCGGCAGTCCTGTGGGCGAAAATGCCTTGTTGATGCTAGAGGTCAGAGGAGAATGGGCCGACTGATTCAAGCTGATAGAAGAGCAACTTTGACTGAAATAACCACTCGTTACAACCGAGGTATGCAGCAAAGCATTTGTGAAGCCACAACACGCACAACCTTGAGGCGGATGGGCTACAACAGCAGAAGACCCCACCGGGTACCACTCATCTCCACTACAAATAGGAAAAAGAGGCTACAATTTGCACAAGCTCACCAAAATTGGACAGTTGAAGACTGGAAAAATGTTGCCTGGTCTGATGAGTCTCGATTTCTGTTGAGACATTCAGATGGTAGAGTCAGAATTTGGCGTAAACAGAATGAGAACATGGATCCATCATGCCTTGTTACCACTGTGCAGGCTGGTGGTGGTGGTGTAATGGTGTGGGGGATGTTTTCTTGGCACACTTTAGGCCCCTTAGTGCCAATTGGGCATCGTTTAAATGCCACGGCCTACCTGAGCATTGTTTCTGACCATGTCCATCCCTTTATGACCACCATGTACCCATCCTCTGATGGCTACTTCCAGCAGGATAATGCACCATGTCACAAAGCTCGAATCATTTCAAATTGGTTTCTTGAACATGACAATGAGTTCACTGTACTAAAATGGCCCCCACAGTCACCAGATCTCAACCCAATAGAGCATCTTTGGGATGTGGTGGAACGGGAGCTTCGTGCCCTGGATGTGCATCCCACAAATCTCCATCAACTGCAAGATGCTATCCTATCAATATGGGCCAACATTTCTAAAGAATGCTTTCAGCACCTTGTTGAATCAATGCCACGTAGAATTAAGGCAGTTCTGAAGGCGAAAGGGGGTCAAACACAGTATTAGTATGGTGTTCCTAATAATCCTTTAGGTGAGTGTATATATATATATATATACTGTGAAGCTTTGGGGGTGTTGATGGACTCGATCTACTCCATCTATGTTTTGATCATCGTTCTGAATCTGATCCAGACGCAGTCTTTGACAAAAACATGATTTTCTTAGCTTTTTGCTCAAAATGTTGCTTTTTTTTTTTTTTTTTTTTAATAAAAAAATCTAGAATAAAACGTTTTTTTGTTTTTTTGTTTAAAAGCAGAGGGTCTGTTCTTTCTTTTGATATATTGCATGTTCAGATATTCATACAATAAAATATACTGGGGGCCATGAAACTTTTGTGAAAATGATCAAAAATGCTGGTGGTGGCTGGCAACTTTTTATAAAAACGCTGGCGGGGAAAGAGTTAATTTTTTCCGCAGATTAAAGTGTCCGATAATGGAGGTTTACCGAGATAAAACAAGTAGGCTGGTCATATAAATCTTAATTTGGCGAACCCAATTAAGGGGCGATTTATAGAGATTTTTTTTTACTCTTTATCTCATGTGAGCGTGCAAAAGTACTAGGCACAAAACTTTAGGAAAGTTATGTGTATATGATTTCTGGAATTTAACACAACTTTACATTTAGACTGTGTTTGTGTGTGCTTAGGTCTAGATATCCCTGACCCTGATGAAATCGAGTACATCAGGCAACAGGTGGAGGTGACAGTAAACAGCACTGTGCACCTTTATTGTGGATCTGATGTGCCCACACTGTTTATCTGGGTCTTCACCAGGCTTGGCACAGAGAGAAATGAGCCTCTGGCCTACAACCACGGACAGGGGACCAAACTCCTGGCCTTAGCCAGCACCCTGGGAGAGATTTCCCTGCTCACCAACACAACCACTCTGGTCATTGAGGGGATCTCAGATGTGGCCGAGGGAGTCTACACGTGCCAGGCCCTATACGATACGGATGAACCGCCTAAAGTTACGTTTTACTACACCCAGCTGCATCTGCAGGATGAGGAAGAGAGATCCAGGGGGTCAGGGTCCCCGCCCCCAGAAAGTGATTGGGGGCAGTTTAACTAACAAGAACAGTAGAATGTAACTAATCACAGTTTTTTTAAAGAGTTATTCATAGTGGACAGTATACAGTATTTTGTGACAGCATGCTATATTTGTGTGAAGGTAATTCAATGCAATTCACTTGGGCTTAGAGGCAACTCCCTAAAACTGACATATTCACATTTAAATGCATTAAATGAGTTTTAAATGCAAATAAAATGCTGTTCATTGCTGTGTTAATCTCAACCAAAACATCTTTTATTTCTACTAAACTAAAATTCAAGGCTTAAAGTTAAAGGGATAGTTCACCCCCAAATGAAAATTCTGTCATTATTTACTGTACTCACCCTCATGTCGTTCCAAACCTGTAAGACTTTCGTTCATCTTCGTTACACAATTTAAGATATTTTTGATGAAATCCGAGAAAAAAAACAAACAAAAATAACGACTTTATTCAACAATTTCTTCTCTTCTGTGTCAGTCTCACTGTTCACATGAGCACCACGACGCATGCGTGTGGTGCTGACGCAGGAGCGGGTCAATACTGAGCCTGTGTTCTGACATAGACCCCGGAAGTGCTGCACTGTGTTTACAATGTGACACGGAAGAGAAGAAATTGTTGAATAAAGTCGTTATTTTAGTTTTTTTGTGCACAAAAAGTATTCTCATCGCTTCATAACATTAAGGTTGAACCGCTGTATTCACATGAACTATTTTAACAATGTCTTTACCACCTTTCTAGGCCTTCAAAGTGATAATAACGTTGCAGTCTATGTGGGGTCAGAAAGCTCTCGGATTTCATCAAAAATATCTTAATTTGTGTTCCGAAGATGAATAAAGGTCTTACGGGTTTGTAACGACATGAGGGTAATTAAAGGAGACATATTATGCCCCTTTTCACAAGATGTAATATAAATCTCTGGTGTCCCCAGAATATGTCTGTGAAGTTTCAGCTCAAAATACCCCCCAGATCATTTATTATAGCTTGTCAAATTTGCCTCTATTTGGGTGTGAGCAAAAACACTGCGTTTTTGTGTATGTCCCTTTAAATACAAATGAGCTGCTGCTCCCCGCCCCCGTTTCAGTGGCTCCTTTACACAAGCTTCGGATACAATGTTAACAACAAAACGAATCTCACTCAGCCTAAATGTAAGAAATAACCAGTTGTGGAGTGCAGCCTTACATGTTTGAACCGGAGTAGGACACAGATGAGAGACTCAGGAAGAGGTTGCAACTTTTGGACTGCACCTGGACGTTTCTGAATGGTTAGTGGATACATTTATGTAACGTTAGTTGTTGTGGAGTTATGTTGATTCAACTCATCGACTAGCATGTACCGCCATGTTAATCTATAAATTGTTGTATAGTTGCTCGTATGAGAACGTAAAAAAGTCTGTCACCTGACTATATAATGCATAATAAATGTGCGTTTATGAATTACACAGACGGTGAGCATTTTCGGGATGAAACTTAATGACATAGCTCTAGTCTCTGTGAATACAGTCAGAGACTATGGTAACTTTAGCCATATTAGCCGTACAACATTCTAGAAAGCTCACTCAGAAAGGAAATTTGCAAACATTCACAAAATATAAAGTGCCATCTTTACTTGTTCTGGATTTGAAGTTAGAGTATGAAGCACTGGTTTTGACCCATCCTTCAGAAACAACTTTTTCGCAAATCCAGCGTTGTACTGACCCTCGTTGGTGAAGCAGTCATTTGAAAAATGATTTCCGCAAATATATAACATTTTACCAACATTATTCGGCACATTTCCTTCAAAAATTAAATTCATCCACGGTGTCCTCAGTGGCTCGGATGCCTGGAGTCTATGGAGACTCGTATGTTCGTTGGTACATCCAACAACAGAACATTTGTAATGTTTTTTGGCGCAGACATTGTAATACTCTAGCTAGCTGATACAGAAACGGCGGTCTCTGTGCTTCTCACTCAGGGGTGTGTCTATGCTTACAGGGCAGATCATCAACAGTCATGGGCGGGGTTTCCCTACTCTTACGTAGGAGTAGGGGGAAATATGAAACAGGGCATTATGAGAGATTGATAATGATTGATGGGGATTATAAAAAAAGTATTGGGTGGATTTTCACCATTATAGGCTGGTTGTTTGCACACACCGTGGACACACATCTGTGTTCACCTTATAAAAGTGAATTTTGCATAATATGTCCCCTTTAATGACAGAAATTTTATTTTTGGGTGAACTAACCCTTAAAAACCCACATCCAACTGACTCCACCATATACACAGCTGTCATCCAAGTTTCCATCATTCCATCCGAGGTGCCAATAACACAATCATATCTGTCTATGAATATCTGTGTAGCTAAATATTTTGTTTGTAGGACATCACCAGGAAAATAACTATTCCTTAGTGTGGGAAATAAACAGCTTTTGGCCTTGAGTTATGGACCCATAAACCACCATGTCTGGGCTTCCATGCTGCAATAGATCAGTCAGAAATCCAGAAGTACCGATATAAATATTGGTCACATAACTCAGTTATTTTTATGATGGGGAATTCAGCCTTGGCAATTGCTATACTAAAGCAACGGGATTGCGCCACAATTGTAGCACATCCAAAATAATATGTCTACAAATTATAAACAACAAATTTGTTCTTCAATATTTTAGCTACCTCTGATTTGACTCATCATATTGATGGATGTGATTTTGCCATACTGTAGAAGAAGGTCCTGAATCAACAAACATATAGTCCTAACTCTATTGCAAAACCGCAACCCTAACCTTAACCCACAATCAAATGATAGGTTGATAAGCCTTAGATAGTTTGCCTAAAAATAATAATTATATTATCATTCACTCATCGTCATGTCATTCCAAACTCTTTCAAAATATCCGGTTGGGTAAATTCAATACTGTGATTTCACTTTGCCATTTAATGAAAGCACCCAAGTTTGTCAGTGAAAAAGTACTTATAACTCACTGGTCATTTTTCAAGTACTCTTATAAGTTTTGGTGCCAAACAAGCTGATGGCAGCAAAAGAAGAATGCAGAATGAGGAGTGCATTTCTGCCACCTCCTGGACTGGAGTGTGAAGCACTAACTAGCATTTAGAAAAGTAATGGTAACTGTCATATTTTTACTGTTAAATTTGCTTAAATATTGGGTTGTTTGTTTTTTTGGAGCACAAGCTTTACTACAAGCTTTACTGTGTGTTAAAGAAAGTCACAACGTACTGCCACTGTTTGGAATTCAACCAACCAGATATTCATTAAAGGATTAGTTCACTTTAAAATGATAATTTACTCACCCCCATCTCATTCAAGATGTTCATGTCTTTTTTTCTTCAGTCGAAAAGAAATTAAGTTTTTTGAGGAAAACATTCGAGGATATTTCTCCATATAATGTATTTCAATGGCAACCAACAGGTTGAAGGTCCAAATCAATGCAGTTTCAAAGCGCTTCGAATGGCTTTAGAGGGCTCTGCACGATCCCAGCTGAGGAACAGGGTCTTATCTAGTGAAACGATCGGTCATTTTCAATAAAAAATAAAAATGTATATACTTTTTAATAAAGAATGCTCGACTTCAGTGTTGTGATTCTTCACGGCGTATGACGTCATCACGCCAGAAAGGTCACACGTAGGTGGACGTACCATAGGTGCAGAGCCCTCTAAAGCCATTCAAAGCTCTTTGAAACTGCATTGATTTGGACCTTCAACCCGTTGGTTGCAATTATATGGAGAAATATCCTGGAATGTTTTCCTCAAAAAACTTAATTTCTTTTCGACTGAAGAAAGAAAGACATGAACATCTTAGATGACATGGGGGTGAGTAAATTATCAGGAAATTTTCATTTTAAAGTGAACTAATCCTTTAAATTATCTCCTTTTCTGTTTCAATTATATCAAACTTGGCAAAATGACACTAAACAACAATACTGACAGACATGTTGCTCTTTCTCCCACCTCACAAAGTAAGAAAAAATAATAGAATTGACTTTCACACAGTGTCAGTTGGAACCGGAAAATGTTGTGAAGGTGGACTGAGGTAACGGCTGGTCCTGTCAGCATGTATAAATGATTTGTCGTCATTGGTCTAATAACGAGCAGGAGAACAGACATGTGGAACGCAGGTCTGACCTCAGAAAAGACAGAAAGCTTGTAAATTAACTTTACGGGACCTTTATCCCTTCCACACAACAGAAATATAGTGATAGCCATACATAATTTAAGCCCCATATGAAATAACAACCCAATCATCAGCTGACCTGGTAAGTCGTGCATACATTTCCTGTTGGCCGTGGTTATCATGGTCAAGAAAATGGTAGTTTATTTGTACAACACTGATTATGGGGCTGACATTTGCCTAAAATAATAGAGGGCTGGGGCAGGGCCAGAGTCCCAGAGTCTTTGTGCGGTTTTGTAACCTCTCATGGATAAACGGCTTGGAAGCTGAGTCAAATCAGGCCACTCTCAGAACAAGAGACAAGAAAAGAGAAAGAAACACGGCCTAATTCATGAGTGTTACATTCATTCAGGGTGTGCCAAAGTGACAGGCGAAGAATGGTGGGCGGAGGAGGGGGTTGGAGAGGGCGCTAACAGGTCCACTCAGAAACTGGGGGAGGAATTTTTGGGGTGGACAATGGGCACATTTGTTCCCATGGTGCCCTTAATAAGGGTTCTGAGTGCCGTGCAGGAGGCAAAAGGACAGGGTGGAGGCAGGGTAAGTAAAGAGCGACTTCAGACAGAAGCAGGTCTTTATCAGGAGCTCCTCAAACTTATCTTCATATCATCAAATGACCCGAGACCTCTGTCAACATCCCCAATCTTCTTTCTCTCTCTCTGTCACAGTCACCCTATTCTTCCTCAGTGTCCTTTTCCCATCCATTGTTTCTGGACTCTTTCTAAGTAGAACAGGGATGGGCAACTTCAGTCCTGGAAGGCCACAGTCCTGCAGAGACAGGTGTGTTTTTTTTAAAGATGGAACAAAACTCTGCAGTACAGCAGTCCTCCAGGACCAAAGCTGCCCATCCCTGCAGGAGAGTATCAAATGGTTGGCAGCAAAGTGGCTCAGTGGATAGTGTAGCCCCTCTGATTTGAATTGCCCACTCTAAGCGGGACTTGAACTCAGGCCTGTCTGCATGGGAGCAGGCGCTCCAACAAGGAGGCTAAAGACCGCAGCCTCTAGTGCTGGTTGCTAAAGCACCTCTTGAGATCAGGGGAGTGAGGTGTATACGCACAGCTCTTACTGGCCTACAACAGTTAAACTAGCACTGTTGCCTCACAGCAAGAAGGTTCATGGTTCGAGTCCCGGCTGAGTCAGGAGGCCTTTTCCTCCGGGCGCTCCGGGTTTTCTCTCACAATCCAAAAACATGCAACACAGGTGAATCGGAGATGCTAAATTGCCTGTAGGTGTGAATGCATGTGTTTGAGTCCCAAGCCATGTAATGGGGAGGGGTTGAGGAAAGACCTGGGGTGCTTCTCAATACTCAAATTGATGGCAGCCCGTGACCCGGAAACCGATCGAACTCAGCCATCTTGAAGGGCATCTCAATTCTTTAATTGCACTACGAGGAGGCGAGAAAGAAGGGGTGCTTCTCAATACTCAAATTGATGCTTCCTCGTTTCCTCGCTCCTACGTCCTCAAGCCTGTGACCCGGAAGCCGATCAAAGCCATCTTGAAGGACATCTCAGTTCTCTAATTGCACCACGAGGAGGTGAGGAATGAAGAGCGAGGAAGCTTCCTGAAGAGTCACAGATGTATTCTTCCCTCGCATCCTAAGGGGGTGGAGCTAAGATGTGCGGAAAGGAAAAAAGGATGCACAAATTAGAAATTCGAAGCACCCCTGGTGACCTACCCTGGAAAAAATCATTACCAAGAAATTCATGGATAGTCTCTCGTGTATAGAATCGCTCATGGAATCATGAGTTGGATATGACTGAAATGGTTAATAAACCAAATGGTTTTAGAATCACCAGTTCTGTGGCCACGTTTGCACATTTGGCAAACACTTTTATCCAAAGCGATTTACATTGCATTCCGTTCTTGAATTCCCTGGGAATTGAACCCATGACCTTTGTGTTTCTAGCATCCTCCTCTACTATTTGTGCTACAGGAATGACTTCATGGCTCAAGCTACTTAGGACACCACTCTAAAAGTCATCTTCACTCTATTAAAGCAAATTCACAGGTCCAGGAGGATAATCTTCGATATCATTGTGTGATCTGATATGACTCAGATCTCTGGGCCTACCTTTGCCTGTTGTTTAGATCCTGACTTTGGTTTTCCAGCTGAAGCCCAGTGGAGCAGAAGGGATATTTTAATGTCCAGACACTGTAAGCTCAGCCAGAATTCAAGAAACCACCTTGAAGTGGCCTGGATTGTGCGCTAAACGGTTTGCCACAATCTGAAAACAGCAAGACCTCTTGTCTTTCCTCCATCTACATTTTTCTTTCCAACCAAAATGACAGATGGAAGCTTCATGGTGTCAGAGGATTTGTGGGGAATTACCAGCAGGCCTGAATGTCTGGTGGCAGTGTTGGCACTATAATGGAAGAGACTAAAAGCCGCCAGCTCTGTCAACCACTCTAATCAGCCTACTTCAACTTAGCTTAGACTAAAACATACACAAGTTCAACATCTCAGTTACAGGTTGTTACCTCGCTGCCCTATCAGGCAATGACTTTGCAGCATTTGCGCACAAAGGTACCTCACGAAACTGATTTTGGAAATAGAGCGAGCTTTGGTGATAACTAAGCGAATATTTAATTACTATAATAGTAAATTCTCGCTAGAAATGACATGAAATGAAAACGTTGGTCAAAAACGTACATTTACACACAAACTGACCACCATCCGCAAATTTCAGACGCCATCTTTATTTTTTAGCACAACTGTCACAGAATGGAAAGCACAGGATTGTGGGATATCAAAGGCAGCAAAGGATAAATCTATGCTTCCTTCAAAAATCAGATGGTCAGGAGACAGGAAGTGAAGCTAACTTTGGATTCGGACAGGCCTTGATGCCTTCCTACCTTGTAATGTGTCCTTCAAAAGCAGCATTTTTCAGTTTTCGGACACAGCCATGTCAAAGGCTTAGCCCACCTAAATTAGGTTACATACCATCATCCCCTTTTCTGCATTTTAGAGCATTTAGCTTATTTCCAAGTTACAATAGGAACATCAACGATTTATTAATAACATCAGAATTAACAGTGAAATGTCAAAATTCATTAAAACAGTTTCAACAGTACATTGAATGAGTACGAGTTGTGGGTGCAGTCGTTCTTTTTGATCAATGTTGAGTACTTAAATGAGCATAGTGTAGGTAAGTGGAAAAAAAACTTGGATCAGAACATTTTTTTAAATATTCCGTACACAAAAATGTGAACACAACCGCTCAGTCAAAACATGGCCTGGTTAAACATACTTGATGTGTATTCTTGCGTTCATCTGGCAGAAAGAAACCTCACTACTGTGATAAAGTAACATTCAAATGTCTGCATTCAAATTTAGGTACATTGCTATAAACATTGACTTCTACTTGTTTAGCAAGATTCTCTCAAAACTGTTGCTCTGCCATGACAACAGCAAAAAACTGACCATAAAACAGATCATTTGTGCTAATTCCTGCTATACTGCCCCTTGTGGAAATAGTGAAAAGGCAACACATAATTGAAAATCCTGCATAATATAACTTTTGCATTAATACACAAAAAGTGTAAACTAAGTTAGTTGATGTACTTTATATCGGCAACCCGAGCTGATTTGTTTGTATTTTATTTTGTAATATGGGAAGAATCGGTTTTAATTAGCTGTAGTTGGAGAGATTTATATGGCAGAGAAATTTGTGGCTTGCACAGCAAAACAAATAAAATCTTCAAACTGCTGCACTGACATCGCCACTTATTAGAACACACACTAATGCCTATGATCTCACCACGTTCTGAGTGTTTGCATTTTACTTTCTATGTGATTTTACAGGAAGGGTGTAGCCTGGAGTCACTATGTGTATAGGGTATCCACATAAAGAGGATATATAATTCATTTTTATCATCATGGTTGTTCCCCGAGGGATCTTTAACATTAAAGAAATAAGTTCCTCCTTATCACTTAACCTTGAGTGCACACCAAATAGCTGCCCTTGATATGCATGATGGTCATGTGTTTTACATCTAATTGATGCCAAAAAGTCAATGCAAAAAGTTCATTTTTGAAGCTTTGTTTCAGTAAATGGATGAGGGAGGATGTTTGGGATCTGAATGTTACGGTATGTTTCATAGTAAATCAAGCTCTTGTATCTCGAAAAAGAAAAATGATTATGAAAACACATCTTCTTAATCCAGCTATCCATCAGTGCCTGCCTGAAATCAGCTGTTAAAAGACCGCAAAACATGACAATGTACCATCCACCCTTTGGCAGTCTGCTCATGTAGACAGTCAACTCGAGTACAAACCACATCTGAAGCTGAAAAAAGGAGACCGCAGTGAAGAGCTCCACTAAGCAACCAAACAAAAACACTCACGTGATGTTAACATGACCAGTGCCCTTCAACACATTCTGGGAGGGTCAAAGGTCATTCAAGCACTCTTGTGTTTGTTTATGGTTAACAAAGAGACGTGGATAGGAGGTGTGGCTGGTAGGCTGTGGGGATTGACTCCGGAAAACTTCAAAGAGCTGTTGCAATTGCTGGATACTTGAGTAGATATTTCTGATATCCCTCAGGCACCGACAGCTCAGGCTGCATTATCGATTATAGTAAGAGCGATCAAATTTTATGCTTGCATGGAACCTTTCTAGGTTCCAAATAGGGCTGCATCGATTGAACGCAATTAACCCGAAATCGCGCTTAAACCGATTTGGCTATTATTTTTATGCACAGCTTGTCAGAGAAGCACGGCTCTGTGATCAGTAGTAAATGCTGCTCCATCTGAAAGCACTGAGAGTTTGAGTCGCTTATAACGTGCATTTGAAAAAGCAACACCCGCCAAACATCTTTTCAAACATGAGAAGCATTTATGAACCTCTTGTCCAATATAAGACAACATTGAATATGTTTTTAGTCCAAACTCACTTCATAACGACAGTTGAGCATCCTTCTGTGAGATGTGGCTTCTTACACAGAATAAGACACACAACATATTTCATAGTATTCTATACAGTGATAAAGGCTAATTCGATTAGCATTGAAGTATAAATATACTTTATTTTCATAAAAATAACCGAGAAGGCCATATATTGTCATAGTCGTGTGTTTATTAGTCATGTTTAATTTAAGTGTTCAATCAATCTTCTGTTTATTCAGCTACGGCAATGCCCATAGGGATTTCCTGGAACGACCGTTATCTACTTCCGCAGGGCATATTCAGAGTTTCTGCGCGAGAGCGCCCTCTGGCTTTCAGATGAATACTGCTGATCACAGAGCTGTGCTTCACTGACAAGCTACGCATAAAAAAAGCAGCCTTTGCCAAATCGCGTTCGGTTTAATTTCGATTAATCGAGCAGCCCTTGTTCCAATTGTGCATATCCATATGTGCTTTAGGGGTGCAATTGAGGGGCCATATGAATCTGTAAATATTCGCCCATGTTCGGTAGCTTGAGAGCCCTATAGCATTAAAACATTAGAGAAGGATATGGATAGACATAATACTTAATCTTCTCTTTATATTATAACAAAACTTTACACATACAATGGCTAAACTCCACACTGTGTGGAGCAAACAAAAAAATATAGTCAAATAAACAACAAAAAATAAGTTTCTCATCAAAAAAAAGCATAAATAATATAAAAGACAAACTTTTTTTCTTACAACAGATACATTCATATGAAATAATATTTTACTACTACAAAAAATAAATAAGTCATCTAAAGAGTTTTTGCTTTTACTTTTAAAAGTCCTCCCACAAATGGGATCGTTTCAGCCTTTGAGTTTTCCACCATCCTTGCATAAAAGTCTCTTCATTCTTTCTTTTCATTCTATTTATCGCCATCCTACTTTCCTTGGTCAGTCTTCTCCAGCTCTGTAAGCAGTCAGTTTGGTGTCCACTTTAAGTCACACAATGTCTCTGACCATTCCATCACTGGCCATTTCCTTTTTTTAAATGTGTCCATGTTCCCAATTTTTTTTTTGTGCTCTTTCGTGTGTTTAGAGTGTATGCATGTTTGATAAGCGTTTTCTGCTTTAAATGTGTTCAGATCTCCTGCACTGAAGGCTGGATGAGATCTCCAGTCAAGCTTCCAGTAGAGATCCAGGCTGTTTTTTCCTTACAGTCCAGATCAGGCAGTCCCAGCCGTTCCCAACACACCACAGGACCCTCGGAGTCTTCATGTTGCATGGGCTGAACTCCTGTTACACACACACACACAAATAGATCGAAAAAATGTATGCACCAGCTCCAGTATGCAGCATTCTAGTCAGATAAAATAATATTGCATGATGGGTAATTTACAGTTTGCCAATGCAGTAATTTCCTGAACAGCAAGAGGAAACACTGACTTTCCTCATTCATAGGGAGTGCAGAGTGAATCAGAGAGCTCTTTATAGCGCTGAAACTCTCTCACCTCTCTGCTGCTCGAGGGTGGACTTTGTTTCCACAGGCAGACAAGGGGAATTCTGGGAAAGGGGTGGAGTCTTGCCCTCCTCCGCCTCCATGGCTGAATCTCTCTCTTGGGAGCTGTTGAGCTGTGGGCTGTCACGTCCATGGCAGCGAGACAAAACGGGGTTGAGGGGCATCATTTCCAGCCCGTCAGGTTGGCGCGCTGCCACACGGTGCATTAGGGGGAGAGTGCCGCCCGAGAAAGTGCCATTGGTTTTCGTGTAACACCTGTCCACAAAACACAAACGCAAGACAAACTTTGAAAACTAAGCATTTTCCAGATATTCACATGAAAACAAAGCTATAAAAGTATGCCCTCTTGCCAATATTTCCATTTATGAAGCATTTCTACTCAAATCTTGCATGGACATATTTTTGACCAAAAAGCACCTTGAAAGTAGTGCATATGACTTAAAGGAGTAGTTCACTTTAAAATGAAAATTATTCCATGATTTACTCACCCTCAAGCCATCCTAGGTGTATATGACTTTCTTCTTCTGATGAACACAATCGGAGTTATATTAATAAATATCCTGATGTTTCCAAGCTTTATAATGGCAGTGAATGGGGTTCACGAGTTTGAAGCTCAAAAAGTGCATTCATCCATCATAAACATACTCCACACGTCTCCGGGGGACTAATAAAGGCCTTCTGAAGCGAATCGATCGAGTTTTGTAAGAAAAATATCCATATTTAAAACTTCATAAAGTAAAATATCTAGTTTCCGCGAGACCGCCTTCCGTATTCAACTTACGGAAAAAGCGTAACTGACGCGACGTATGACTAGAACGTAGCGTAAGCATTTTGAACTGCGAGAGACGTTACACTTTCTGCCTAAGTTGAATACGGAAGGTGGTCCGCCAGATTTAAGATAAAGATTTAAATATGGATATTTTTCTTACAAAACTCGATCGAGTCGCTTCAGAAGGCCTTTAATAACCCCCCGGAGACGTGTGGAGTATGTTTATGATGGATGAATGCACTTTTTTGAGCGTCAAACGCAATGGACCCCCTCACTGCCATTATAATGCTTGGAAGCGTCAGGACATTTTTTAATATAACTCTGATTGTGTTCATCAGAAGAAAGTCATATACACCTAGGATGGCTTGAGGGTGAGTAAATTATGGAGTAATTTTCATTTTAAAGTGAACTACTCCTTTAAGTCTTCTGAATCTTTTTTTTTTTTTGTATAAGAAAAGAGTGTTATTTTAATATCATAAAGATATTAATATAGTTTATTAATAATTACAAATTAATTTTTATTTTTATATTGTCTTTTCATTTTAATTTTTGATAAGATTTTAGTAATTTTGTGTTTTTGTCTTTTTTGTCTATATAGTTTTTATTTCAGTTTTAGTTTTAGTTATTTTAGTACATCAAGTTAAAACTAAATGAAAATGACGTTTCCTTGACAAACTAGAAGAAATAAAATACGTTTTATTTTATTTCAAGTAACAAAAACATTTAAAAAAAAAAAAAATGTATGGTTTTAACAGGCTGGTGTCAAACCTGGTGTGACGCATCATGATATTAAAATTCAGGCTGATATCATAAGTCATGTTATGACCAATAACCAATAAATGAGCAATATTAAAATTCTATAATATTTTGTGTAAATAAATTAAAAACAAAACACTAAACTAAAATCAATTGTTTAAAATGCTAAAGTGGAGTAAATTTTGGAATTTAGGCATTACAACATTATAATGCACAGTATGAAAAATGTATGTTCATTTTGAGATTTGTATTATAAGCATTTAAAAATATATATTTTGCAAAGATTACATTTAACAGTGCTATTAAAATGATTAAGTATTTGATGACGGCATGCATACCTACCTTTATTATATTTCAAAGGTGCTTTTTTGGAGTTTGACAGCTCATGTCACAATATCTTTTTGTTGTATGGAAAAGAGCAGCATAAGCATTCATCAAAATTTCTCCTTTTATGTTTTACGGAAGAAAATTATACATGTTCGGTAAGAGGATATGTAAATGACAGCATTTTAATTATTCTATGAATTTCATCTTTACAGAACAGCTTGAGCCTGTGCACCACCTGAAACAAGCATCTCTGCTATGTTCAAACTCTGATCGCATCTGAAATCATGGATTTATTTCCGCAAGTCTCTACGCTGCCTGACCAGACTCAACAGCCTGTGTCTCTGTGTGTTTGCGCATGCTGATAAGACAGAGAGGCTTCAACACACACATACTTCCACATAAACACATAAACAAACAATACCTGAGAGTATAAATACACATGCAGATAACTGAATGCTCACTCGAGAAGTAATCAGGGATATGAAGTGTACACAGATGCACACAGTTAGTTAGTGCGCTGATATCAGCTCCATTCAGAAGGATTTCCCTCTGCTCCCCCGCTGGCCGCGGCTAAATAAACAATCCGCTCATTAAGACTGTAGCAAGGGTGCGTTCAGTGTAAACTGTTACTGCCGGACACACTAGAGTACACAAACAAGCATCGTCGAGAAGAGTTGCCATGCGTGTATGTGTGTGTGTGTTTAGCCCAGAACAGAATAAGCTCAGGTCAGGGGTGAAATGAGAACCAGATGGAGCAGATGATTGGTTTGCTGACTGGAGGCGTGCTGAGCAAAACATAATTCTGTCGGCATGTAAACACCAAACATTAACAAGCTACTGGGCTTGACTTTTCAAGTATTACATTTCCCTCTCTCTCACCTGTTGTTGTTGCAGAAGTTTTGACAGCTCATGCAGTCCGACGAGTCGTTCTGGGGCAGAGCCGTGTATATCCCCCCTCCCTGCCACAACAAACAACAAATATAACAAAAGCCATATTTCACTTCTCATTTATCAAACACTACACTCAGGCCCAGCGCTTGCCCCCCCCCCATGGACATCCCTGTGCCCCCCTCCGGACTGAGGGAGACGGACTTGATACTAGCATGTGATTTTCTCACTCAAACCACTGCTGCTGCTTCTGATTGCTTTTAGAGGGAAAAGATGCTCATAACTGCTGGTCTAGGATCTGTTTTTTTCTTTGTAATAATAGCATATTAGCAAAAAAGAGTTGGCAAACAATCAAGTGCGTATCTGTGTTTGCGCTCTGGAGAGCGTCAAAATATTCCATTTACAATGTGTTTTCGCAGCGGTGAGCAATATAGCCAATCACAGACATGTTTGTTGATTTCTTGAACGCAATGGCCAATCACAGGTGTTTGAGTTAGAATCCACTCACTCGAGTTTTTGTCCAGTGCTGAGTTCTGCACGCTCGCAAATCCTCTCTAACAAAGTGTAGACATTATGTAAATAAGAGATTCATTGTGTAGTCAGCTTCACTGATTAATATTGTAAGATCGTGATGAATGAGTGACAGCTTTTTAGTGATTATAAAGGGAGCGCTCTTTGCTCGTTGCCTAGGCGATATATAATTACTATATTATCTTCCAAATTTGAATAAAACTTTTGTTTTCCATGCTTGACAAGCAGCCACGTACATGCTTCAATACATAAGCCCATTCGCATATAAATGCAGGACTCATTTCACTCTCGAAATTGCGATGACTGACATAGTGATAACCATAGCAAAGGACGAGACAAAAATACCATCACTAATTTCAGAAGCACCCTGTGATTTGATTCTGGAACCGGGCCTGGTCCAAACGCAGGATTTTGCTGCATTATGTAAAGCGATTGTTATTTGTATTGGCTGCCATGCCAAATCACACATACAGTATGCTTGATTTTCTGTTAAAAATAACAGTGGTTCGTTAAAGTAGTAATGACAAAATTGAACAACTTTAATAACAAATAATTTATCTACAGCGTTTATGCTGGGATGAGTAGGTTGTTGTAAGCGACACGTAACTTGAATTAAACATTTAATTTCAACATAACATTTCATGGAAATCTATAACATTTATTATAATCTATAATTAATGCCCCCCCCCCCATTCATTATTAGTAGTAATATGCATTGCTAAGGACTTCATTTGGACAACTTTAAATGCGATTTTCTCAATATTTAGAGAACTATTTATATTTTTTGCAGATTTTCAAATAGTTGTATCTCAGCCAAATATTGCCTTATCCTAACTAACCATACATCAATGGAAAGCTTATTTATACAGCTTTCATGTGATATATAGATGTATAAATCTAAATTTCAAAAATATCAACAAAAAAAATTTTACCCTTATGACTGGTTTTGTGGTCCAGGGTCACATATTACTGTTTTTACTGTATTTTTGATTAAATAAAATTCAGCCTTGGTGAGCATAAGAAACTTTCAAAAACATAAAAAATTATATTTATTTCATATATATATATATATATATATATATATATATTAACTTTCAAAAGGAAGGAGAAAACACTTTCAAGCTTATGTGTCCAATCAAACATTTACTCACATTATGAAGGTGATGAGGGTGTGGGTGATCGTACTCCATGGTGTTGTGGGGCAGAGAGGCGTCATGTGCGTGGGGATGCCCAGGAGGGTAGAGGGCTCCTGATCCGTTCAGCAAAGCCAGGCCATTGGGCAATTTGTGGTGGAGGTGATGGCAGGCCTGGGGCATCAGGGAAGCAGTGTGTCCACAGCCTGTGTGCATGCTTCCATTCACATGGCTGGAGCCAGTCAGTGTGGAATATTCCAGAACATGACCGTTCATCTCCGCAGACTGGTACATGTAACTTGGAGGGTCGTATTCTACAGAGAATAGTTTTACGTTAGTACATTTTTAATGGGTAGTTGATGTGTGATGTGCTAAACTATTTTCAAATTCTTCCGTAATTATTATACACTACCATTCAAAAGATTTTTTTAAAGAATTTAATATGATAAAATTGTAATCAGCAAAGATGCATTAATTAATCAAAAGTTAAAGACATTTATAATATTTTACAAGATTTCTATTTCAAATAAATGCTGAACGTTCTATTCATCAAAGAATCCTGGAACAAAGTATCACTGTTTCCACAAAAATATTAAGCAGCACAACTGTTTTCAACATTGAAAATAATAAGAAATGTTTCTTGTGTAGCAAATCATCATATTAGAATGATTTCTGAAGGATCATATGACACTGAAGACTGGAGTAATGATGCTGAAAATTCAGCTTTGCATTACAGGAATAAATTACATTTTGAAATATATTAAAAGTAAAAAAAACAGCTATTTTAAACTGTAATAAAAATTCACAACATTACTGTTTTGCTCTATTTTTTTATCAAATAAATGCAACCTTGATGAGCACAAGAGACTTCTTTCAAGAACGTTTTAAAAATGTTATTTGTAACTTTGTTGTAACTTTTGAACATTTTTCAGAAAATGTAGACACTATGCAGGAAATATACATAGAAATTACAGTCAATATTGTACAAAAAATGCACGAATATGAAACATAACGCTTTTGCCAAACGCACATGAAATACTGACTAGCTTGGAGTGTGTGTGATGAAAGTTAGTAGGCCCATTTGTGGCCTATTTCAGGGGGAGGTGTGTCTGTGTTACTACTTATACACACCGCTGTGGCCAGCACTATTTACTCTGTTACTCAATCTCATTGAGAGAGGAAAAGAGAGGAAAAAAAGAGAAAAAGAAAGAAAACTTCAAAGGGCCGGCAGTCGAGGAGAGGCAATGAAAACCAGGCCTGGATCAGGAGGTGGATTCTAACTCAATTTCATAAAGACATTATTGACACAGCATAACCTCTCTTAACCTTACAGAAATACTACATAAACTAAAACAACACAGCGCTGCTGGTCTCATTACTACATATCTAAATATAATAACAGTAGCTGCAAAAGAAATTGACACTTAAAAGAGTAACGTTCCACCGTAAAAATATACATCATGAGGAAACTAAATATTGTAATGATTTTTGAACGCTACAATTCAATAGTTTTCTTAGTAATCACTAAGTAGACAGTGGCCCCAAAAAGCACACAAAAACTAGGAAGTAAACAGGAAGTGTGTCACTTACTATGGAGACTATTCTGCTGACGGTTTCTCCACAAGCACATGACGATAAAGACCAGAAGTATGAGCACCATGACACCCAGAACACAGCCCACGATCAGGTAGAGCAGGCCGCCCGGCTGAATGGGTGTATCTGCAGGGTAAAACCCTGGAGGGGTTATGGGGCGCTGGCTGGGCACACCTGGAGGTTGACGGGCTGGAGGGAAAGAAAGAGAATAAAAATTTAGTTTGAGGGGATGAAACATCTGGATGTCTTTCAAGAGAATATATCACAAGCTCTACATTTATTGGTTAGTGATTTAGTTTTTAGTGATTTTTTTTTTTACATTTACAGAAGGAAATGGTGCTTGCCTGGGCAAAAGCCACAGTCATGATATTCAAATCCCAAAGAAAGCATACTACGTTTTTTTACTCATATGTTACAGTATGCGCATAGTACACGTGATGTGAATTTCATCAGCAGAACAGTATGTGTGTACTTCAACTTCTTTTTTAAATAATTGTTTATTACCCATGATTCTGCAAAGACATCTCCACCAATCAGAGAATCATGATTAGCGCTGCGTCTGAAATCGAGTACGCCAACAGAGTAGTATGTCCGAATACATAGTCTTCAATAAACAGTAGGCGAAATGTCCCCGGATGACCTACAACTTCCGGCGAGATTCTGAAGTGCGCATTCGAAGGACACTTTACTATACCATGAGGCAACGGGAGAGGATTTATGAATGGAGGTGAAGCGACGCAACTGACACTGGTATGTCACGCGACAGTAATACCATAGCGGATGCAGAACGTCCGAATTTCATTCATACTACCCATATTCATACGATACAGAGAGTAATGGTCGCAAAGTAAATCCAAATTCAAATGTAGAACCTACTTAGTACACAATTTTTAGCGAAGCAAACCGCGTTAAAAGAACTCTTTAGCGCTCACCCACTCCCATGAAGCACTGTGAATGAAGCTACTGTTATAATATTTAGATATGTAGTAATGAGACCAGCAGCACCGTGTTGTTTTAGTTTATGTAGTATTTATGTGAATGGCTACCCATGAAGCACTGTGAATGACGTAGAGTTTCTAACTCACAAGAAAGCCCACCCCAAGTCTCTATAATATTCTACTCTATGGATTACTTTTTCTCCCAATTGCTTAGAACAGTGCATCTCTCCTCAATAAGCTGCACAATTTGGTGTACCATTCATATCTGTCGAACTAATGGGGTGGGATAAATGATGTACCATTTAATACTAATGCTTCAATTCTTAGGATTAGGGGCTTGTTCAAACCTTTAACCCCAAGCATAAGCAATAATAAAGCACCACTAACAAGTGCTGGCATATAACAATGCATCTGTTGTCAGTCTTAAAGTTTGTGGTAGCAGCAGGTCTGTTTGCACATGATTTTTATTTGCTCTGGCTGTGAATGACGCTCTGGTTTGATTTCAACAGTGTTGCATTAAGGGCAGTTATCAGTGAATGATGTCAAGTAGACGCAGCACAATGTCTCTCTTTGTCTAGCTACTAATAAAACGATAGCTTGCTTTCCTCTGTCATTACCGCAGGGGCTTTATGGGTTCCTGTCTACATGTTAAGTATAGCATTCCTGTGATGGTACTTCAGCCTCTCACCTTTGGTCTCGCAGATCATTACGTTACTATATTCACTCTCGCCGCCGTCATTAAAGCACTGCATCTTGATGTCGTAGGACGTCTCAGGTTGGAGTTGACCAATCATATGCCTGAATTTGAAGCCTGGTGGAGGAGGCGGGAAAAGGAAGACTATATTGAATGAGAAGGGCTTTTCTCAAAGCATGTGTTGTTCTCTCCAAACCACAATTCATTTGCTCAATCTCATTTTTCTCTCTTGCACACACACTCGCACTCTCGCACTCTCATTCTCACAGTGTCCCAGAAGGATTCAGACAGTTGCTTTGCTGCAGACAGGCTCCTTATAAGGCAGCTTAACGTTTGTTCTGGCCTGGCTCCAGTATTCCCACTGAACACACTCAGGGCCCTGTGCATGCACACACACACACACACACACACACACAGATCGTAGCAGCCGCTCGCCGCAGTCTCTCACACACGTATGCTGAGAGCCAGCTCTCTAATTACAGTTTGTGCCACAATATTTTATTTGTGTAGCTCACTTCTCTTTTTAATACAGTGAAGGCATGCTGTACAGTAAACGACCAGCTGCTGTACTGCATAATGAAAGAGAATTTGAAAAAAGCATCACAGGCTGTTTAGTGCAGTTTTTTTTTCCCTGTACACACAATATACCAGTGTTTCCTGCACAGCTATTCAGTGGCGCTGGCAAAAACAACTGTGACATGACAAAAGAAATTATATAGAAATTCTGCAGAAGTGAACGTGATGAGATAAAAAGAGTACCTTAAACTATACAGTAAATTAAAATGTCTTCTTGCGCATTGTCTTTGATGGCAGTTCACAATAAATATAAATACAGCACAGCGAGTGGAGTCTGATTCAGAAACAAATGACTCTAGTGAACAGATTCTGATGAATCGGTCAAAAAGACTCCCAAGGTTTCAATCAGTGTACCAAATCTAATCAAAGCAGTTACATCTGAATGGATGAATACACAAAAAACACTTTTTTTTATTTCCTATGCATTTGGAGTTAACCATGTTGAAATTGACCCTGACATTCTAAAATAGAACAGTTTATTGAATCTTTAGACAATGTCTAAAGACTGTTAGAATATATCACATACACACTAACAATATAAAAGTGATTCTTATCTTTACTAAAAATCAGTAAAATGTTACAGCAAAAAGTCAGGTGTACCATGTTCTGAAGGTAAACGTATTTAGAATTATACTGAAAGGCCTTATAGGCCTATAAACTATCCATCCGATGACAGAAGGCATGTAGTAGATTGTGTATAAGACTGTGAGTTGTATTTTCAGTTTTGATCATGTTGAGAGCTGAGAACTTTCAGATTATGTAAGCAATATGGGTTGTAAAAAACATTTCATATTGACTTTAAGACCAACAATCTGTAGGATACACTCCTGAGAAACTTCTGTAAAAGCTGAGACTTATGAGGTCATCTTATCTGCCCAGGGTGTTTCTGACAGCTCGTTGTTTGGATGGACGAGGAGGAGAGGTTTGAGGGGCCAATGTGAATAGAGAGAAAGGGGGTAAAAAGTAAAAATAGGAGGCGGAGGAGAGGCGACGGCAGTTAACATTCCTCTCAGAAACTCGAATCCCTCTCTGAGCGGTCAGTGTTGGGTTTCAGTTCAGGCCCATTAGTGCGGCAGCCATTTATTAAAAACACATTTTACACTGACTCATTACTCTGAGCGCAGGACTCACTACACGTCAATCAACAGATTACGCTTTCCTTGTCCCTCCCCCTCTGAGACAGAATATACATTACACACTCATACTACATGGCTCTCTGCAATGCTTCATTCTGATTGGTCAATCGTAGCACTTACCTGTCAAATATTTGTGTGTAATGACTACAACCCTGTATAACCAACCGTTGTCCCAGGCAACAGATTTCCTGTATAGTGTGTAACAGTTCGGAGGTTGTTAATCGATGGTATAAGCTTTTGTTCAAAGTAATCTGTCCACATTTTTTCAACTTATTTTAAAATTAATCATGTTTAACAGTACAATTCATGGTGAAAAACTACATTACCCATGATGCTGTACAGAAAATTCCACTAATCAGAGAGTCGTGGGGAGCAAATTAAGCCAAAAGAGCTCTTTAGCTCCGCCCACTCCCATGAAACACTGTGAATTAAGTATTCGAGTCAACCTCTTAACGCTCACAAAATACTTAAATATTTGTTTATATATATGAATATTTTTAAAGAAACTTAAAATATAGTTTATATTGATATAAATCAACAAATTTAAATTTCCTCATCGTCATTCGCAATGCTTCATGGGATTGTAGTTCTTTCCCTCACTAAAGTAGCCGACTAAAGTACACAGTCTTGTACCTTTGTCTTTTTGCTTCAAATAAAAGTTGGTAATGTTGTGATTCACCTCATAGCTGGATGGTTTGGTTCATGGCTTATAATACTTTAACAAAAACTTTTTTTTAAATTCCATATGGGAAAAATGTATGAAAAAAATACTTCCAGAATGAACGCTGCTAAAAATGTGGGCAGGCACTAATGTACTCTACAGCTGTGTTTGTTTCATGTCCCTCATATCTTTTTTGAAGAGTCTTTCTTCTCACATAATGAAATTTCAATATTTCATGTCCATTTATTTATTTATTGTGCAAGTAGCCGTGTGATAAGAAAAACAACAAAGCAAAAGACAGACACCATGATCTCACCTTCCACCACATCTCTCTTATAATCACTGTCATTGTCGCTGTCTGTTGGCCGATAGTAGATGTAGAATCCCTGGATGGGGGTGTTGTTATTGCTGGAGGGAGTGTACTATAAAAAGAGAGTGAAAGAAAAAGCAAATTATATATTTTTTGTTTCCTCAATATACACTCGCTAACGATTATGGCATCAAAGATAAGAACCTAACTAAAGGTTAACTAGAATCAAGATACATCCTGCTTTACTTAAAGAGGAATTATTTTTATTTTTTTTGCTACTGTACCTTTAAGACTTCTAGACGTCAATGACATTTGTTATGATTGACTAACCTTTTAGCTAATTTTCTAAATCTACAGTTTATCCAAATATAAAATTTCTGTTTTTATTTATTCACCCTTATGCCGTTCCAAATGGCATGACTATTTCTTTTAAGGAACTGAAAAGGAAATGTTTTCCTGATTGTCCATGGTGCTCTGTTCCATACAATAAAAGTGAATTGGGAAGAACGCTAAAAAAAAAAAAAGCACCTTAAAAATATCAGAATGAAAACAAAAAACAATTTCTTAAAGGGTTAGTTCACCCAAAAAATGAAACTTCTGTCTTTATTTACTCACCCTCATGTCGTTCCAAACCTGCAAGACTTTCGTTCACGCACCAAAAAGTTCATAAAGAGATTGTAAAACTAATCCATATGAATTGTGCGGTTTAGTCCAAATTTTCTGAAGAGACACAACCGCTTTATATGATACATATCGAATTTAGGCTTTGATTCACATAGATCAGCAAACATAAACAAAAGCTCAACCGAACCTGCTTGGCGAGTGAGAACAAACCTCATTGGTTCTTGTGAAGCTCAAACGTGCTGCGTAACACGAGAATGAACCTCATTGGTCCTTGCAAAAGCTGAAATGTGCTGCGTAACACACGAGAATGAACCTCATTGGTCCTTGCAGAAGCTCAAACGTGCTGTGTAACACGAGAATGAACCTCATTGGTTCTTGCTGAAGCTCAAACGCGCTGCGTAACACGAGAATGAACCTCATTGGTTCTTGCAGAAGCTCAAACATGCTGCGTAACACGAGAATGAACCTCATTGGTTCTTGCTGAAGCTCAAACGCGCTGCGTAACACGAGAATGAACCTCATTGGTTCTTGCAGAAGCTCAAACGTGCTGCGTAACAAGAGAATGAACCTCATTGGTTCTTGCGGAAACTCAAACGTGCTGCGTAACACGAGAATGAACCTCATTGGTTCTTGCACGTAAAGCAGGCATGCTTGAGCAATTGATGCATGCTTGATGAATGTTTATATGTGAATAAAAGCCTAAATTCAATCTGTTCATCATATAAAGCGATAGTGTGTCTTCAGAAAATGTGGACTAAACCCCTTGGATTAGTTTTAGGATCTCTTTATGAACTTTTTGAATCATCAAAGTAGAAGTTGCGTGGACTGTCAATGGACAGACCAAAATCTCTCAGATTTCATTAAAATATATTCATTATTTTGTGTTCTGAAGATGAACGAAAGTCTTACGGGTTAGGAAAGACATAAGGGTGATGACAGAATTTTTTTTTTTTTTAAATTCAATTTTGGATTCAATCCAGGATCCAGATTTTCAGTAAATAATGACATAAATTTTGCTGTTGTATGACTTCAGAAGACCTGGAATATACTGCAGAAGTTGAATACTTACAATGGGGAGAACAAGTATTTGATACACTGCCGATTTTGCAGGTTTGCCCACTTACAAAGCATGTAGAAGTCTGTAATTTTTATCATAGGTACACTTCAACTGTGAGAGCTGGAATCTAAAACAAAAATCCAGAAAATCACATTTTATGATTTTTAAATAATTAATTAGCATTTTATTGCATGACATAAGTATTTGATCACCTACCAACCAGTAAGAATTCCGGCTCTCACAGACCTGTTAGTTTTTCTTTAAGAAGCCCTCCTGTTCTCCACTCATTACCTGTATTAACTGCACCTGTTTGAACTCATTACCTGTATAAAAGACACCTGTCCACACACTCAATCAAACAGACTCCAACCTCTCCACAATGGCCAAGACCAGAGAGCTGTGTAAGGACATCAGGGGTAAAATTGTAGACCTACACAAGGCTGGGATGGGCTACAGGACAATAGGCAAGCAGCTTGGTGAGAAGGCAACAACTGTTGGCGCAATTATTAGAAAATGGAAGAAGTTCAAGATGACGTCAATCTCCCTCGGTCTGGGGCACCATGCAAGATCTCACCTCGTGGGGCATCAATGATCATGAGGAAGGTGAGGGATCAGCCCAGAACTACACGGCAGGACCCGGTCAATGACCTGAAGAGAGCTGGGACCACAGTCTCAAAGAAAACCATTAGTAACACACTACGCCGTCATGGATTAAAATCCTGCAGCGCACGCAAGGTCCCCCTGCTCAAGCCAGCGCATGTCCAGGCCCGTCTGAAGTTTGCCAATGACCATCTGGATGATCCAGAGGAGGAATGGGAGAAGGTCATGTGGTCTGATGAGGCAAAAATAGAGCTTTTTGGTCTAAACTCCACTCGCCGTGTTTGGAGGAAGAAGAAGGATGAGTACAACCCCAAGAACACCATCCCAACCATGAAGCATGGAGGTGGAAACATCATTCTTTGGGGATGCTTTTTTGCAATGAGGACAGGACGACTGCACCGTATTGAGGGGAGGATGGATGGGGCCATGTATCATGAGATCTTGAGCAACAACCTCCTTCCCTCAGTAAGAGGATTGAAGATGAGTTGTGGCTGGGTCTTCCAGCATGACAACGACCCGAAACACACAGCCAGGGCAACTAAGGAGTGGCTCCGTAAGAAGCATCTCAAGGTCCTGGAGTGGCCTAGCCAGTCTCCAGACCTGAACCCAATAGAAAATCTTTGGAGGGAGCTGAAAGTCCGTATTGCCCAGCGACAGCCCCGAAACCTGAAGGATCTGGAGAAGGTCTGTATGGAGGAGTGGGCCAAAATCCCTGCTGCAGTGTGTGCAAACCTGGTCAAGAACTACAGGAAACGTATGATCTCTGTAATTGCAAACAAAGGTTTCTGTACCAAATATTAAGTTCTGCTTTTCTGATGTATCAAATACTTATGTCATGCAATAAAATGCAAATTAATTATTTAAAAATCATACAATGTGATTTTCTGGATTTTTGTTTTAGATTCCGTCACTCACAGTTGAAGAGTACCTATGATAAAAATTACAGACTTCTACATGCTTTGTAAGTGGGCAAACCTGCAAAATCAGCAGTGTGTCAAATACTTGTTCTCCCCACTGTATATGATATCATTTTGAACCTTGAAAGCTTCAAATACAAGTCAGTGTAACTGCATGGAAAAGAACGACCAGTTAATTCCTCAAATCGATTTATTTTTCCACAAAAGAAAGTCAAATGGGTTAGGAATAACAAAGATGAGTAAATGGCACAATGTTATTTACTCCTACTACTCCTTTAAGACACATCAAACCTTTTCTTTCTCATGTATGACTTCTAAAAATAGCTCATCTCAGTCACTCCATTCCACTCGTTAGAGCTGGATAAGGCCTCCTAATCTGTACTGAACTAACCCCCCCACACACATACACACACACTTTTTCCAGCAAAACTGCACCAGGCTCTGCCAATTATAAGTCTGATTGGGCATTCTGGGGTGTTTCTCGGGGAAAAGTGCACGCACAAACACTCTGCTAACATGCTGAAAAACACTTCGGCACAACTGGCACAGCAGAGAAGAACAAACCGGGGACGCTTGTTGTGGGTGAGCTTGTTATGTGGTTAGTTCTGGACAGTTTTTACACTCTCATTTTCGAATTAAGCGTGAAATGTGAGTATAATTAAATTGGCCATTAGATATAAAAGGCATATGTCTAAAACTTTAACACACACTAGTTTAAACCCCTGAACTGCTAATGTGAGGTTCAGCGTTATTCCTTCAACAGGTCCGAAACAGAAACAACATTTGTTTGTACAAGTGGTGAGGCCCTTTTAAAGATTAATGTGCTAATGATACACATACAGAAGCATGGAATGATAGAAAAACTCATAGTTTATTTAGTAATGAGTTATTGAGTGCCTGACAGAAACTTTTCCAAAGCCTAGTGAGCTGCCTCGCTGTCTACTGCCTCTATAGGCAGCTGCATTTATTTTAGTAGCATATTTTGTTGCCTACTGTTAGCAAAAGCCTTTGTGTCAACAGTGGAGCTATGATGCGCTGCTTGAAAAGCTAGATGGGCAGCTCAGGTTTTGCATCAGATTTAGATTATTTGGCAGTTACAGAATGTGATTGTACTGCATTCGTGTGTGTTTACAAGTATACTCACAGTCCAGCGTAACATTATCTGAGTATCACTGATGGCTTCAGTGGAAGAGATGTGAGGGCCAGTGACCGGACGGTTTGAGACGGGTGGATTCGACAGGGAGACCTGGTATGGCCTGGAGGTGGCGCTAGCAGGGCTTTCACCATAGTTATTCATGGCAATGACACGGAAACGGTATGTGGAACCTGTCATGGAAAGATTTATTAAACCAAATAAGATTTTTAGATTTCTGTAGTATGGCCGTCATACATTTATGTCCCCAGTAAACCACTTTTATACAGATTTGGATGTTTTTCACAGGTTTTCCCATTTTCAAGTGCATGTCTTTTTAATAGGATTTACACACAGACATAGTTTTTAACTAATTCTCTAGTCAAAAAAAAAAAAAACTAACTAGTATTATACAAATAAGCATTAAAATTTAATTTCCATGACTTTATAATAATAATTATTAAAATATTTGATAACATAATAAATACGAATAACAATATTTAATTAACAATTATTATTATAAACTATAAATATATTTAAACAATATTAATTAGGCCTGGGTTTTTCCAGTTTTTCCATGTTTTCACAAATGTTCACCTCACCTGGTTCCAGGTTACGCACTTCCACAGACAGTTTAAGTGGTGAGATATTATCGGCCGCGACGATCCAGTCACCACTGCGGCCTTGCTTTCTGTACTCCACTCGAAAGGCCGTGATTGGAGAGCCACCATTGGCTCGTGGGATCCATGTGACATAGACAGAGCTTTCTGTCGCCATAGAGATAGTTGGGCGATCTGGGGCCTCGGGAACTTGGGGATGAAACCAACCAATCAGAAGTTTGGAAAAAGTAAATGCAATCTAAACCCTAATTATTCTGTTTTCCAAAAATAAACAGCAGCTTTTATGTCAAGTGCAAAATGTAACCTCAACATCCATCAGCGAAAAGACCAAAAGAGCAGACAAAGATAAAATAAACCAACACACACAACAAGAGATCCACAGCATGCCAGAGTCAATTGAGTACTTACTGAATGGGCTCTAAGCCATAGACAGAGACGCAAGCAAAGGGAGAAAGAGAGCAAAATTTATGTGGCAAATAAGAGTGAGCCCGAACTCATTAGGATCTAAATGTGCATGCACGCACACACACACACACACACACAAAAAAAAACTCCAATTAGATAAATACATCTCACACATCTGTGAATACCAGTGCATTTTATAAGAATACTTCACCCAAAATGATTGTCATCATTTACTTGCCCTCATGTCGTATTTTGTAAAGGAACACAAAAGAAAAGATTTTGAAGAACCTTTATGCACTCTTATTATAGAGTTGTGCAGGGATGAAGTCAAAACTCGGAAGAGTAATTCACCACTGGTACCCTCAAGATTTTCCTATGGGGTTTTATAATGTTTTTATTTTATTTAATTTATGAGTAAAATAAAGCCTGTGGTAAACATAACTGGATGAGGGATCGAGGGGTGAATTAGTCTTCCGGGTTTTGATGCCATCCCTGCACCACTCTATTGTGACCTTAAAGCTATCGTGGCTTTAGAAGACTCAAAATAAACAACATACAGTGCATCCGGAAAGTATTCACAGCGATTCACTTTTTCCACATTTTGTTATGTTACAGCCTTATTCCAAAATGGATTAAATTCCTTATTTTCCTCAAAATTCTACAAACAACACCCCATAATGACAACGTGAAAGAAGTTTGTTTGAAATCTTTGCAAATTTATTAAAAATAAAGAATAAAAGAACAAAAAAAAAAAAATCAATCAATAAATAAATAAATAAATAAATAAATAAATAAATCACATGTACATAAGTATTCACAGCCTTTGCCATGACACTCAAAATTGAGCTCAGGTGCATCCTGTTTCCACTGATTATCCTTGAGATGTTTCTACAACTTGATTGGAGTCCACCTGTGGTAAATTCAGTTGATTGGACATGATTTGGAAAAGCACACACCTGTCTATATAAGGTCCCACAGTTAACAGTGCATGTCAGAGCACAAACCAAGCCATGAAGTCCAAGAAATTGTCTGTAGACCTCCGAGACAGGATTGTATCGAGGCACAGATCTGGGGAAGGGTACAGAAAAAATTCTTCTGCATTGAAGGTCCCAGTAAGCACAGTGGCCTCCATCATCCGTAAATGGAAGAAGTTTGGAACCACCAGGACTCTTCTTAGAGCTGGCCGCCCGATCGGGGGAGAAGGGCCTTAGTCAGGGAGGTGACCAAGAACCCGATGGTCACTCTGACAGAGCTCCAGCGTTTCTCTGTGGAGAGAGGAGGACATTCCAGAAGAACAACCATCTCTGCAGCACTCCACCAATCAGGCCTGTATGGTAGAGTGGCAACACGGAAGCCACTCCTCAGTAAAAGGCACATGACAGCCCTCCTGGAGTTTGCCAAAAGGCACCTGAAGGGACTCTTAGACCATGAGAAACAAAATTCTCTTGTCTGATGAAACTAAAATTGAACTCTTTGGCCTCATGTCTGGAGGAAACCAGGCACCGCTCATCACCTGGCCAATACCATCCCTACAGTGAAGCACGGTGGTGGCAGCATCATGCTGTGGGGATGTTTTTCAGCAGCAGGAACTGAGAGACTAGTCAGGATCGAGGGAAAGATGAATGCAGCAATGTACAGAAACATCCTTGATGAAAACCTGCTCCAGAGCGCTCTGGGCCTCAGACTGGGGCGAAGGTTCATCTTCCAACAGGAAAACAACCCTAAGCACACAGCCAAGATAACAAAGGAGTGGCTACGGGACAACTCTGTGAATGTCATTGAGTGGCCCAGCCAGAGCCCAGACTTGAACCCGATTGAACATCTCTGGAGGGATCTGAAAATGTCTGTGCACTGACGCTCCCCATCCAACCTGACGGAGCTTGAGAGGTCCTGCAAAGAAGAATGGGAGAAACTGCCCAGAAATAGGTGTGCCTAGCTTGTAGCATCATACTCAAAAGGACTTGAGGCTGTAATTGGTGCCAAAGGTGCTTCAACAAATTATTGAACAAAGGCTGTGAATACTTATGTACATGTGATTTTTTTTCATTTTTTATTTGTTATAAATTTGCAAAGATTTCAAACAAACTTATTTCACGTTGTCATTATGGGGTATTGTTTGTAGAATTTTTAGGAAAATAATGAATTTAATCTATTTTGGAATAAGGCTGTAACATAACAAAATTTGTAGTGATTTTTTTGTCTTTTTTTGGAGCTTAACAGATCCTGGTCACGATATGTTTTTACTATATGGGAAAAAAGTAGCATGAACACTCTTCAAAATATCTTTTTTATGTTCTACAGCAGTGGTTCTCAAACCTGTCCTGGTGACCCCCCACTGCTTCACCTTTTGTATGGGTGTGTCTCATTCAGTTCCCTAGCTCCCGAGCTCATGAATCAGCATATTGTGTACACGAGTTCGGGCACTGGTAAGGACAGTAAAAGACGCTGGCTAACTACACACTGGGACACTGATGACTCTATTTCCGGCGACGTGACAACGTCCTCATTGTACAACATCATTACTGGTATTTATGAACAACAGCAGAGCTTATATCTTTCTGACATTACTTGTAATGTTTTTTAAAGTACATTATGATAAATACTTTGCTTGTTACATATACGTGCAACATTTCAGCCGTAAATAAATTATAAATGTTAGCTAGATTGTGTTCATTACCTGTCTAATGATGTATGTTTATGCTGAAATATAATAAAATAATGGTTTCTGTTTTGAAAAACACATATCGCGTGTCGTTATCGGTCATTATGTGTAGTGAGTTGGCTCACGTGATTTGAGTTTCGTGCTTCAGAACTTCCGTTAAGGGAGCATAGTGAGCATCGATGCACCCTGGGTTTTGCGGTGCATTGTGGGACTTTTTAGGGAGCGAACATTTCAGTGCACTGGAAGGATTCTGCGATTGAGACAGCCCTTAAAATGGCCGACTCCCTGATCAGTGCCCTGACTACTGAACTAGAGAGTTGATTGAGACGCACCCTATGTCTCCCTCATCAGACACACCCAATTCAACTCTTGCAATCTGTAGTAATGAGCTGATAAGTTGAATCAGGTGTGTTAGGTGAGGGAGAAATGCAAAATGAGCAGTGTTGAGGGGTCCTCAGGACAGGTTTGAGAATCACTGTTCTAAAGAAGACATATGACAAGATTTACAGTTTTTTTTCAAGTACATCACTGATAATTAGTAAGCAGAAGTGGTGTAATGGGGTTTTGGGATGTCCTCTTACCTCTGTCATGTATGACCACTCCATAATAAGTGTTAGTGGTTTTATCTTCCAGCGCTTTCTCTGGAAGAGATACAATTGGAGCCTTGGAGGGGTTCTTATTGGGGGAAGTTCTCTCTGAGAGGGAGAGAAAGAAAAAAATTGATTTGATTCTTAATGTTGATACAGCATGATCAATAATATAATACCTTTCAAAGTTAAGATTTTTTTATGTTTTTGAAAGAAGTCTCTCATGCTCACTAAGGCTACATTTATGTGCTTAGAAATAAAGCAAAAACAGTAATATTGTGACGGTGAATTTAAAATACCTGTTTTCTAGTTTGTAATTGTTTCCTGTAATGGCAAAGCTCACATGCAACATGATCCAAAATCATTCCAATATGCTTATTTGGTAAACAAGAAATCTATTAATAATAAATCATCTTATTATCATCAATGGTGAAACCAGTTGTGCTGTTTTTTTGTGGAAACCACAAAAAAAAAATTCAGGATTGTTTGATGAATAAAAAACCCAATGTATTTGAAATAAAAACCTTTTGTAACATCTTTACTGTCACTTTTGATCAATTTAATCAAATGAAAAGAAAAATCTTGACCAAAAACTGATGCACCTCTTGATGGAAATAACAACATTTATAATTATAACATTTATATTATTATATATTTATAATTACAACATTTTATAATTTGAATTTAAGGTCTGGACTAGAAGTGCCAATTCATGTGTGAAAATGATTCTTCATGCTCCCTCCCAACCATTCTTTCATAATTTGAGCCTGATGAATGTTGACATTGTCATCCTGGAATATGGCCATGATGTGTCTTCCTACATGTTTGTTTAAGAAATGAAAAGCTACACACTCCATCAATTAGGGTTAGAAGAACTGTTGCCAAACATGTATAACATGCTATAAACGTAATAATCACTGCAATAATGATCCAATCATAGACTAAGCATTTGCCTATTTAAATCCAAACAGCAACTTTTTTATTTGGCCGGGCAGTGTGAAAATATTTTGATGAAAATACAAAAGTGCCTAAGACTTTTGCACAGAACTGTATATTGTCTTCATAAAACAGCTTTAGAAAAGTGAAAATGAGCTTCAGTTAGGTGGAATGCAGACTGTGTTCTCACCCTTTCCGGTGCGGAAGGTCAGCATGGCGGGCTGACCCTCCCCTGCAGCGCTGCGGGCCACCATCAGAACCTCATACAGGCTGGACGGCTCCAGCTCAGAAAGGGGCAGAGACTTCTCACTGCCTGGCACCCGCACTGTGTGCCAGTTCCCCACCACATTCCCCATGTCATCCACCTACAGGGGCATAGCACATGCGCAATCAGGTAACAGCCTACCGTATGCAGAGATCTAATGCTCACGGCCTTTCCGTTTCAACCCTCATATTCTGTGTTTGACTTTGCACATACTGCACATAAAGTTCAACAAAGAACAGTAACTTCTTTCTTGTTCTCCTACTCTGAATCATGACAAAAGATCAACCCACTCAACTACTCCTGAGAGCACAAGCTATGTCACTTTTTCCTGAGCCAATGTGACAAGCGCTGCCAATGCAATCTTGAAAAGAACCAGAGCAGTTTTATTAGTCAAGGGAGCTTATTATTGAAGAAAACACAGGCTTTTAAAGAGGAAATGACCAACTTCTTACCAAAACGCTCTTGGCTGGCAGAGACTGCTGAATTGCGTTAGCACTGACTTTGCAGTAAACGGCACAGGGCGTAGTTATGAGTATGTGCTCATTCTCAAATCTAATAGCTATAAATCTGACCTTATAACTAACGCCAAGGGAAAAGAAGAGGGTGGAGCGAGATTCAGTCATTCTTGACGGGGTAATAATAGTCTGCATTTTGTGCCCCACTTAAGAAGCACATCAGCAAAACATTAATAATGGAAAATATATAAGCATACTTTATGATTTCTTACCTTGCGGTATTTTACGAAGTAGGCATTGATAGGGACGCCCCAGTCTCGACCTGCTCGCCACTCTAGATCATACATGTTGGGTTTGTGCGTTTGCGGTGGGCTGATTATGATTGGTGCTTCTGGCGTAGGTTTGTCGTTGATTCTCTCAGTGGGCTGTCCAACAGTTTCTCCAAGCCCCTCCTCGCCCATGGAGAGGAACAGTTCATCACCCTCATCACTCTGGATAGGGTGGACAGAAGGCTGCGTCTCCACTGGAACTCCAGACATGGGACTAGACTGGGGTTCTGTAGAGGGAAAAAAAGTGTTTCAATTTTGGTCATAAATCTTTTTTTTCCAAATATACTTTTTAATTTATGTTTTAGTTAATTTTATCCGTTACACTTTATTTTAAGGTGACACTGTTACAGTGTAATTACACAAATAAGTACTGAGTAATATTAATTAACTACTTATTACTTATAGGGTTAAGGTTAGTTGCTTGTACTTAAGTATAATTTCCTGTTATTACTATAGTAAATACATTACGTACTTTAAGTAAGTACTTTAAAATAAAGTGTTACCAGTTTACCTTTCAAGTATTAGTACAGTCCTGTACTGTATATAGAATTGTTAAACACCGCTATAGTACTTTGCAATATGCAAGGCTGGAAACGTTTATATTTTACATTTTCAACTTTAATTTTTCCTCTGGCGTTAAAATAAAAAGCAGAGAACCTGCAAAGTTTAATAACATTCTATTATTAATTTAGTCCTTTTTATTAAACTCCACCAGAATGGTCCACTTGGTAATCCATGCTACTTAGAAGCAACATTAGTTCTGACACTGGCTTGGCAGTCGATCATCTGAACAGAATTTTTGTGAACTTGGATTTAGTGAAAGGTGAAAAACTCACACATATGTGGATTTCTTTTATGTGTGATAGCCGTGCACTGTGTGTGTTGTATACACATTAAAATGTTCAAGTCACCGCAAAGTAAGAGTCAGATAGCAACTGAATAAGGTGAGGTGAGGTGAGGTTTGTTGCTGGTTCTTGGGGTCTCTCATTCTCAGTTGTTGGGTGTGGGGCACTGGTTTACTGGTTTACTGGTTTACAAAACAAACAGCCCCAGAGTCAGTAACACTAGAGCTCAAACTGGGCCCGCTGCCAGCCACCACACATTCCACCCATCGGCCATTAAAATACCAGAGAGAATACACCAGCTCAACATACCCACCTTCATATCATGTCCTGTTTGAGCCATAGGGCAAGCCCTGGATTCTTTAAGGGTAAGCCACTGTCTTACACCTGGCATTTGAAAAGAATGAACAGAACTAGACATTTATATATCTCAAGAAAATTTGAGCGATACTAGCAATGTTTGAGGTTGCCAGGCTGTTGCTAGAGGAGGGATTGGCAAACTCAGTCCTTGAGGGCCACTGTCCTGCAAAGTTTTGCTCTAACCCTGATAAAACCCTCTAGTAATCCTGAAGCTAAAGTTGGAGCTAGTTGGAGCTAAACTCTTCAGTACAGTGGCCCTCCAGGACTGAGTTTGCCCACCCCTGCGCTAGGTTGATCTGCATGGTTGCTACTGGGACATTGTGTAGCTGCTTACTGATACGAGTCACCCTGCTCACCTCCAAGTCTCTATGGTATTCTGGTCTGACTCCGGTTCCTCCTTCAAAGAAAGTCTATGGGCCTGTCCCAATACCCACAGTTGCAGGAAGCAAGTGCGCAGGACTGTCCAAGGTCAGACAATGCAGAAGCTCAGTGCCCTTAATGCACACTAAATCCACAAAAGTTCTACACACATGTGGTCTTCACAGCTACTTGAACACTTGGTCCTAATTACTACATGTATGTAAACAAGTGGTCAAGTGCAAAGATCGCAAGTGTGGTTATTGGGACTGGACCGCAGTAATTTTTTTACCATGGCAATTTGAGGTTTTATTCATTTCCATAGCTCCAACAGTACTGGAGCCAAATCTTAGGTTATACTTACTTAAGTTACGGGTTTGTTCAAATCCCTAATCTTAAGTATGAGCAATAGTAATAGTGATGTATGCCTTAGCAAATACCATAGTAAGATACAGTAAATATTGTTCCGACGCTTTGATCTTCTCTCTTTTTCTGTACAGTAGGTTTTTCTCCTTTGTGACTCACATGTGGATGATCATTAATGATTGGGGTGCAGGGTACAATATAAACATTACAAGGGAGAGGCAGAGACAAAGAAAGCGAGTTTGAGAGGAACAGTCAGGCCTCAGACTGCACTCGGGCTGTACATCATCCCGACTCACCCACTGTCAGGAAGCCTTCTGCATGGGCAGAGCTCATTGGAGGCCTTTTAAAATATTTAATTCTCTACTACTGTAACCAGTTCTACTCAATTCGAATCGTGGTCTCCGGCGTGGGAGGCGGGCGCTCTAACAAGGAAGCTAAAGACTGCAGCCTCTAGTGCTGGTCGATAGAGCACCTCTTGAGATCAGGGGAGTGAGGTTTACACGCACAGCTCTTACTGGCCTACGACAGCTACATTAGGAAAACAAACAAAAAAATATTGATGACTCATCTTGTTCACAGGGGCGTATACAAATTTATGTCCAATCAAATGCTCTATAGAAAGATTATGCCCCTCCCTCTGCCTTTGAA